>KV751346.1:744270-758149 GCA_001698575.1 Mola mola
AGAATATGACTTTGCAGATGACCGCTACAGGTAACACTGTGGAACATGCAAGTCCTTATTCCCTGACTAGACCTTGTGTGGCATTGTTTTAGGGGGATGTTTGCAGTGAATTTACCTAAGATTGTGTTAACTGTGCCTGACCAATGATTTTCTGATTTTTAACAGTGCTGTGAAGATCCGCCCCAAGGAAGGACAGATGTACTTTGATGTTGTTGCTGTGGTCGACCCCGTGACCAGGGATGCACAAAAACTAGCTCCTCTCCTACTGGTATGTTCAGTGTGACATCCAGTTTTTCTCCGAACTGTCCAGTCGATTAATTTAACCTCACTTTGACCCTGTCCACATCTTATTTTTAACCTGTCTCTCTTGTCCTGTCTCACTTCTCACTACGTCTAGGTTCTGAAGAAGCTGGTAAATGTCAACTTACGGATCTTCATGAACTGCCAGTCAAAACTGTCAGAAATACCTCTCAAGAGGTGAGATAACTGCACAAAGTTTCCAATCCCTGGTTTTTGTGACTGTTTTTTAACTAGAAGTTTTAAATCCACCTTCTCAATGTCTCTTGCAACAGGACACATGAATGTGTTGGGCACATAAAGTCAGTTTTAAAAAACATTTGCTGGTACTTGTTCTTTCAAGCACATCAAATGGAAAAAATCTTCACTCTTGTTATTAAGACAGATCTGTAGATGTGTAACTGAGTGAGTGGTTTGCATAATTTCATTTGTAGCACTTTTAAGACTTTCCAAGCTTTTAGCTATGTCATAAAGCCCTCTGATATCATCTGTTCTTGGTTTGAAGCTCTATGGAAAAAGCTGGTAATTCAACTTTGAGTTGGGACTTTTTTGGAAAAGTTTTACTTCTAAAGTCAATTACTGAAGCTTCCCTGTGGAGTTGTAAACTGGTAGTAGAGCTATGAAACTGTTTGAGTGGCTCCGTTTTCTTTGCCTTGTGCGTACATTACACACTCCTGCCAAGACTGTGATTGTTTACAAGATAGTATCATGGATGTAAACAATGGATTGTTTGGAAATGCTTTACAAACAGGATAATTCATCACACATTTGTTTGCTTCCATGTGGAATCTTAAACTTAATGATTATCATTTTATGCGCTGTGAAAGTCTGATATCTTTCAGTAGAAAAGCAGCAGTGTCGAACTCCTGTATGTAATTAGTGATCTCACACTTTGTTTTCTTCCAGTTTTTACCGTTATGTGTTGGAGCCAGAGGTGGCGTTTCAGGCTGATGGCAGTTTCTCTCCTGGCCCCTTGGCCAAGTTCCTGGATATGCCGCAGTCTCCCCTCTTCACCCTAAACCTCAACACTCCCGAGAGCTGGATGGTCGAGTCTGTGAGCACCCGGTACGACCTGGACAACATCTACCTGCAAGAGGTACACCAGTATGTCTGCCTGGGTCTGATCAGGATTAATGTTGGTGAAATATTTATATTTATTTAATTTATTTTTATCCGTTTAGAACTCTGAAACACTGAAGTATCTAATGTTCCTCAACAAAATCTAATAATATAATAATAATAATCTTTATTTATAGAGGATTGTTTAAAATCCACATACATTATTTGTCAAATGGACTGTACAGAAAAAGTGCAACCTTGATACTTGAGGTTGTTCCTCTCTCCTCTTGAAAAGTTTGTCTTCATTTTTGGAGCCACAAGCACCCATAAAGCCTCTAACAATGATGCTGCTGCACAAAAGCTAATTTTACCTGTGTGGGCTCCTGTGTTTGCAGGTGGAGAATATTGTAGCAGCAGAGTACGAGTTGGAGCACCTGTTGCTGGAAGGACATTGTTTCGACGTCAGTTCAGGCCAGCCTCCACGGGGCCTCCAGTTTACCCTGGGAACTGCCTCTGAGCCTGTCATTGTGGATACCATCGTCATGGCAAACCTGGTTAGTTAGTGCGGAAATTTGCTAAACAGTCACACCTTTCCCTTTCAGTTAAGAGCTTATTTAGTTCTTTTCTCTTTTAATCCTGTATCACTAACACTGTCAGCCTCTTGTGTCTGTAGGGGTATTTTCAGCTGAAGGCAAACCCAGGCGCCTGGATCCTGAAGATGAGAAAAGGACGCTCTGATGAAATCTACAAGATTTACAGGTAACAATATGGTGAACTGGCTATTGTGTTTCACAGAATTGGTTAGATGAAGCTCTGATTTACAAACTCTCAGTTAATCCTCTGTTTCTCCGCTTTTCTTCCTCCTGTTTTATGTTGTTTGCAGCCATGATGGCACAGACTCTCCTGCAGACTCTGACGACATTATAGTTGTGCTGAACACCTTCAAGAGCAGGATCATCAAAGTCAAAGTCAGTTTACGCTTTGAAAAGGCAAAGTGAAAGTGATTAATAAGCGAAGACTGTCTGGCACAGTGGCATGGAAACAGTGATACTAATATGTCCACATTCAAACATTTCCATAGATTTTTCCATAGAAGTCAAATCCAGGTTAATGGCAATATTTCCAGTTTCTTGGTTTATTCACATTTTCATAAATATTTTTTGTCAGAACACATACTGTTTATATACATAAATTACTTGGTTATAATCGTACATTTCATTGGAAAAATTCCATATAGATATAGCTGCATGCAAATGCTCTGAACTACAAACAAAGCTGTTTTCCCCTAAAGTCAGATTTCCCAAGAGGGCTGTATGATGTGCAGCGCAAAATCAGAATTATTGAAAATAAGTTGGTGAATATATAAAACACATTAAGAAATAACTAAGTAAAGAAATAAGGAAGAAAAAAAACACAGCATACGTATATAAATGTAAAACCTAAATCCAAATTTCCACAATTTGTAAAGAAAGTTCCAGTTTATGATCAGTGTTTTTCCCCAAAACACATATGTTTTGACACCCGCACTGTTTACATGCATCAATCATCTTCCTGTATGTTTTTGTGTGATAGTATTGGCTGGATTCTGTATAAAAACTGAGGTCCTCCTTAGAATCTATACTAGATAACGTCATATTGTATTACAATGTTAAGTGGATATATTATTTTTACATAGTTCAACTACCTTGGTAAAAATTGCGTTATGATCAGGTCCAGAAGAAACCAGACAAGCACAACGAGGAGCTGCTGAGTGACGGCACTGATGAAAATGACACTGGCTTCTGGAAATCTCTCACCAGGTATGGCTTTTCAACAGATTTGACAACAAGAGTTGAAGTGTTGAGGTGATCAGTAAGTAAAAAAAAAAATGTTTTATATTGCTGAACATTTAGTGACTTTGAATGTTTAGTCAGAAAAATATTTTTAACTAATCTCATTGAAATAATTAAAGGTTCATCAATAAACATATGGACAAAGATTGCCATTATAACTAAATATTTAAATGCATGCTGCAAATACCACCTTTATGTTTTATCTGCTCTCTTGAGGTCTTTTTATTTTAAAATGTGATCCTCGATTTTGTGCGAATTTTTGAAATGTAAACTTTCAAAAACTGTCTTCTGCCTTTCAGAGGATTCACAGGTGGAGCAACGACAGAGGAGCAGAAGCAAGATAAGGACAATGTGATCAACATCTTCTCTGTGGCTTCGGGCCATCTGTATGAAAGGTTCTTGAGGCAAGTGTTGGTATCATTGTATCAACCAAAATCCTCAAACTACCGTCCCTTCCTCCTACACATACAGACACTTTATTTATTTTATCACCTTTGTTCTCCCAGCTCTGCTACCACCAATCTTTTTGTTCCCTCTCAGGATCATGATGCTGTCAGTTCTGAAGAACACCAAAACTCCCGTCAAGTTCTGGTTCCTCAAGAACTACCTGTCCCCGACTTTCAAAGTAGGATTTTTTTTTTTTAACTTTAAAAATCAGATGGCCTCCATTCATTGATGTGGAGATTTTCTCTGACAGCTGTAGCTTTTCCTCACTGATGTGAGCTTCAAACAGAAGTTCTGAAAATCAAGGTGAAACATGCAGCTCTGCCTGTAGGCCTTATCTTTTAATTTGCAAAAGTCACAGATAAGAAATTGATTAGTAATTTTAGCTGTCAAACTGTAGTTCGCACTGCTTAGTTATCTCCAGTCCTGCAGTCTGAAAGATTTTTTCATCATTTTGATATCCAGCACTACCCCAGCTTGAATCCACCAAACCAGATTAATAAATATATGAAGTTTAGATATAGAGATCAATAATAATTGTCAGTGAGTTACATTACAACTATGATCATATCATACATTTCATTTCTATTTGATTGTGGAATACACAATCACTTTTGTGTGTTGTATGTAATGTATACATCTATTTATTATCCCTTTATACGCTTATCACGTCCCATAAACAGACGTGGCGACCCCATGGCAATCAGTACCCCCTCCCACCCCACCACTAATACAGCAGATCTCTGAAATCACACCACAAAACAACAAATATAAAGAGGTTGAGATGTGTTTCGTTTACAACCTTACTGATAATGTCTGTTATTATTTGTAAAAATTATTATAACACTCTCTGCATCAACAGAATCCAGGATCCTGATCGCGTGTTTGTGTTTCATAAGTTCTTTGCCTTCCTGTTCTGTACTTCAGCAGTTAAAGATGAACACATTTTATCTCCTCTGTCAAACTCTCCCTCTTAAACACTGTACTGGATTTACTTCCTCAGTCTGTTCACTGGTGTTGGAAAACGAGAAATAATACAATTTATTTTGTGTATGTTGGTCATCTTTATATCCTTATTGATATTTTTCATCTTTCCTGTCAAACTGCTTTATAACTTGAGTTAGGAGAATGATGAGAAACCTGAAGAAGGTGTTTACACACTGTGGTTTTGAGGTCAGGATATCAAAAACAGGATGAAGGCCAGTTTTTCTGAAGTCAGAATATGATTAATCACTGCATCGTACATAATTAGAATACTGTGCTTTGTCATTTTTATCCAGTTTAAACTCAGCAGTTGTAGGACAGACCAGAAACTCTGTTGTCCCAAACAGTTAATCAGTCCTCAACATCCTCCTGAGGCCTCCATTGCTGCCCCCTGACAGGCCTGTTTTGTGTGTATCCATTTTTGCAGGAATTCATCCCCCACATGGCCAAAGAGTATGGTTTCCAGTACGAACTGGTCCAGTACAAGTGGCCCCGCTGGTTGCACCAACAGACCGAGAAGCAGAGAATCATCTGGGGTTACAAGATCCTGTTCCTGGACGTGCTGTTCCCTCTCGCTGTGGACAAGATCTTGTTTGTCGATGCAGATCAGGTTAGCTCAGCACCGCTGTTCATCCCCTCTTTGTCCAATATATTTATTATACTGTTGGTGACATAAGCTGATATAACAGGAAATAGCTGAATGCTGACTCAGTTCATAGGAAAGATGAAGAAATTTCTGCACTTACATGTCCCAGGAATTACACATTAGAATGTAAACCGTCGAGTGAGAGATCAACAGAAATACATTTTTTATTATTTCATGAAGTTTATTAATTTCTTGAATGTGGATACTTTCATGGATAAACATAATTTTGGACAGTTGGATGAACACAAAAACATGATTTTCTGAAAAGACAAAAGGTTGATCGACTGTTCCATCTCTTCGGCTTCCTCCTGCTCTGCTTCAGATTGTGCGAACAGACCTGAAGGAGCTGCGTGACTTCGACCTGGAGGGGGCGCCGTACGGTTACACTCCGTTCTGCGAGAGCCGGAGGGAGATGGATGGCTACCGCTTCTGGAAGTCCGGTTACTGGGCGAGCCACCTGGCAGGGCGCAAATACCACATCAGGTGCGCAAACTCTCGACCGCTCAGACAGGGAAGTTGTATTTTTCACACATACATGTTTGACGTGTCGCTGTCATGCTCCCGGCAGCGCTCTGTATGTGGTCGACCTGAAGAAGTTCAGGAAAATAGCAGCAGGAGATCGAATACGAGGACAGTACCAGGGACTCAGCCAAGACCCAAACAGCCTCTCCAACCTCGACCAGGTCTGTCCGCCGTCTGTATCCCACATTTTAATGTGGATGTTAGATCGAGTTTGTTTTTAAAGGATGGCTTGATGTAGTCAGCCATTTTCCTAAGTTTTAAGGTTAATTTAATACCAGTTTCCACTAGTTTCTTGATTTAATGTGAAAAATGTTGCCTCCAGACATGTTCTCTGCTATGACTAATATTTTATTTAACACGATTTCCCCACATTTAAAAGGTTTGTAATCCCTTAAAAGCTGTAGGAAGCACATCTTATCTTTCTGCTTCATTGAGAAATCCAGGATTTGTGGATCAGAGGCCTTAGTCTAGTAAACTTCCGGCAGAGTGTTACATGTCAGAGCTGGACTCAGATAAGAAGTAAACAAAATGGGGAAGCAGCAGATGTGTCAGAGCACTGTTGTCAGCATCTTTTGTTTATATTGTTTGTCAGCTTGCTGGCAGTGGCTTACAGTGTCGGTGGTTGTGAAACGTTCAGTGTGTTCACCTCTCCGTCGCCTGCCGTGTTTGCCTGAGAACTCACTCTGAGCAGTAGGTTTGCAAATTAGACAGCAGTTGAGTTTCATGGTTTTGAGGTGTACATTTGACTCTCTGATTTTTGGGAGGAAAAATGTTAAAACATTTAGCACAGATATATGTTTGTAAACAGAAAACATTTAAGAAAAATACATGAGTGGGGGAGGGGTCTTACATTTTGTTGCTTTGTTGTTTTGTTTTTTTTTTCTTTTTTTCTCTGAGAAGACAGAAAGCATCATAATACGTTTAAAGGTTGGTTGTTGAACAGCAAAACTTGTTGTATCTGAAAAATGACACTTTTCAAACCGATTTCATCTGATCCTTTTGTTAGTGTCGGTGTTGCTCATTGTTTTTTCCATCTGCTTTGATTTGATTTGATGTGATTTTACGACTCATCATGAATTTGGCAGTTTCGTTTGTAAAATTTCCCGTGAGAGTTCCCGTCCCTGCCTCCAACAATGGTGTCATTATCTGCCTGTTTTTTTTTGTGTTTTTTTTAAGGATCTGCCCAACAACATGATTCACCAGGTGCCCATCAAGTCTCTCCCTCAGGAGTGGCTCTGGTGTGAGACCTGGTGTGACGACCACTCCAAGAAGAGTGCCAAGACGATAGACCTGGTGAGAGCAGTTTGTCAGTGTGTAGGGACAGAACAACCAGCAGAGGTCTGTTGTCAGCCAGCCGGCGTGAGCATCACAGGTGTGAATGAACCCAGAACAGATTCTGAGCCTCAATAGACGCACCAGACTGAATCGTGTAGGCAGGAGATGTTTGTCTGTCTCATCTGAATCTGTCTCAGATTCAGATGAGACTGCCTTAAAAAAACAAAAAACAAAAGAAAACTAATTTCGTGAGTGTTGGGTGAAACGATGTTTATGTCGTGTAAATTTGGATATGGCTTTTCTCAGTGTGGGAAAACATTGTGTGTGTTTGTAATGTAAGTGATTATACACATCATGTGTGTATGAAGCGCCTCAGACAGGAGCCTGCCTGCCCTCCTACTGTTCGGAGTAATTAAATGAGTGTGTGACTGGATCACATTATTGGTAAAAGAACTATTTTTAATGTTCATTAAATGTTTGGAATCCAGGTAAACAGGGTTTGATGCTGTGAAACATTAATTTTATTTTTAGAGTCCTCCTGCTCTCAAACCCTCAATTCAAAAACTACTCGAAGGAATCATGTTACATTCTCGGCAGAAATCTAATTTAGGAGGTGTTTTTACAATCTTAAAATAAACCGAAAACAGCTGTTTGGCTTTCAGAGAGAAGAATGATTCCCATCGGTTCAACTCAACCTCTTCCCACATAAATCTGCCTCGTTCACACAAGGAGATCTCTAGTTTGTCCACGCAGGAAGTGACAAATCATCAGCGCTCTGTCCAGAGGGAGCTCACTCCCTTGTCATTCTGCTGTCCCTTCTCATTTGATCTCAGTGCAACAACCCGATGACTAAGGAGCCCAAGCTGGAGGCGGCGGTGAGGATCGTGGCCGAGTGGACCGATTACGACCAGGAGATCAAACGTCTGCAGACCAGAGTGCAGGAGGGCGCGGAGCACACAACAAAGGACCAGGGCACAAGTACGGAACAGTCAGAGCCACACTCGCAGCTGTCACACGTTCAAACCGAGCCTGTTAGCCAACTGATTTTCTCCTCCTCTTGTCAGACATTCACACGGAGCTGTGAGGAGCATCGGCGGACTGGGCTCTGTTTAAAGAGTCTGCTTCATGGAGACGCTTCTCTCCCGGCCGGAGAGACTGACCACAGACCAGAGCTGAGCAGCTGAAAATGTTTTTACTGTGTTATTTTTATGTACGAATGGGAGTTAAAGCGCTCGTCTGTCAGATGTTTTTCCATACGTGTGTGTCCAAATGATGAGAATGTGTTGTGAGAAGGGTCATAACTATAAATTCTGTTTGTTTGTTTGTTTGTTTTCCCTGTCCTACATATCAGTGTGGAACTGAGCACTGATGAGGATTCTGGTTCAGGCTGTGGTTGAAGCACAAAGGGAGGAGAAAATCTCACTGCTGGTTCACTTTGGTTTTGTTTGGTTGTAAAAAAAACAAACATTTTATGTGGGTTTCTGGTTTTTTTTGGCCTTTCTCTGAAACGGTAAATAGGTTTATCCTTCTGTTTTACAGCATTCCTATGAACGCCCCAAAAATGATGGATATGGAATTGTGGTAAATTAATGAATTAATGCAAAATCACAAAGTGACACTCGTTTCATCAGATGAAACTCCTGTAAAAAAAAAACAACAAAAAAAACATGTACCTGTTGGGCACTAAGATAGTGTGAAATAATTGGGGGGTTTTTCCAGCCCCAATTTAAATATTTGGACATGGAAGGATTAAATTAAGGGCACAATTAAATACTGCACATGCAGTGGTTGATCCACTTGTCATATTTTTAAAATGTTCGCCATAATTAGTGCTCAGCCTAAATTCACGGACACGTTAAGGGAAAGCGTGTATTCAGAAATGAGTCTGCGCTTGGTTTTTACTCTCACCTGGAATTGGACATGAAAAGTGAAGTTGTTTCTTGTGGACGATTAATGTGGCTGCGACTCTCGGGGAGAGACACCTGAAGCGCGTCCCTGTTACAGCTTTAAGTCACAAATCAGGTGATACGTTGTAGTTCTGTAAGGGAAGACCAGCTGGAAATCATTATGTTCCGCTACCTGGTAACATCCACACATTTGCCAACATTGTCCTGTTTTGGCATCGCTTTTGTTAAATAAAAAGTCCCCGATAAAGAACTGATCACTGTTACTTCTGTGTTGTCGGGTTTTTGCCCACCAAATTTGTAAAAAAAAAGACCTGAGTAATTTCTATATTTTATTTTAAATGTTCTGTAACTAAACTAAAGGTGATGCATAAATAGTTAAAGCTTATAATGGATATTACAGAAAAGGAGCAACTAAAGGTTGAGACAAACAGTTAAAACTCGTGGATAATGAAACAAGTGTAAGTAACATAAAAACTTGAACTAAAATAGCTGGCGGTATCTATAATAACTAAATGAATTAAAGGTCAAAATCCCTACAAGTAATTCATGAATTGCTGAAATAGCCAAAGTAATTGAACAGCTGACTGATGGATTAATGGTTAAAACAGAAAAAAACGTTTGAGAGAGAGTTTACAGAGGTGACAATGAAAATACAGCGGACTTTTCAATACCCAGCCAGGTTGGGGTGGATTTTTATAGGAACGGGAGATTTTGTGATGTATTTTGAGAGAGGAAGTAAAGAGCACTGAGTTAAATAAGTAGTAAGGCTGCATATCAGCCAAAAGTTTGAATTCAGAACACAAGAGCATGTTAAGGAAGGTGAACAAGGTCGTCTCTGATGCTCTTTTTACTTCTTCCTCTTTCAGCTCTGGCCGGATGTTCTATGTGTTACCACAGCAAATCATCCTCCTCCATCTTTCCCATCTCTCTCTAACTGCACCTCCTCTTGACCTCCTGCTTCGTAGCTCCACCTTGAGAATCTTTTTACCAACATATCCACTCTACCTCCTCTCGACATGCCCTTGGCTGTCACTGGTGCGGAGGCATAAATTAGTCGTTTGAGGGGCTACAAAACAATTCACTCATCAAAAGGAATTTGTCAGAAGCAACTGCAGATTTGTTGGGAAAAGTATTTCTCTTTTCTCAGAAGCTGACTGATGCTGTAGCAAAAAAAGAGTTTACAGAGTAAACAGTGCAGTAAGTGAATTTTATTTTTAATTATTCATTTGCACGCCTCATCTAGAGACAATAGGGAAAGGAAACAGACTTGAAATTAAAACTTGCACGTAATATACATCATCCATCCCCAGTGTGCAACGCCAGAGCTGGGCGACGTTAATATGGCCTCAACCTCAACCTCAGTCTGCTCTATTCCTTCCCGGAGTTGTGGCCTTGCATTTCTGAAGCGCAGGACGCGAGGCCAAGCTGTGCACAATATGTGCAAGAAAATCAATGGTGTGCAACATTCAAGTCTGGGGAAAAACCAACTAACAGCCAATAATTGAGCAACAAAAAAAGCTTGAGTTGCTACCTGGAAGACATCCCACATGTGTGGGCCAGGAAATCCCATCTGCCACAAACTACAGGGTGAACAAACGGGTCAAAACCACAGACACCAAACTGCCGGACCACCAGAACAGCTTCTGGGCCAGATTCAACAGACAGAAACATCTCTTCAAACCCCCCCTGTAACCCAGGTGACCTTCCAAGGGCCCTGAAGCAGAAGCCTTTCATCAGGGGGACTGAGGTGACGCACGCCAGAGAGCATCTGCACTTACACAACATGGTTCCACAGCTTCTGTCCAGCTTTTATTCAAAAATCCCCGCATCTCTGCCAAACTAATTCACTTCCTCCTGCGATATTTTGTAGGTGAAATAATTTGATTCTGTGATATTTTGAAGGGTTTTGTGAATTACTTTTGAGCCTACTTAATAGACCTTTCTTCTTTGCCTCCCTTTCCTTGTCATGTTGATTTTGATAGGCATACACAAGAACTCTAAAGAACCTACACCACGCTGCACCTAAGCAGGTGGTTCACTAATATGCTGTTGTCGTGCACCTGTGATGGAGGGCTCCAGGTCTACAAAACACAGACCTGGATGATTGTCTTGTTACTGGGCATCTGTGTGTCCGGCTGGAGGCCGTTCTCCAGGCAACAGAGCTAGCAGGCGTCGCCACTCTGGACAGCAGCCTGACCAACGTGGATAGAGACGTTAGTGTCGTGGGACCGGTGCAACGCACATGGAGATTATTGTTATTGCTCAAAATAGGTTTGACAGCCATATTTTTTAAAGTTTATTTTTCCCCTCAGATGACATCAAACCTTTTATATTTGAGAGATACTGGAGTTTAAAAGCACAGGACATAGTTACAAAAATATCAGATCATTCAGTTAAAAACGACTGCAAACAGATGTGTGGTGGTCGACATCAGGGGACTCAAGGGACAGCCAAGGAGGGCAGCAATCGGTCAAGGTTACTCCAGAACCTCGATGTCCTGAAACATAAGGTGGACTTTCACAGATTTGAATATACCTGGGGGACATTTGAGGTAAATTCTGTGATGTGTTACAAATAATGTTTGACGTTTAATGTGTGTCCGCAGTGACGTTGACAACAGATGAACAGGTGATTCGAAAGGTTACCATCAAGTGAGGAAAAGTAATTATGGGAGGGGCTTTTATAGCCGCTTATCGGCGGAAAACTCTGCTGATTGGCTGCTGGGGGTAAAATCTGGACAGTCCCATTGGTTACATGGCAGTGTTGGCAGGAGAAGCGGGAAGGACAATCAACGGCCCCATCGTGCATTTTAAGGCTCCAGAGTTCACTGTAGCTACAAGGAAATGACCATATGTACAACACTTGATGGCTCAAACATTTCTGTACCTTATAATGGTCCCAGGAGCTTTTTATAAGTGTTGAGACACCTGCAACCCAAAATGCACCAGCCGCCACCCTGTATGTCACCTGGTCTGTATTCTCCATTAACCAATAGTCCGTTTATGGTGATAAACAGCAATGAAATTATTATTTTATCACAGGTGAATGACTCCCAGAGACGGACTGATCTGTGTGGTCCAGGTTGTGGAAGCTCAACCACAGAGGAGGAGACAGCTCGAACTGGTCCACACCGAGTTAGGAGCCATACTTGGAAACAGAACAAGGGACATTATTTTGCGGAACCGACATCGAACGTTCACAAGAAACTGGCTGCTAAACAGGTTGATTTACAGGTAAGAGACTGAATTTAGTTTGAAGGCAAAACATGTCCATGTCGAGTGTCCACACTCTTTATTTGTCAAGGTCACAACTTAAAGACACAGTTTGACCCGCTGCTTGCGCCTTCCTGCCAATATGGCGAGGTTTTTTCTTCCTTTAAGATGAAATGCGAATCGCACATCCACTTTAAAGATACATAGCGCCATCTAATGGGCTGGAGTGTGTAGAAGCCTGGCAAAAGCTCAGATCCTGGTTCCTAATCCTGTCTGAGTGATCGAACCCATCAATTCCCCTCCCGACTTGCTCCGTCTCTTGTACTATGTCCCTGAATGGTTTCTAACCATGATAACAAAATGTTCTGTCCATTTTTTAATCTCTGGATACAAATTTAATAAAATCTATCGCCACAATTTTTCTCATAAAATTTAAAAAGTACCAAGTCTTTAAAATAAGGGAAAACAAAGCGGGCCTTACTTATGAGAAACATCTCTTTTAACTTCTGTTATACATTAAGTCTTTAAATCGTACAGTTCTGCATCTGTAAGCGCGATTCTGGAATCTGTATTGGCCAGTTTTTGAAAAAACCTGTATCCCTTAACCCTCTTGGTCCATAGTAAAGTGGACCAATTTACTATTACACACACTCGTACTGCCGAGCGCACAAACTGCACAAATCAAGCTACAAAATTTACTATACATTGTTATTTTCTACCTTTTTTTTTCTTTAGTTCTTTTTGACCAACATTAGTCACAATCATAAATAGCCAATATTCATTCGTTATCAGGATATGGTATGGTGGTGTTTTGCATGGTGTCAACGTATTTGTTCCTAAATCTGTAGAGGACAACAGTCACATCAAGGATTACAGGTAAAACCAGCAGCATCATATCATGCTATGCCTCCCATGTTGCGTTTGCTTTCTAACTGGAGATGTTTTTCGCCTGTCACCACTGGTCTTTATTTCCTGGCATCCCCCAGTGGCTGACTGACAATTTGAAAGAAATGTCTAAAATATTTTTGTGCAAGAACCTCACCGACGTCCTCGACACACAAAACGAGTACTGAACGTTTCAGATTTTTATTGTGATCCATTTGAAAAAATGTTTTACAAAAAGGTAACATTCAATTTTTACACCAATTCTTGTTTTGTTTCTTCTTTTTTTTTTTTTTTTTTTTTAAAAATCACTTAAAATAAGGTTTTGATACAACAAATTCAGATAACTAAGTAATGGCTTCTATAAACAATGTGAAAATAAGATAACATACACGTAAATGAATGCTATAAACATGAGGACAAACAGAGGGATTACATTAATTAAAACAAAATTTAAAAAAACAAAAAAAATAAATGGCATGATTGTTTTCCTTTTAACTTGAGTGACATCTGGTCTGAATTACAGACGGAGGAGTTATTGCAAAAGCTAATCCCGCATCATCTGGTGTCCAACTGGAATGTTCGATGACAAAAAAAACATCCTGGAGAGCTTGCTGATTGGTTGCATCCGCTCCTCTGGTTTCTCTTTGCATGGCAAAAATCAGTGCCCGTTTCCCTGCTGCAGCCATGTGCAGCTGCGCGGATTCAGAGTTGATCGCGCCGCACCCAGATTGGCGAAGAAGACACAGAAAACTGCAAATACAATGTGAATGTACAACAGAAATATGCAAAAAAAAAAAAATTTAAAAGGAAGGGGTG
>KV751346.1:758200-781930 GCA_001698575.1 Mola mola
GAGGACAGATGAGACATTCTGTTCAAACTGACTAGATGCTGGAGGAAGATGCCCCTTCTTCAGGGCGGCTTGCATCTATCCCTCCTCCCTCCGCCTCTGTCACACCCTTCAGGAGGAAAACGCCAACTTCTGATCAGTTAACAGCCTTAAACCTGCGGCTCCGCTGAAGCAGCACAGCACCGGGGTCACCGTCCCGTTGGCGCTCAATGATTGAGCCGCCGCTGTTTGCAGATTCGTTAAAGGAAAAGTTCGACGCCAGAGAAATACAGTTGAATGATTCTCGGCGAAACGGTGAGCGAGCACATTCCCCAAATTGTTGAGCTACTCCTTTAAAAGCGTTCATCCATGGCGGCAGCAGTGCAAAGGTTTGGCGTGGATGCAGCGCTGCTTCAGACACACCGCTTGGTTTTGTCAGAACTCTCCAGAGACCAAAAACAACAACAAAAATAAAATCAATCATTCCAGAGAGGTTAACTACTTCCTGTTTTCGTTCAGAAACAGCTCCTCCTCATCATGATCATCATCATCATCATCATCTCCATTTCACAAACACATTTATCTCTGTTACAGTTACATCATCTGCAAAGTTTTAAAAAACAACATGCACCTCCAGCATTTTATACAAGAGTATGATACAAAATAAGGCATTTCTTTGTGTTTTCATGTCGCACGTTGAGTGTTAATACGTTCTTTCTCGTGTGTGTGTGTGTGTGTGTGTGTGTACGTGTGTGTGCGTGTGTTTACGCGTGTACATATTGAACACATTTTAATGTCATTTTTTTTTTTTTTTTGCTCGCCTATAAAAAGACTGCAAAAAACAAACATAAAGTCATGATAACTCTTAAAATATATATATTTGTCATATATATTTACGTATATATTCATATGTAAAAAAACAAAACAAAAAAAACAAAGGTAAGAGTGAAAGAGAAAAGCCCAAGAGGTCCCTGTGATAGGCCAGTTCTCAAAAAAATCAAGAAAAAAACCCCCAAAACTTTCCCCATTCACGCCCTCATTCCATGACCTCACCCGGGGCCACCGTGACCAACTGTAAAGGGATCTCTTGATTGCCTACGAGGTCGTTGGTGGCGGCGGTCTGGAGGATGAGCGTGGTGCCGTCTGCAGTGATGACGGTGTCGGTAGTGGGCGGAGACGTGACGGGAATGCCTTTTTTATTCTGGTGAGTCTTTATGTGCTTGGCCAGGTGGTCGCTCCGCATGAACCTCTTGGCGCACTCCGTGCACACGAACTTCTTCTCTCCTGAGATCAGCAACCAGACACAGACATCAGGCAGAGTGAGGACGCGCGCGCCATTTCATGCTAAACGGGCCGGACCAGTAAACAGCAAATCATCGTCATCCTCTGACCCTCACGTCGGGAAACGGCCCCATCGCCACGAGCAAACACAGCCAGGTGTGGAGTTTTTTTGGTTCATTAACTAAAGGCACCGACACGACCTTCAGACCCCACTGTTGTGTCACCTGATCAAGGAAAAACGGTGCGTTTATACACACAATAACGTCATGGATGACTGTAAACATCCGTCCATGAGAGAAACCAGGACAATACAGCGTTTTAATTAGTCCCGTTCGCTCGATGTGGCCGATCAGAGGATGAAAATGAACGTACTAAACGTACTAAATGGTCGAAATCACGGACAGGACAGCGACAGGGTTTTCGTCACTTCAACGGCTAATTAGAGCGATCTCTGTCATGATTAAATGCAGAGCGACTGGCTGAAAGAGAGGACGCCGGCGGTGCCATAGAGAAGGGCAGCCGATGCCCACCGATGTTAATAAACGGACGGTCGTGGGCTTGTTGTTTACTGGCCCTCAAACAACAAATTACAGGGACTCTAAAGAGAGAACTATGTATTTCACAGAACAATAAATTGCCTTGAGGAAAATGTGTTTTTAAATCATTACATTTCAATGTAGAATTTTAATAATGCTGCTTACTGCCTTTTCTACGCCTGATTTTTTGACATTTTTATCCCTTTACACAGTACATGTAAGACACAGAGTCTTACATGTACATGTTCATGACATCTAGTGACATCGATACAGAAGATAGTTTGGGTTTATTGAGACAACTTTATCTTTAAAAAAAAAAAAAAAAAAACTGTTCACAGTATTGGTGAAGTCCTGGTTAGCATCTTGACCTGCCAGCACACGTCCAACAAAAACACAAAGACTGAAAAACGTTCCATTTTTACTGGCACCAAGAGTCATTATATGACATTAAATTCATGCAGCTCTTCTCTGTTTACTTCATTGGCATTCATTGGCATTCATTCATTGGCACGACACTTCTCTTGCAGCCACATAAAACACTAAATACTTTGACAAGAAAATAGAAAAATGCATGGGGTGATTAATCAATAAAATTGCTGCAAACTCTCTGCCAATCGACGAGTCATTTAATCACCCTCTCCTCTCTCTCTGCTTTAAAACTGCAGAAATGAACTACATTCTAGTGCAAACTATTTCCAAATGATTATGTTGCCATGTGCACCTTCACAAAAATAACTAATTGACTCAAATTATAAGTGACTCATTCAAGATGGTTTACGTTAAAACATTTGATTACCAAATACTAATCAAAACCATCATGCGCCAGCTTAAGGCGAACATCTGCAAGAAATGCGATTCGTTTTTTCAGCTATAAAAACGAGGCTGTTACTCGTTTGTCGCTTCTACCCAGCTGCAAACATAAACTTTTGCTCGAATCTAATATTCGCAAACAACCGGCAAACCGCTAGTGAAACGGAGAGTAGGTTAAAAAGTGAACTAGGTTGGTTTGGGCACCGACTCACCTGTGTGTGTCCTCCGGTGTCTCTGCAGCTCGTCGCTCCTAGTGAACCTCTTCCCGCAGAACATCCAGTTGCAGACGAAGGGTCTCTCTCCGCTGTGCCAGCGCAGGTGGGCTCGCAGGTGAGACGTCTTCCCGTAAACCTTGCCGCAGCCGGCGATGTGGCATATATGCTGCTTCTTCTTCCCCATGCCTGAGCCTCTGTGAGACGCAGTTAGTTGTGAAATGAGTTGACGACACAAACGCTGCGGACTGCCAAACTGACTGAATGTAAACACTATAAGGGACACAGAAAAAGCTTTTGCCCTTCATAATTGCCTAATTGGAATTTTTAAACTCCACATGAACAGGATAAAAAACAGTTTAACAAGTTCAATACAGACTTTTAATGCTGGCTAAGATAAACCAAAAGCTAATGATTGTTGCAACATCTGGCTGCTGCTGTTGTCTCACTCCAAGATTGTCTGATTGTTTTTACTGGGAGCAGCTACATTATAATGATTAGGACAGAATCTTTTAAGTCGTTTGTTCATGTGCTGTCTTGAACGAATATGAGGGGAAACATCTCCAGCTCCCAGTAGTTTTGTAATTTGTGTGTTTTTTTTTCCTCATTCCCACCTTCCTCCAGACTCTTTGCAGTTGGGGCAGGTGCAGGCCACCCTGCGTAGCCTCTTGCCCTCTCCACTTGGCGTCTCCATGTCCTCGTCCACCATCTGAACGCGCAGGTTGTTCAGGTCGCTGGGGTTCAGCGTGGAGTCCCCGCTCAGCTGCCACTCTTCAGAGTCAGGCTCCTCCTTTATCTGAATACCTGGGCCAGAAACGGAGGAGGAGATTTAGGATCTCGTCAAAGAGATGTAAGATTTGCTGTGACAGAGGAAGGAGAGCATGTGAGGGTGTTACACACCAGCCGGACTGTTGGTGTCCTCCCCTTGTGTGTAATGAACTCCAGATTGGGTTACAGAGTTCACCGTGACGGTCTGGAGGTTGGGCAGGCTGACCTGGCCTGTTTGGCCCAGAGGCAGGGTCTGGACTGGGGCTAGGGTCAACTGCTGGGCCTGCCCCTGCCCCTGGGGCAACTGGAGCCCCTGGAGTGACTGAACACCCTGAACCTGCAGGGACAGATGAGATTCGTGTGAATAATCCGACATCTTTCACAGCACCATCACACACCTGCACACTACTGGCAGGTTACCTGGAAGGTCTGCCATTGGATCTGTCCAGTAGGAGTGACGGTTTGGGCCTGGATGAGGAAAGTCCCCGGGTTGACCAGTTGCACACTCTGCAGAGTCTGACCCGCTGCTGCATTCAAGTCCTGACCCTGAGCCACCTGGGCCTGGCCGTCCCCGGACAGCTGCAGGATAGGCTGTGACATAGTGGTGGCATTCGAGGAGGAGACCTGCACAGGAGAGAAACAAAATGGTAAAATCAAATCCAACTAAACACAACACGTAAGGAGGCAAATGTTGTCCTGCCCGGTTGAACTAGGACCTGGACCTTAGCTTTTCTCATATTAATAAACGGTGAGCTAAAGTATTTCTCACAGACCAAGAATATATTTCTGACTGATGACTGGGAGCAGCACAAATCCCTTCATTCTGAGTGAAATATCTCACAGCCTGCATTTCCAAGAGTAATAAAAGACCAAGAAGGATGCAAACCTGCCCACAAATCTAAACTTTGGGATATACACCAGGCAGACATAAAGCTTCAAGCAGCATAGGTTGAAACTGCAATAAATATGCAGCATTTCCACAATTTACACATTTGCACGGAACTGATACAAATCCAAATATAGAAAACATTTCAGCAAAAGAGGCAAAAGTTGTTAAATGTTAGCAATCTTCACATGTAAGTACCTCAACAAGAGCTTTGCATTAAACATGCAAATTTGTTGTTAAAAGTGGGAAGCGTCTAATCAAGGAATGAATCAACAAGGCTACAATATAAGCAAACGTCTGACTTCAGCGTTTCAAACGCTCTGTGCTACACACAGACTTTGTCACATAGCAAATAAACATCATTTTGTGTAACGATGCATTTATTTCCCTTCCTACGTCTTAGATTATTGAGACTCATGGGATCGATCTTTGAATAAATCGCTGTTATAAAACACACCAGCCCAACCACGTACACACAGCACAGTATTAAAGACACACATGCCAACCTGGATTTGCTGCAGGTGGTTGTGGGAGTTGAAGTTGGCAGAGGAGGAGGGGTCCGACACGCCTGCGGAAACGGCAGTCGCTTGGGTCAGAACGCCGGTGCCGTCGATGGTCTCGGGAAGGGAGGTGTTGGAAGAGGAAGTGGTGGTTGTTGGCACATAGAGTTCTGGGTTGCCAGCATTGCTCACCGTAACCAGCTGTTGTTTAACGCCGGAGTCCTGACCCTGAGTCTCCAGTGCCTGACCGCTCATGATCAGCTGACCTTCTGGCGTTACCCCTGTGGCGATGGGAACTGTCTGCGCTCCGGTCAGCCCCAGAGACTCCAAATCCAAACTATTTATAGGGACGAA
Source organism: Mola mola (assembly GCA_001698575.1). Classification (NCBI taxonomy): domain Eukaryota; kingdom Metazoa; phylum Chordata; class Actinopteri; order Tetraodontiformes; family Molidae; genus Mola; species Mola mola. Next base: position 763,524 of record KV751346.1, read on the forward strand.
TGTTATATTGCTGGGCAGCCCCACGGGTACCGTGCCGGTGTATGCTGAGCCACCAGCCAGCGGGAGGCCCTGGATTGACGGTACCTGCCCCGCCTGCGTCAGGAGGTCTGTGCTCGCTGTCGTGGCACAGCTGATCCCGATGCTGCCCTGGCTACCATCTTGGAGGAGCTGAATATGGCCTGAACCATCATCCAACGCCTGTGTTGGGAAACTTGCAAGTGTCCCATCTGGATTTTGGATTTGGGGGATGACCTGGAAGAAAGATCAACAGTTGAGCGAAAGGTCACCACCTGAACAGAAACACTTACTGCAACTCAAAGCTATTTCTGTTTTTAAATCTTTTACCTGATACTGAATTCCTGATACTCCATTGGCCGCAACCTCATTCCCAGACGCCGTAACGTAAATGGGCTGGCTGGGAAGACTCCCAATAGGAAGCACGTACTGCCCGTTGGACGTTACAATCCCAGAGTTTGGAATGTGAACGACTCCTTGGTCCTCCTTCCCAGTCGAGACGGGAGTCAACACCTCCCACCGGTCTGAACCCGTCAGCTGAATGGCTGACATATCTGTTGTCTGGGAGCAAAATTAATTGTCAGATTTGTAAGGACAGATCACATTTCAGCAAGATCCAGCTCAACATCAGACTGCAGGGAAAGGAAGCCACGCTGACTATTTGTCTGCATATCTCTTCTGGCTGCACAGGCTGTGCTGCTATATCAAAGAGGGAGTAAATCACGGGTAGTGGGGGGCGATGAAGGATTTGTGCTGCAGCAAAGGATGGATGATAAAACAGCCATTAGGTAGATGCAACCACCAACACACAGAGTGCAGAAAACAGGCTCAGAACCGGTTGAGAGCAGAGTGTGGGGGATGGGTGGCGCACGCAACGCGACTGAGCGGTACTGTTTGATTACGGACGCGATCGAGACAATATTCCAACACCCTGACATCTCTCCTGCCCAAGGTACATCGGCTATCTTCCAGCGAGCCGACCCAAGTGACTAACTCCAGTGTCCTACCCACTATGGGCGGGTTTTACAGGGGTAAAGTGGGTGGCCGTTATTGAGGGGAACACAGGAAGTGTACGGCTTTCGCCCCATGCCATCAAAATTTTAAAACGTGTGAACTTCATGCTCTCAAAAACACAACCAGCATTCGCAAGCAAGCGAGACAGACGAGCTACAAAATGTCGGATACCTGTGTTTCCGCTGCGCCGGTTGGTTGCAGAAACTCGCTTTGACTGCTGTCCACGTCCGCGGACGCCATTTCTCCTTGTTTCAGAGGCTGCTCTGGCGCTAGCAGGGAGAGAGGGGGAAACTCAGCAAAACTCTGTAATCTTCAACTTCTGCCTCCCAGAAAAGCCCGCAAAGCATCCCCACTCTCCAGTCCGAAAGGAGCCGACTGCGAAATTCAACTTTGCAGCGGAGATTCTGAAGCAATTTCGGCCCAGACCGACTGTTTACTTTCTCAACTCCGCGGCTAGGCAGCTAGCTCTGTTAGCTAACCATCTCCAGCTAGTTAGCAGTAGAGCAAAAGATAAAAAGACGCAGTTTGCTTCGCTGTAGGTTCTACAAACTCACCGATTAGTTGCACGCTTCGATGCGCTAAATGTTTATGTACCAGTCATAGCGTGAATGGTAATAACCGAGAGGATTATCTGATCAACTAAACTCCAAACATGATTATTTTATCAAAGGCGGGCTAGTGTTGATCGGTGAATTCGGGTCGTTTTTTTTCTATTTTGATTGACGGTGCGGGAAACACAAAAAGGTGGGACTAACAAGCTTGACCGTCGAATTTGCATCACATTACAGGACGTCCCGCCTTTCTTCTCTAAGCCGATTGGCTGAGCGCCGGGTTCGGTGGACGTCATTGGCCGACGTGAACGCCAATCAACTTTTTATAGTACGTGTATTTCCTGTTGCGCGACACGAGATGGAATGCAGTTGTTAAAATTCTTAACGGAGGATACCTGGAAAGGCATAGTGTTTAAAGTCGTACCTTAATGTTTAAATGTCCTAATCTAAAATACAGTTGATGTTTTAAGTCTCGGCTCTTTTTATACACATCAGACATAGATGAGCGCTAACGTCTCTTCAGCCGTCGTTGGTGACTGCTGTACTTACTACACTCTTTTCTCGTTATCTGCTTATTTCTATTTGTTTCCGTTCGAGCTGGTTGTAAAACAAATCTCCCACTTCAAAAATAAAGATTGCTCCGTTTCTTTTTGCCCTTCGCCGCTTCAATGAGTGCGCGGTGATTTTGCGTTGAGGCTCTGTGTTCCCTTGTTGACTTCGTGACCAAACCAGAGTCCTACATCAGTATTGTGTCCCATTAATCGCTCAACGCCACCGTTTCATTCTGTTTCATAATGTTCTCACGCTAGAAGTACACTGATCATATCAAGTCATGGACATGGAGATCCAGCCTTTCGAAATTTCCGTGAAGTCGCGATTGATAACCTTGACCAAAACAACGTTAAACGTTAAGTCAATTAAATGAACATTTAAGTCGGGGACTAGTTAAATTAAGCACATTCTTACATTATTTCTGGTTTAAGCATCTTAGTTTGTTACCACTACAAGTGTATAAATACCTCCTTTAGTGACAAATTGAGTTATTTGGTTCATAAAATCAACGAAACACTTGGTAACAGTCCAGATAATCTAAGGACAAAGTACGAACACACAGCAAACACAGATGTCTCACTTTATTGAAGTATATGGATGAATATAGCATTTACTGTATCTTGGTATCACAGTATTTTAATCTTAGTCCATCCATTGCGAGAGGTTCAGTGAGGGGGTTCGTACTGCATTTGTAGAAATGTAGACAGTCACACCGTGGAGGCAGCGAGAACAGGTGAAACTAGTTGTACAAGTCCAGAAGAGCCAGAGAGCCTTTGTCCAGTTGAGCGGGTAGAAGATAATATAAAGCATTTGATTAATTGAGGTGTCTGGTCGGGTCAGTTATGCTTATGTTTGTCCTTAAAATACAATACAGCACAGTCCTGGCCAAAGTCTACCGCCACGTGATGGCTTCCATCATCTTTCTCTCAGCTCTTATCAAACTGTTTAATATTTTTTTAAAAAACATTAAAATAAGAAAGTTTGACCACAGAAGGTTATTTAAAATGATCTTTCTTTAATTAATGCTGTGTATCACTGTCACTAATAGGAGCATTGTTTCATTATAGAGGAGCCGCTTTTCAGATTTAATATCACTGCCTGCAATTAAGCACTAGTTAAGGTGTCATTACATAGGAGAGCAAGCAGAGTAATCAGCAGTCATCACCATGGTAACTATCAACTAATGAGAGGCAACCTGGCAATTACTCAGAAACTGCAACACACAAGACTTTGGCAGTCGAGGCTTATATGATAAAAAGATACCGAGGGGGGTTGAGTGGCTCGTGAATTTGAGAAAGACGTATGAAAACCAGCAGTGGAGCTCTTTGGGGCCTGAATAAATGGTATTGTGGGTTCTTCCGAGCGATTGTGTGATCTCATGGTTTCTTTTTGGGTGCGTTGGGTGTGTTGAATTTGAAAAAGATAATATCTCCGTCCTCCACGACGTAGTTCCTGCCCTGTTGCCTGTATTTCCCAGCAGCCTGTGAAAGAAATAATGAAACCAAAGAAGACCTATTTAAATTGTGTTCAAGGAGGTTTTCTCAGGACATCAGAACCGTCATTTTGCAGACAGTCACGACAGTGTGTCACTTCGAGTTAAAAATTCGGCTCCATAAAAACACACCTTGACTGCACCTTCGCTGCCCTCCTCCTTGAAGTCAGAGAACTTCATCACCTCAGCCATGATAAAGCCCTTCTCAAAGTCAGTGTGGATCTTTCCTGCAGCTTGAGGAGCCTTGCTTCCTCTCTTTGGGAGCAAAAGAGAAAGTTCAAAAGCTATAATGACACTATTAAGAATTTCATTAGCAATTGGACAGGCATTATGGTTTAAATCTGCTGACAAAAAACATTATCAAACAGGTGAGGAAAACATACCACAAGTGTTAAAAAAAAAAGCAAATGGAATCAATCATGAAAACGTTGAAAACGTATGATCTCCATCTCAGTTCCAGAGACTGGACAGCACATAAAAGCAGATATTTTGCCTTGTAACCGACACCAGGGGGTACTGCCTGGCCAGGTGAAAGTTGCAACAACGTTATGCAATGCTGAACGCCATCCAAAGTGAGCACATAAATGTTCTCATGAGATTCTAGAGCTCAGAACTTGTGACCATGACCTCACAGTGGTAGTGAAGCAACAACACATTGGACTTCCTCTAAGTCTACACATGGATCTTTCCTGAAAAGGTTTGCTGTTCAGCCCTGGAAAACAACATGAATGATGGAACCAAATGCATACAAGTGTGACCACCTACACATCCCGCAAATATTTCCATAGTGAGAGATGTTAAACACTGAAATTCTGCAAATATCAAAACACACACAAATTTTAAATGCACAAAAACACAAGTCGGTGCCAGCCTGATTGCACACATTTGTATTGCTGCCCACCTCTCAGATTTTTTTAGCATGTTGAAATAATCCACCTCTCTGATCACATTGTGTTACGCTCTCTGATAATTTACTGACTGAATAAGTTGTTGGAAAGAGGAAAAAAATATGATACAACTGCATAATTATCTGTCCTACCATTAATCATTAACATTGATTATGTTGCTCACTGTGTGATATAGTTAATAAAAACGTAACAAAAAGCCATTCAGAACAGAACTTACCCTGATGGTCCACGCTCGCACCTCATCCGGTCCAGCTGTGAAGAAGTATTCCAGCTGCAGCGCTGCGTAGCCAGTCTTGATTATTTTCGTCATAACACTGGGAAGACACACACGGCAATGGCTCTTTTAAAGGAACATTCAATGATGAAAGTGAGGCAAATGAAAATTCCAATCCTCTCACAATGTTCTGTTAGTGTCAAACAATGGTGCCAGAAGCATCAGCTGGCCTGGCAGGGAAACACTGAAGCTATAAATAAATTAAAATTAACATGAACAGTCAATGGCATTTTGCTGTGGAGCAACACTGGCGGTTTGCATACTGGCTTAATGGAAGTTGACATATTAGATACAGCTGTGCCCTTTCTCCATTATGATCCAAATAGCTGATGACAAAAAAAAGAAAAGGGCTCATTCTCCCTCCAGGCCGACATGTCTGTCTGCCAATCAAGCCATATTTTAGTACAAATTTATGAGTGCATCCTCAAAAAAAAAAAAGAAGCCTTTTCCACTGCTGACAACTGAATCCTCACTCTTCAACAGACCATAACACATCTTCACTCCTCATTAAATTAGGCAGCATGGCCAGTAAGCTGCATGCGTCAAACTGCTAAAACACTCTCAGTACTTATTCAGCATCAGTTTGGTACTTTGAGACCATAAGACTAGTTAGTGTTTTTAAAAAGGCAGTTTTGGGGATAGTCTTTGAAAGTAAAGCTTGCTAAGAAATCTTTCCCAAGCTTGGGATGTGCAGAAAAGGACCAAGCCGGGTGGTGTCTGTCACCAAGGGGACAGTGAGAAGAACACATGATGGTAGTTGTGAAACTGTCGCAGTTTGGGGTAAGATTTGGGCATCAAACCTACTTGGGAAGGTTTGGGAAAACGTCATTGTTGATATGAATAAATATAAATAAATGAAAGAATAATCAAAAACAACTATAGTAATATTAAAACGCCGCACAGGCGTTGTACGGTTTATAAATTGATTCAGAAAATTGTGCTACAGTCTCTGTTTACGTCCCACCTCTGTGTCTTCTGCTCCTCGCAATGTTTAGTCCTCTCCTCCTCCTCCATGTCCAGCAGTTTTGACTCAAAAGCTCCACTCACGGGAATCACCATAGCGCCGGGGTCATGAGCATCTACCCACTCCTTGATTTTTAACAACCTAGGGACAAAAAAACAAAAAAACAAAACAAAACAAAAAAAAAAAACAGATAGCGGGGGTGAGCTATTCTGAATTATTATTTTTTAAAATGTACATGGGAGGCAAACATACCACTTGTTCTTTTTTCTTATGTAATCTTTCTCAGAGAGATTAACCAGGTACATCATGGGCTTGGATGTCAGAAACAGGTATTTGTTCAACACCTCAATCTGTGGAGAACATTGTAAACAGGAATGATCATGTTTAGCTCAGCTCAGAGATGATGTGCACGTGACCAGAGACTCCCAAAACCTGACGCACTCCTGCTTCTCAGTCCAATAGATGAAACAACCACAATAAAAGCAAAACCACACCTATTACAGTGTTGTTATGTGCAGGTAAATTTTTCAAATTGGAAAATTGGTAGAAATTTCTTTAAAAAAACTGTGATTTACATTGAAATGTTGATGTAAATTAGGTTTGATTGGTGTCAGAAAACTATTATCTCACTACAGCATCCCGGGTGAACATTTGTTTAGAAATATATCACTAATATTTTTATAGACAAACAGCATTTCAAGCACACACGTGCACGGTTACCTCTTTGTCATTCCATTCATGGTAAAATCTGATGTGTTTCTTCTCTTCCACAATCCAGTTCTTTATCTTCAGCATGATGTCCTGAAGCAATCAGACTTAATTATATCATGATCTTTATACGTCAGTGACATGAACGTGAAACAGCTGCAGAGCACATGGGCGCGCACGCTCACATTTTACTTACATATTCAGGCTTGAGTTTTTTGTCACTTCCTCTGACGGCCGTTTTCTCCAGCTTGTCGATGAATGGACCGATCATTTCCTCGTCCTTTAGCCGCAACTCCTCGTGGATGATCTCTATGTCCCTCACAGGGTCGACGTTGCCCTCCACGTGGATGATATCCTCATCATCAAATGCGCCTAAAAGGACACAAGCATTGACAGAGGTAACCAGCCTATTAGAAGCATTTATATATTTTGAAATTCCACTAATTATCGAGCTGTGCTGATCGTATTTTAACAATATTTCTGAATACCAAACAATTCATTTAGCATTTATTTCTTTCTCCGAGACTGATATTACCAAGATAAATCATGAACCATTAAAAATGTGATGAATAAAATAGTTTTGACTCCTAAAATCCCAAGTCTGAAAAAACAATTTTGCACTTAAATTTTGCATGATGGGAAAATCACAATTGTTATGGAAAATGTTTTAAATAAAATTAACTAGTAAGCCAAATAATGGGTGTTCAATGTCTTCAATTAAAACAGCTTTAGCAAAAATGTTTGGGTTTTTCTTCTAGAGCTTCAGCTAATGATTATTTTAATCACAGACTAATCTGCCAATTCTTTTCACAATTAATTGATAATCATTTACCCTACAAATAAATAGTCACACAAATACTGAAAAATGCTCTAGAAATTAAACAAAAAAATCAGCAAATCCTAACATTTCAGAAGCTGGAACCTACAAATGGTTGAGAAATTTAGTTGATCCACTAATCAATTAATCGATGCAGCTTAGCTTCTTTCTTTACTATTAATGGCATGTTGCGTTTCAGTTCTGGAAAAACAAAAAATTACACATATAAATTTGCTTCCTAAAGAGTTGAAACGCTAAGTAAAACTTAGTCAAACTGAATGCAATCATCTGACCAAGACATAAATCTCAGTGTGCCACTTTAAAAGGTGTCTAAGTTGTTAAAATACATCTCTGGGAGAAAAGAGGCTTGTTTGAAGTTGCTGTGAGTGAGGATGTTTATCGATACTCCGCATGAATAAAATCTGCGCTTATGTAAAATGATAGCTCTGAAACAGCGGCAGCTCATTTTCTTAAATGTCTGTTACCATAAATCCTTTGTGTCTCTTCTTCATCTCCTCAGCTCTCTTTAGGATGGAATGGACTAAGATTTGATGAGAAAAGGTACAGAAAGGATGCAAGGATGTACAAATGGAGAAGAGGGTTCAGTCTTTTGTTGCCCCGTTCTCAAATTGTTAGAAACATAATGCTAGCATCAAATTCTGAAGTATTTTTACAAATGTAACGTAGCTGATGAGGTTAATTTTAAATACACTGTCCTTGTACTGTTTTCCCTTGAGTATATGTGAAAAATGATCAGTAAATTATTAAAGTCATTTTCATATTCATTTTACAAATTGTCCCTTTTTTATTCAAGTCCAAAAATGATAAAACTTATCTAAATAGAGGAGCAGCCACAGAAGATGTTCGCTTAAATCAAATAATCTAAAAATGGCCAAACTGTGTTTCAAGCTGATCTGAAGCAAGGCTTTGCTCCCCTTTAAGAAGAGCAGGACTGGCTCTTAACCGTCTCTTCCAACACCTGTCCACTCAGTTGTTACTACACAGCAGCTGCAGGCGGGTGAAACAACAACTCACGAGTCATGTGGAAGATGCCGTCACAGGCACTGATGTGAGACAGAAAGGCGTTTCCAAGTCCCTGTCCTGAGTGAGCTCCCTTCACCAGACCAGCAATGTCCACAACATTTAGAAAAGCTGGAACCTTACTGAAGAGCCAGACAACGAATCAGTGGATGTTGGACAAATTACAACAGGCCTTCAAGTAGACACTGTCATGATGCACACACCTGGCTGGTTTGTGGTACTGGCAGAGGAAATCGAAGCGCTCGTCTGGCACTGGCACCCTGCTCTCATTTGGGTCAATTGTGCAGAACGGGAAGTTCTCCGCAGCAGCCTGGCTCTTGGTCAGCACGTTAAAAAAGGTGGATTTCCTGTCGTGGACAGGGTCAGGAGCATCAAGGAAAGCTCAGCACTTATTCATACACTCACCAAACACACATGCCAACATGAACATACCCAACATTAGGTAATCCCACAATTCCAATTTTCAGAGAGGTTCCAAATCGTCCAATCAATGGAGGCTGTTTAGGGGCTTCTCCCTTTTTCGGGGGCATCTGCGTGAAATATATGTGTTACAACCTACTTCCACACCATAGTCTTTCAAAAAGACACGTCTATTTGTACCAACACTGAAATCCAGCTAAAACACAGGTCTGACTATATTTTTACTTATTAGCAGTATCCTATTGGGTTACCTTCACTAAAAACGTGTGCAGGCACCTCTGCTCATATGCTCATTCAAACGCAGCATGCTAACGTTAGCAACATGTCAGCTGAAACCACTCATAGCCACTTGTTATCTAGAGTATCTGAGATACTACAGCCTGCATGTCCATCTCAAAACTAATACTGGGGAAACCGTTTGGCAGAAAAAGCTCCTTCCCGGTACCTTTGAGTCTTTTTCAGCCTATGTCTACGTGGTATTCAGCCCTGATATCTGCTCGCACCAGCGGCTCCGGTGGAAAGGCAAGTTGGGTAGCAGCCCGGAAGTGTTTTGACAGCGGACGTCTGTGATTGGTCGAACGAAGAGCCGTACCCGGATGTCGACGGTGTAACAACTGACCGCATCGAATTACGTCTTGCATGTTACTGTTAATTTTAATACATTTGCGTTATTCTTAGACTCCAATATTTTAAATAAGCGGGCATTTTTAGAGGCAACAACTTTAATATCCTGACCATTTCTTCTGTCAGTTTACTGCTTACCTTTCCGGGGTGAGTTCTCGATAGATGTCGCCATTTTACAGGATGCGTTCACGTGCATTCTATGGAGGACCACAAGAATAATGTCAATGTAAATAAACCGTTCCATAATCAATATCTAATTCTACATTATAATTAATAAAAGTGGTTGGATTTAATTTTACTAATCTATGAATTAACTCATTTAATGACAAAGCCCTTTTTTTCTTTTCTGTTTTGTATTTTAATGGTTAAATAACAAGAAACCAGCCATTAGGGGTCACAAACCGGTGTATTTCTAGTGCCAGGTAGCAGAGATATTTAAAAGGAATTTACAAATCTCTCTTTGAAACATTGTCAGTATGGAGTTCATCATTACAGATATTTAGAATTCAACTGTAGTTATTCACATTGTAAAATGTGGATATCTGCAAATAAAATTAAAACTATCCACATTTGATAGTTAGATATACCAAGAAGTAGGAATTCAGCTGTAGACATCTATTATCAAGTTAGATGTCTTCAAATTACTTTCGATTACATATCTCATATTTGGAGATTACAGATATATGACATACATACAAGTAATGAGTTGACCTGTGTGTTCAATATTAAAATAGAATTCATATTTATTACTCCAGAATTTAAATTGTCATTTAACTTTTACGTAATGTGACCTCTTTAAAAATCTATTACCTACGTTAGCTTAAAAATAAGATTTAAGTGTTTCCATGACTTGAGAGAGCAGTCCACAAAATATGTTCATGTTCATTAAACATTCATATATTGCTAATCATCCTGAACCGGCAGTCACTATACCTAACATAGAAAACTATTCCCAACTGCAGTTAAAACATACTTCTGTGTGGCTCGATACAAAGTCTTCCAATAGGGTTTTGTAAGAATATTCAATTTTGATGGCTTACACTTATCTAAGTTGCTGAATATTTCTTTTATATTCTAAACAATTTTTTTAAAAACTAAATCGGTGACACAAGGAATTTAATAGAGATCAGCAGAGTCCAAGGATGATGCATGTGTAAAGTACACACAGAAGAACTTTATTTGCCAAAAAAAAATAAACAAAAAATGGTTGATAGACCAGATCATAGTACAATGGCTGTAGCGTTCCTAACCCAAGCACCATAATGGTTCACTACAAAATATCCCAAGTCATTTTCTAATTATTTGTAACAAAAACACATCTTCCACCAGAAAAAACATATTGTTTAAAACATTTCAGAGAGAGCTACAATCTTGACAGTTTGCGTAACTACATACAAACAGAAAATAAGAAACTGTAATATTACTGCCACAGAAGTCGGCCGAGTCATCGTAAAGAACCTTGTTTACCAGCTCTAACAAAGATACCCCTTTAATTACTTGACAACTTAGTGAGGAGAAATGTCTGGCAATGATTAAGTGAGATAAGCCAAAAAATGTCTCACTTGAATCTATAACATTCAAAATTTGACGTTTTTTCTCCACGCTTCATCCAACAAATATAAAGGTCGTCACTGACATTTTGATGAGACATTGCATTTTTAACACTTTGAATATTTCATACAAAAACTTTGAAAACAAAAACAAATCCAGAATTCCTTCCTTGTACATACATTTCAAATGGTTCATTGGCACAAGATATCTTTTGTTTGATTTATTTTCCAAAATTGGTCTTGTGCATTTAAGGGAATATCATACTGGTGTTGGTTTAATGATTTAAGAATGACTTATCTGCTTTTGCAAATTAATTCTATATGTAGAATATGCTTTCCAATTAAAACAACAAAACACACACATCCAGGCATCAACACTGGTTCTCTTCTCTCACTGATCAGTAGTGACCTGTGAAAGAATGACAAGGTAAGAGATTAATTGGCTAATGTAATATTTTTAAATCATAAATACCATGCGTACATTTCTTACACGAGATTGAAACATGGTTGCAACATACGTGGTGAATAGGAGCGTGAGCGGGATCTTGAGCGATACCCTCTGCTGTAATAAGGAGATGGAGATCTGCGTCTGTTAGGGAAAACAACACCACAACACTTCACCTCAGTGTATTTGTACATCTCAAAGTATTATGACATTTCACTGCAACCGTATAAACCATAATCACTCAGATTAAGACAGTACATGTAATAAATATAGAATACTTGAAAGTTTAACTCTGTAGATAAAATGACCAAAAAAAGTAAATGTAATAGATTCAGTCTACTTCATATCTTAATTTAAAGGTGTTTGATCATCTAATTGTCATTCATATTAACTTGTCATAAATTGTCATTCACATTACTGCACTATTGTATAACATTCCACTTTCGAATGTCAATGTATATATGTATATTTATATATATTTTCCTTGTCTTCCCTTCACGTGTCCAAGACAGAAACACCGGAGTCAAATTCCTAGTGTGTGTACACATACCTGGCAATAAAATCTGATTCTGATTGTGTTTTTTAAGTAAAAGTAAAAAAGTACAGTATTATAATGACATTTGATTAACACCTATCAGGGGGGTGAATACAGCAGTGTGAAAACTACAAAAATTGAATTTCCTGGTGAAAATGCTTCTGGATAATGAGGTAGTTTTAAGTTTTAAGTTTTTAATGTTTTTATGTTACATTAAAGACTTAACCTATCACCATAGAAAAATTTGTTCGTTCCTTGTATTAACAGTTCGGGTAAAAGAGGAAGATTATCATTGCTGCAATTTTTGGTCATTTGGTCATTCTCTTACACTATTTATTTTCTGTTGCACTTTTATTTATTTTACGCACTTTTATTTATTTTACACGGAGCAACTGTAAAGTAACAATTTCCCTCTGGGATAAATAAAGTATTCTGAATCTGAATCTGAATACAGCATCAAATCTAGTTAATCAGTGGCCTCAGTGGCCAAGGCCGAGTAAGATACAGGTCTAAAAAGGCTACTACCAGTAAAAGAACTCACCTGTAAGATCTGTATTCTCGGTCATCATAACGATCATAGTCTCGGTCGTAGCCTTTGTCGTAGCCCCTGTCGTAGCCCCTATCATAGCCCCTGTAGCAGTCCCTTGAAGTGTGTCGTGATGAACCACCACCACCACCGCCGCCGCCACCACCACCACCACCACCTCCACTGCAAGATAAAAAGAAACAAGCAAACACACGGAACAAAGTTTAGTGACACTTTTTAAGATACCACATACAGCAGCCTCTGGAAAATATCTCTGCTCTATAAACAAAGCCGTTTGGTAAAGAAAAACTTACTATGTGGGACGTCCCATGTAGATTCCAGGAGTCGGAGTGTGGGCTCGTTTTGTAATGGAGAAATCTACTCGGATCCTACGACCGTCAAGCTCCATTCCGTTAGCATGTTCCTTAGCCTAAAATCAAGACAGTCATCATAAGAAGTTAACTTTTTATTCACTAAGATAATAAAACTAATTGCATGCTTAAAATTGGTAGTTATTGCAATTCATATGTGGCATAAATATGCATTCCAGTGCTGCTGCTACTCTAAGCTGAGACTCCACTTGTTGCTACAAATGCTTCAGAAATTAACAGAATCATATTACATTGCTACAAAAAATAAAAAAACCCAACAAAAAAACGTTCACATTTGAAACACATAAAATTGATGTATTTATATGGCCTGCTTAAGAGTGACTATCCCAAACAAGTCACGTACCTGTCAAAAATTATATTGTTAATAATGTACATATTGGCCTTAATGTCTTTACCTCTTTCGAGTCCGCAGAGTTTTCAAAGTAGACAAAGGCGAAACCCCTTGAGCGACGTGACTGTTGGTCGTACACGATGTTGACGTCACTCAAAGGGCCATATTTAGAGAAAACCTCCCTGAGATCCCTCTCAGTGGTGTACAGACTCAATCCAAACACACCCAGACAGCAGTTCGGGTCTGGGTTGGCCTACGAATGCAAAAAGACACGTTTGATGAGCTGCAAGGTCCACACTATACATGCTGCCAAGTCAGGAGACCATTAAAGGAATGTGAGTAACGTCACAATGCTGAAACTGAAATTCCCTAATGTAACCCCTTAAGTTTATTTAGCTCAAGTATTTTCAAATGAAATTTACTACTATCAAAATCAGAAAATTTTAATAAAGGTCTGTGGGAACCTTAATTTAACATACCCTGTTGCCAATGTGCCTGCGGCGATTTGACATGGGGGAGCGGCTGTGGCTTCTTCGCCGACGCCAGCTTCGAGATCTGCTCCTTGAGCGGCGTCTATGAGAGCGGGAACGAGAGCGGGAGTGGTGTCTGCGGGAGCTTCGATGGGAACGGGACCTTTGGAGAGACACACACTTAACTCTGAGAAAGTGATGTAACCGAGTCACGTGCAAAAAAAGGTTTCATCAATGTATTTTTTGATTTAAAAAAAACAAAACATTTTTATATGAAAATGAGACTCATCTTACCTAGATTTAGATCTTGACCGGGATTGGGATTTGGACCTGGAGTTGCGAGAGCCATCTTTGGAGTGGGCTGGTGAGCGACTGGAGGTTCGCACCGAACCCTGAGGGGATGCACTCCTGGAGCCAGGCTGTGAATCCTAGACAGATCAAACACCGAGGTAAGAAACACCATCAAAACATGACTGCACCAAACAACAAGAAAAGAGGGCCAGGAAGTGACTGTGCTGGTCCTCTATGTGCCCCTTTTAGAAAGAGTTTGACTCACAATATTAAGGAATCTGATCGTACAAGGTCATATTACTTCAAATGTCTGGAGTTTGATAATTTAACTGAAATACAGACTGCACAAAAAGGTATGGAGGGAGCGACCAGTTATGTGTCTGATACAGAGTGGGAAAAATATCGTGCATGCTTAAGAGAGAGAAAGAGAATGATATAGAGGAATAAACGTAGCAGGCTGATAGGAAATTACCTATACCCTGGTAAACTTCTGATCTTAACTTCATAACTTCTTTAACTTCATTACTTCAAAACAACCCTTCATTTCTTCTTTCTTCTGTTTGACATTATGACTTCTTTTTTCCTCCTCTTCCCCCATTTACCATCTGCCATTACAACACTAGTAGTAGTGGGGACAGATCTTGATCGCTTCTTTTCAGCATCCAAAACACTAGCATGCATCAACACCATCAGCTTCAAATATTAACAACTTCACATCTGAAACGTCTTCCGCCTTTTTCTTTCTTCCAACCTCAACCTTAACAAAGAACAAACAAGGGTGATAAGGCATGTTGGTTTCTGTAAGAACCAGAATAGACAAAGAAAAACAGCAAAACCAGGAAAACAAAGTAGATTAGCTAAATTGTATTTTAGCTTGATGCGGCCTTGATTGGTAGTAAATCCGCTATAACGTTATACAGAGTTAAAAAAAAAATAAAATATTCAATGTTTATCTGCAGTGACTATTTTAATAATGTATATTACATAAACGTAAGAAAGTAACACGCGAACAATGGAATTAAAAAGGTATTGCCAACAGTCGACACATATCTGCCGCTTTGTAGGCCGCGCACTGTAGGCCAGCTGATGGTACGGATATCAATTTAACTTAGATTCTGCTACGGAATATTTAACTAGCCACAACCCGTTTTGGTTAATTACTTAAGGGTAATCGATCTTAGTCTTCTATAGAGCCGAATTATGTAAGGCGTAAAACCAGATTTCAACATGCGTCGCCATTACCTGTTCCTCAAACGCACTAAACATGCTAAGCTAGCTCACAGAAAGTGATTTAGCTTAATACCTTCCAAACTATATTTCATTATCCTTTATTTACAACTCACCTGCTCCCTGAAATCCTTCTCGTTGTCGCTCATGTTACTATAACTAGACAACAAATGTGTTTTAAAAAAAAATTCGTGGAACGGCGCGTTGGGCAGCCAAGCTTACTGAATTACTAGCACGATGTGCAGCAACGCAAACCAGTTTAATCCGAATTAACGCTAGCTAACGTTCTTCTTCGTCCAATACATTTCTGGCAGGGCGTAGACTGCGATGCTGCCCTCTATCGTCACTCAAAAAACATTTTACACTATTTACAGACAGAGATCGACCTTACATTTCCATCACATACAGCAGCCTTTCACTGCCATTCTCCTAGTGTTGTGTGTATACCTGGACATAATTTGTTTGCTTTCACCATTTTAATTACTTAGATTTTTTTTATTTATTCTGCGTTAAACCACTTGTGGCTAAATGTACAATAGTCCCAGTGTCGTTAACACAATGCCAACAACAGAAGACAAGGAGTGCTGTTTTAGGTTTTTTGTTTTTTAAATTTAGTTTAAAACGTAAACTTATGATGCAATCAAAGATTCTCTCTTATAGATGTCCACAAACACCCAACAAAGTCACCGTCAGACAGTTAGATATTAAACCTATTTTTGACATCTACAGATTTCCAATCTAAGTCAGATGTATAATTCCTGACATAGCAAACTAACAGGAAGAAACATATTTGTAATAAATTGTGATCCATAATTTAGGTAAATGCGACTTTTTAAATTTAAGTTTGAAGTCATACCATTCAGCTTCAGTCTCTTGTCATTTACAACATATCAAACTTCAACTTAAAAAATGAAATACTTTATTACAGAGGAAAAAAAATATCACATTTTCAAAGCATGAACTTAAACATGCATGTCTGTACAGTATGTTGTTATGCAGTATAACATACTGTCAGTCAATTTATTAGCCCTAAGCAGCCTCTTGCAGTTTGCTCATGGAAAAGATTTACAGACCCAACAGTGCCTTGCATTACATATGGGGAAATAACTAGTAATGTTCCACTCATGGAGGAAAAACTACATGTACACATTCTCATCCAGCATAGTCATAAATAATAGCAAAAACAAACAGTACAAACACTCAAACATGTATTTTTGTTCTGAAAAAGGTTCGGAAAGGAGGTATTTTTATTAGAAATGTCTCAGTTTCTTAGACCATGTTATGACTAAATTGAATTTCCATTAGCTGATATCCATTAGATTGACCATAACAGGGAGGGGGACATTCAAGTTAAACCATAATATCACTAACCAGCAAAGATCTAAGTAACTTAAATGAGTATGAGTTGTTTGCGACAAACAAATTGCTCTGAGTTGAGCTCAGTGTCAGAGGGCCGAAGGCACTTAAGGCAGAACGTCAACCAGCAAAACTATAAAACTACAAATCTAATAAAAAAAAAAAAAGCCATTCAATCAGTAGTGCCAACGCTTGTGTAAGTCATACACATAATACATCCTAAAATGCCTCCAATTACAACTCAGAGAATGCAAAATGTTACATGTCCCTTAACAGGGAAAGGGACATAATCAACTCTTAAGACTGATATTTGATTTCTCCACACCATAACGTGCACAAAAAGTCCCCTTCTTTGGCCCATTCGTTTCTGTTTCAACACCATGTAGTGACTAAACAAAAGTGTTGCTCCCATCAGCACTGTCCCGATTGTTAGGCCATTCACTGAAATGGTTGATCCTCTATAGTAGCTTCTGATTGAGGACTTCCCAAATCATTAACTTCCTGAAGACGGGCATGTGGCACTGCAGAAAAAAAAAAGGGGGGGCAAATGTTTAATTTTCCCTAAAAGTGTTGTACACAGTAAAATCAAACCAAGAGTTTTAAAACATTGGGTAAATATTTAGCGTTTACCTGTTTAAAAGTGAGAGGTCTTCCTTTTGCGATATAGTCAGCGTATTTACAGGCAAAAACACCACAATCACTGCCATTTCTCTGCTGGGGAATCTCCTACACATACATCAACAGGGTGCAATACATTAATTTTACAGTGAATATAAAAATACACAATTAAGAGATGGTTAATTCATCTTAGATGGACTTACAGTGCACCTCAAACTTCCAAAAGTCCATTTGGTGCTGTCAAGCTCTCTGCCTTTTTTCACTCTGTGCTCCTCTTTCAGGTAGAGTCTGAACAACAACAACAACAACAAGGCCATTATTATGAAATAAACAGGGTAATGTATGGAAAAAACATCTATATAAGAGCATCATGATGACTCACAGTAAAAGACTACAGATGTCATCGTGTCTCTGGCCCATTGAGTCATATGACTTCACTGTCTTTGACCTAAAATCAATCACCTATAATGAAAGTGCAAAGAGGAGGCAGGAAATACTGTTAAAACATTTAGTTTCATTTCTTCTTACAACATTGAATACAGTGGATGTCAACTATTCAACAAGAATAACTTTGAATCTAAGACAATCTAAATCACCATTGCACTTGATGTGAAGAATCACAGACTGAAAAGGAGGAATATGATAATCTGACACGTACAGTCATTGTGGGTGTGACTCACCGCCAGTGCCCAGTGGACACCCAGATGCAGAGGGATCAGGATGAGGTCGTAGAGGAAAAGGTCGACAGCCTTGGTCCAGCGCTTCACCGCAGTGTGTCCTCCCGCCTGTCCACCTCCACCATCCCGCAGCTTGGGGAAGAAGAAGGTGCTAAACGAATAAACTTTTAATTCTGCTGCTTTATCAGAGCTCTGCTCCATGACCAGGGAGAGGTAGAAGTTGATCACCTTTGTTACAAGAAACAAAAGAAATGTGTTAAAAAAGAATTAAAAACTGGTCCAACTCAACACATCCTCAACGGTCCATTAAGTTCTGACAAATTCAAACATTCTTACAATACCACTGAAAGACCGACGGATTCTTTATCGCTTTAAAATGGACAGTATAATCTGATTTGCATTAAGTTGCATCAATATCGGGACGTTACTTGTCACTTAGTTGTTAGTAAGACAGTATTGTAAAAATAGAATAGTAAAAGGAATGTTCACGTGGTATTGAGCATCACAGTTGTATTACCCACATTATGAAAAGCTAATTTTAGAACGCAGGTCACTCGAACACTGTTTCCATGGCAGCCGCTCCCACCATCAAGCAGAACTTTAACACTA
>KV751346.1:782826-793504 GCA_001698575.1 Mola mola
AGATTGAGGCGAGTGGCTACTTCTCTAGAGAGGTCCAACTCTGCTGCCTGCTTCTGCTGTAACACAGATCGACAAGATAAAAATAATACATTCGCCATTCCACACATAATTGCGACCCATTGAGTGCTTTGCGTGAGTGAGAGAGCCAGGAAAATTACTACCTGTACACATTTGGCAGGCTGTGTGTCCTCAAAGGCTCCACTGAAAGTCTTACTAAAGGGCAAGTTTCCCCACCTGGAAATGAAAAATACAGAGGTGAGGAAAATACTCAGAAATCAACAACAAACATAACAAAGACAAAGATGTATTACACCAACCTGTCCCTGTTTGAAGGAGTATTTCTCCATGTAAACACATTTGGGGTAGCTGAAAAAAGGCAAATGTCTGTTCAGTTCATACTTTTTCCGGCGCTGTAATGTGAAAAGAGATCTGCTTCTTCAATGAGATGTTTAAAGCTATTAAAAGTAATTCCCCAAAACAAAAAAAGTTGGTTCCCTAACCCTAACCCTAACGTCACTTAAAATGACATATTCAAGTGGATTACCTGTATATCCTGTCTTTCTGGGCAGTGATTCAAAAGCTTTTCCTGAAGCAGCAGTTCTAGGATCTGACTCACTGGGTGCAAAAGGAGAAAAAGATCTGAGTTGAAAACAGCAATTTTTAACAGCAATTTCTAAAATATAAAAGTGGACATTCAGAGTACAGTTGCGGGTCAAGAGGAAAGGCTGGGGTGGTTTTTGTGGTAGAGTGATTGGTTGAACTCTCAATTTTTTTTGAAGGAGTAATTGCATGTTCTGTTATAAAACTCTGGATTATAGACCTATTCAGGTGCATGGGGTTAAATTGTTGTATAAAATAAACATACGTAAATAAGGATACAGGAAACAGTGAAAAATGTTAGTGTTAGACAAAAGGACAAAGATAGTGTAGAGTGTCATATGATTCTTTTGTAACAGTTCTTAGATGGATAAACCTAGTTAAAAAGGGTGACTTATGGTGTTATATTATTATTATGAATATTGGCAAAACCAGAACACAAGGTCTTCATGTTTTGTTAGGTAATTTAGGAGAAGATGTTAAGAGTACCGAGTTATATACAGTAAGTAGTCCGGTGCATACCAGCAAAAAGGTTGAATTTATGACACAAGAGCCTGTTTGGGGAGGTAGTGACCAGATTTTGCTCAAATGCTCCTTTTACACTGGCCGAAAATGCCGCTAGACTGAGACCTCACAATATGTAAATGCACAGTGACCTCTTACCTCCAAAATTTAACCAATTCGCCCTCAACTCCAAATGTAGGTTTGTGCCAAATTTGAAAATAATCCTTCAATGCATTCTCGAGATACTGTTATCACAAAATTTCAGGTCACAGCCCTCTACTGATAAAAGCCAATTGTTTGTGACTTTGATGAGAATTTATTTCACATCCCCAAGTGTGACCCACATGTGGCTGCAGTGACCTTGACCTCTGGCTTATAACCTCCAGAATCTAATCAGTTGACCCTTGAGTCAGAGTAACCATTGGTGCATACCAGGATTGTAATTTGAGATATCACGTTTACACGACAGACAAAAAACACAATACCTCTGGCTATGGCTGCCGCCGATGAGAAGCTTAATAAAAACTTCACATGGATAATGAATGTGGTTATACTTACTCTTGTGGTTTTGTTTGGTTGAAAGGTAGTGGTTGGTTTTTGCTGTATTTCTCTGTCAACATCTCTAGCAAGCGTCTGTAGTGCTCCTTATCATTCTGCTTTATGGCCTGAGGGGAGAACCAAACATACACCATAACTCAGCCAAAGTCTTAAGTCTAGTCTACAATTAGAGACGCTACAATGCATCTCGTGGTAAATCTAACTTAGTACATATTTTCCTCTGAAGTTGTTATCAGCAAGTCGAAAAACTGATAGTGTTGGCAACAGAAATTTTTATTGTTTTCCTTGTTAAAAAGCAACCCAAGCAAAGCAATAAAGCAACACAATTTATAATTATACCTCTTCCACGGTAAGACTGGGTTTGTAACAGCGGCTGTGTCCAAACCCATTGCAGGCTGGTTCGGGGTTTGAAGTTCCCAAACTCAAAGCAGGTCTGGAGGGCAGCAGCTGGAGAGAGCCTCTCCTCTCCTTGTCCTTCACCCTGTCCGGAAAACCTGCCGGCAGCCCTGCCCTGCTGGAGTAAGAGAGGTTTTATACATTAACGGCAGGTCAAAATGTAATGCCGATGTCTATATTCATACCGTGGTACATTTACAGTAAATCGGGTGAGTAGAAGAACTATACTGCAACAGAGGACCACTTGCCTATATTTCCTTATTAAAGGAGGTGAGGAGCTCTGAAAAGGATTCTTCCCACCCCTCTCATTCACTCCACCCACTGGTTTACCTGTGGGGAAGGAACAAAAGCAATCAAATAGCAACAGGATTAATAAGAATTACACAAAATTACCATGAGGATTAGAAGTGACTTAAACAAAGTTAACAGATCACTGAAATGTCTTACTCATTTTCCACTCAGTACTGTTCAGCCATGAGGTGTGGAGCTCATCAATTCCCATCAGAGTAACAGGCTAGATCAACAGAGGAGATGCACAGTAATTAGAAATTAAGAGTGCAAAATAATGTACCACACATTGGAACGATTTAGACTTTGCTGACTTCCTGAAATAAGCAACAATGTAGTTTAAATGCCACATTTACTTTGGTCACACTGCATGTCTTTAGATTTTGTCTTGATCCACTTTACACAGATTAAAATAATTTGTCTCACATGTAATTTGATTTAACCTCTTGAATTAAGATTTTTCTTCCTCATTCACAAATAGAATTCCAAATGCCTTCAACTGAAGCACTTAACACTACCTCAACCAGGATGACTGAGAACCTACACAAACATAATATCATGCTTTGTTTTACATGCGGCCTTCAAATACCTGTATCGCTGTCTGGTACAGGGAAACTGTATTTACATGTATTTTGTAGGTTTATTTTAGTTAATGCAAAGTATGCAAACTACAGAGGTAGGTAGATTCATCCTAAAAAAACAAACAAAGAAAAATGTTCCTAAATGTGGCATCAGTGGACATAGCAGTTCTCTATAGGAAGAAGAATCAAATCTGAAGATCTTTGATTTGCGTCAAACAATTACTTTCTAACACGTTCAGTGCACCTGCAACATCTCTGCATCACACTTTATATAAACAGTATATAATGGAATGGAGGGGCACAAACCTGTGTCTCTTCATAATGTCTGGGCTTCTCAGACCTGGTCGTCAGCAGGTTCTGCAGCCTGAGCAGACCTGCCACACCAGCCACAGTCTTCTTCACAAAGCTAATAACGACATCTGGCAAACACCAAACCACATGTCAACAAGCATCTATGATCAGATCTTATATGACAATGTCAGAATGGCTGATACAAACCTCGCCTGCGCCTTTTCGCCTCTACTGGGTCACTGGTGCAAACATTATCCGCCACATCAACACTGTAACAGGGAAAGAATGTTTGAGAGGGATACTGCTAACATCAAACCCTACAATATATGATAAAATTAATCAGTTTCCAGTTCTTTATAACATTATAAGAGATTTTAAGTCAGGCTTTTACAAAACACTGTATTAATCGTAGGAGTGTGAATAATTCCCATTCCAATGACTTGTAATGTTTGAGTAAACTTAAACATTACACGCAAGTAGCTGTTCACCATCTTATACCCAGATTGATGGAGTTAGTTTTATACTGATACTTTGAGAGCATATCGATCAATTGAAATAAAGTGAACAGTTACAGGCCGAGTGAAGCTGGGCAGTGTTTATTACGACACCAAACGTTATCTAGCAGAAGCTAATAGTTCTGTCACAGCGCTGTTTTATGTTGTTGATTGTTAGCACGGGTCAGCTAACGTTAACGCGCACTGAGGGAACTTAGATTTTTGATAGCCGACTTTGCGACTAGGCTAGTTGGTGACGTTAGCCAAACCACTGAATAACCCGGGGATTTAACTATACGCCAAACAATTCAGCGATTACGTTATTTCTGAAGACTTAGACCGGGTGCATAAATAGCATTTAATAACGTCAACAAACACACCTCTGGTAGTTCCGTTTGGCTGCTCTGCTGGGGTTCTCCTGCCGCTGTGCTCCCGCTATCACGTCAGGTAACGTGGGTGCCTCCTCCTCGCTAATGTTACCTTTCCCGGGCCACTCGGTGGGGGTTTTTCTCGTAACGGGCTCGAACAGCGACGAAATTCCGTCAAGTATCCATCCATACATCCCAGACAAATACGAAAAAAATGTAGCAGGGTCTTCTGCGCGGGCCAGGACTATTTTACCACAAAGAAAATGTTAACACAACCGTCTACGACACGCAGCCCCACGGCGTCCGCTCGCTGTCCACAAGTCTGCGCTGAAACGGGGAGGGAAGTGCGTCAGCGTTTCTTTCACGACATGCGAATGTTTTAAACATCTGCAGAACCTAGGTGGGCGGAACTCTAAACTGCAAATGAAATGGATACTGGGGATACAGTTGAGACAACCACCGGGTTCTTTTGACGTAATAAACGAACTAACCCCTCACCTAGCGTCATCGGCAAGTCAGACGCCTATTGGCTGCTGCTGAGCCGCTCACATGTCATTTCTTGGTTACGTAATGACGGGTCAAAGCGACTCTCAAAACAAACTGTAGGTCCTCATTGTATACGTTTGCTGTGTAAATAAAAAAAAATATATATATCATCTGACGTGTCTATCAGCAGGCCATTTTACGAAAATTGAAGATGAACGGCAAGTTATGCACTACTGGGATTAAGTCATGGAAAGACAAAACTATTCAACAGAAGAATTCGGGAAGTTTAAGTCAATAATGCAGTTTTCCAGATATACATTTTATGAACACAAGTTTTTCTTTTTACTTGATTACCAATGATTACTCTGACAGATATCAGTACGATAACCAATACCTTCATATTTTCGTATTTAAAATTAATACCATTAATCTCTTACATTTAGCTGTTAATATCGATCATGATTACACCAATCATTGCAGCAGAGTGGATAGTGTTGGGTGACTGAAAGTGATATGGTTTTGTATTGTTGGCTCCATTCACTGGATATAATTCAATTATTGGCTGATTGTCATTTAAAGAAATTTATCAATCTGATATAGAGTGCATCTCTTCTTACAATGAATCTTTAGAAAAGAAAAATAAGGTCTAATGAAACTTTTGTAGCAGAATAAAAGTCAGAAAGTTAGACTTGTATAGAAAGGTCAAGGATAGCATTGTTCCATCTCGGCAAAATTGGAAAAAACATTAAACTTTCCATTTGGATCTGGAATTTTCATCAAAGGGCATCGATGTAAGACCCATTACTAATTTTATTGATGTCTTGTTTGTCTGCTCTCAATCACTCTACCTCAGACCAAACTGATACAATTAACATGATTTTTAAGGATAATTTATGATCAAGTGTATTCTGTATTAAGGGTGAGTTAAATAGTACAAAAGTCTGTAAAGAATAATTATTTTCATATTTCAAAATGACCCCATTATCCATCTTCTACCACTTATCCTGTTAGGCTCCAGCCCCCCCCCATGACCCCTATCTCAGCATCTTTGGGCAAAGGCGGGGTCACCCTGGACAAGTTGCCAGTTCATCACAGGGCTGATATATAGACAAACAACCATCCAAACTCACATTCACACCTCCGGGCAATTTAGAGGGACCAATTAACCTAACCCCCAGTTTGAATGTTTTTGGACTGTGTGAGGAAGCCGGAGTATCCAGAGAAAACCCACACAGACACAGGGAGAACATGCAAACTCCGCACAGAAACGTCCTGACCCGGAATCAAACCCAGGACCTTCTTGCTGTGAGGCGACAGTGCTAACCACTGCACTATACACGGGAATTAGGAAACCTGCCAAAAAACCCAAAAAAAACAGCCTGTTGGTTTGGTTAGCACACATTTTAAAATGTTTATCAACTTTATAATATCAACCTTTAGAAACAGATAATAAAAAATAGAAACGAACACATATAGTTCACCTGTGCAGTGATGCAAACATTCACTAGGTTGATCATGAATTTCCAATACAAAACAAGTGCTCATTTACACACATGTAAATTGAACATCAGCCCTATTTACATAAAATAGCACAAAGTAAAATAAAAAAAACATTAGTAGAAAAATACTACATCAATTTAAAATAATGAAAAGCATTTGTTCTTGTAATAATCCAAGTGACTTTCACAATACTGTATTACATAAAATAGAAAGAATACTGAAAAATCATTTATACACTTACTTAAAAAAAAAATCAAATATCATTAAATAATTAAACACTTCATGTATTCGTTTTTACATATTTCTACGTGGTTGAGAGGGCTGGACAGTTCTGTAAACGATATGCAGACAGGAGACATTCTTTTAGTGCTCGAACAGCTTGGGGTCACGTTGGAGATTAGATGACCCTGATGGGACACACAAATAGATACAAATATCAGGCAAGTCACTGCCGAGAGCATCTTTTTTGAGCTAAGTAACATAAAACGCCTAAGATATTATAAAAACAAAACCACCTGTAATTGTCCGATTTATATTTCTATAGTTGATTACGGTCACTTGTGAAAAAAAAAAAAAAAAAAAATTTGAGTTAAGGGAACATTTAAAAATTGATTTCTACTTTTACCCATCTAAATATAATGTTTCTCTCAGAACTGTGACTTTAAATTCCAAAATTCCAACAAAACATTCTCAACATTCTGAGACCAAGTCAGAAATCTGAGGGGAAGAAGTTCTTCCCAGAACACAACTGGCTGATGTCAACAACAGTGCAAGAGTTCCCCCCTAAAGAAGTTTAAATCATATCCCACAAAGGAAAATCAGTAACAAAACAATCAAAGATATTTAAAAAAATTAACTTTAGCACTTTAAAGCCACATCTGTAAGCAGACCAATCACACTCACAAGAAAAAAAAAAAAAGTTGGAGCACATTTAAGATTAATTAATGCCACTATTACTAAAAACCACATCCCTGAAATTTAACATATCACTAAGTTACGCAAAGATGTGTCCAGAGAACCTCCTATACCACCATCATCAAATAAATGTTCAGTTCTGTAAAACAATAAGCTCCCGTGAGGAAAAAAGTGCATCTAATAGTCCAGATTTGCAGGGCTGTCACACATTGGTCTTTGAGGCTATATGTCCTGAGGGTGATTGAGTTTTTGTTGTGTTTGTGAATGATAAAGTGCTAAATTATAGGATCGTACTGGGGTCAAGTTCATTTATTATAGGTTAAGCCAGCCGAACACCATTTCAGTTCATGTGTGTATGGCACAAACTAAAAATCATTGCATACAACCACCTAAATGCAGATGTAATAGATCAGAAAATGTAACGACAAAGGTGTAGCATGGCTGTTGGGAAAAGAAAATCCTGTTTCATGTTCACAATGTCCAAAAAAATAAAGGAAAATAAGACCAATTTCAAATCTCTGTTAGTTTAAGTTTATATCACTCTGACATATAGTGAAATAATCAACTGTCTGGATGAAAAGCATAAAGTGAGAGTGAGTGAGTACATTACACTCACACTCACCTGGACCATACAGGTAAAGGGGCGACAAGCAGCTCAGGTACAGCCACGTCCTATTCTCCTGCAGCCAGCGCTGCCGATAACCAATCATATCAGGGGAACAGGCTGGCTGTATCCTTCTGTCCTCTTTAGGGGGCGGGGCTAAATGAGTCTTGTTTACTATGTCGGGAGATGGCAGAGCACACAGGTTTTGTGGCATTTAGTAACATGGTGTTTTCCAGGAAGGTTTAGGCCGTTACAAAAACCCTACTAGCCGCACATTTTCTGTGTGCTCACATGAAAGGGAAAATAATGCTTGGGCCACGGAATCAGACTACACAATATTGTCTTTTGATATAGTCGTCATGCCAGAACAGCCAATCGGTCATTAATTCTTGTGATGGCAGTGTGATTACGAGCATGCTGCTTGTGTGACAGTAAAATCCTCACTCTGCCATGTTTACAGGTGGTCCCACAAACTAAAATGAGGAGGGCCAAAAAAAATCTCATCTGGTACTGCTGCATCTGATGACTGACATTTGGGACCTTAAAATCTGATATTGTGTGGTCTGATCCTGGTGTAAGAGCTAAAAAGAAAAACCACACCCAGTGCCCTTAACATCTCCCATGTGATATCCCTCACTAGAGCCCAAGCTGTGCTTGACCAACTGGCAGTGGAATGCAATATTTGTGGATACCATCACCAGTGTAATTTCTAATCTAACTAGTGACAGTACTCCAATCCTTTAAACCAGTGAATCAACTCAGTGTTGACCTCACACAAAGCATCCAAGGGTGCACAAAAGTTAAAGTTTTAAAAATTTTCCTTTTGTAATTTCAACTCCATTTTCTGGTCTTGATCATCCTCTATCTCATCTTACTTGTACTTCAAGATGCTTACCTTTCTTGGTTCCCACCAACCGCTGCTGGACTTTCTCTAGATGGTGGATATATTCAGTTAGAGATTGCTCTGGATCGTGAGATGTTCCTCCTTCATGCCCCGAGGCCAGACTGGAGTAAGACCTATGGAAAGGAAACTACTTTAAAGCCAAGTCTTCAAATTCAATCTAAAACTGATTAGGCTTTGCTGTATGGGATTACAGACCTGCTGTGCAACCTGAAGGGTGATTTGGTGGGCGGAACAAGGGCGGAGACTGTGTCTCCGTGGTGGACGCTGCTGTCTCTGTTCAGCTGTGATTCAGAATTTATTCTTGGCTGTTGTTGCCTTAAAACTTCAACTTTAGGCCCTGCAAAAGACATTGAGATTAAAAAAAAAAACCCCACCAGACTCACACATATGTTGCCAAGTGATGAACTGAGCTCACCCGTAGGGTGCCCATTGACAGTGCCAGACAGAGACAGTCTTCTGATGGCTCTTTGCCATTTCCTGGTGAGGAACCTCATTCTGGAAAACCGCATGTGATTGTTTTTATCCATACACAAGGACTGATGAACTCTGGTAATCTCTTTACTTTTTTTGTTTTTTAGACACCCTGGTATAGATGGATTTTATTGATCCCATTAATGAGCACACCAACAATTTCCCTACCTTGAGACAGCGACAACAACTCGTACAGCAGCCCTAAATCGTCCGAGGGGTCTGCGCTGAGAGGACAGTGGCGGGGACGGTCGTGCTCCCATATGGGCGATAAGACACAGTGTGGCCTGCTCGCACTCCTGGAAACCTCCCAACAGCAGCAGGAGGTAACGTTTCTGGTACACCAGAGCCTTCCTGAAGCTCTCAGCACGCAGGTAGCGCTCATACAAACGCTGTACCTGCAAACCAATAATCATACATTTCTTAGATGCTTCAACATTTAGGTCAACACAGAGTAATTACAGTGTTTGTATTCACCTTTTAACCAAATTTTGATTACATTATTTAATATGTATTAGCAAGACAAGTGTATCTGATCCAATGCTATATGTAAATGTGCTAAAGTTCATGAGCTCCCGACAGACCTTGCTGTTGCTGGTGACATCATTGATGGGTCTGTTCTCAGTTTCTATTGTGGCCTTGGCAAGCTCAGACTCTGTGCGTCGCAGCTGACGCTCCAGGCCGGCGAGTCTGTGTTTGAGGGTGGCTCTCTCCTGACTCAGCGACGCCATGCGCTCCGTCAACTCTGAGTTCTCCTTCAACAACCTTTCCAGCACATTGGGTGATGATGGCATCTATAGTAAGAGAAATACATTCATTTTATAACAGTTCAGTAGCTTTGCATTCCAGTTGACATTTTTTAAAAACTTGTGCATTTAGTGTACTTTTGCTATTGCCTGTACCATTGGTATAAGCCACTTGTGTACCTGTTGGTTTTGTTGTGTGCTGCTTGCATGGAAGTTGCTTTGAAGAGGGTGTGAAGGCAGCCCTGTGGTTTTTCCTCTCAGCCTCTCAGCAGCCATCTCCCTCTCCTCTCTTTCCAGTTCTTCCAGAGTGTGCTGCAGCTCCTGCATGCGCTGTTGGTCCTGCTGCCTCAACAACTCCAACTCGCACTAAAGCAAGAAATGAACATGAGACAGTGTGTTCTTGTGCAGCAAAATCTTAAAACAAGAGCAGTAAGTTTGGGATAGGTGCTATAAAGAAATACATTTATGATTTACCAGTTTATTATTGGTCCTCTCCTGTCGTCTCTCCCTCTCCATCTGTTCTTGCCTCCCCTTCCTCCTCTCCTTCTCCCACTGCTCCTCCCTCTCCCTCTCTTTGTCCTTCAGCAGTCGCAATCTCTCCTTCAGCTCAGCTAGCTCTGCCGCTTGGCATCTGGACCGCTCTTGCTCCACCTCTAAAGCATGGCTAGCCTCCTGTTTCTGCTCCCTCAAAGCCTCCAAAACTACATGCTGTCGGGCAGCAGCCTCTTGCTCCCTCTGCAGGTCCTCTCTCCTCGTTCGGTCCTCCTCTTCCCATTTCCTTTTGCTTTGCAAAAGCTCAGCCCTTAGTCTGTCCGTCATGGCTGCTAGCTCTTCCCCCTGCCTTCGCTCCTGCTCTAGCTGGGCACGCATGTCGGAGATGAATTTCCTGTCTCTGGCTGCTTCTGCCTCATGTCTGCGGCTGAGTTCGTCCACCTGCCTGGAGCTCCGGGCTTTTTCTTCATCTAGCTTCCTCTGAGC
>KV751346.1:793605-821358 GCA_001698575.1 Mola mola
AGGTGCTCAAGACGAGCCTTTTCTTGCAAGTTTACTTCTTGTTGGTGAGCAGAATGTTGCCGCACATCTTGTAGCTCCTCCTGGGTGTCCTCAAAGCGTTTCTCTAACAATACACTGCGGGACTGTTCAATCTGGAGCTCCTGTCTGAGGTTGCTATAGGCCACCCTCTCCTGTTCCACCTGACCCTTCAGAGCCATGACCTCTGCCCGCTGCTGTTCAGAGGATACTTGCAGAGTCTGAAAGGAAGAGTTGGGTCATCTTTCAGAGTTTAAAATAGAGAGCTCAAGTACACTATGTAACTGTAGGGCAGTCCTTTAAACTGCGGTGGAAATGTAGGTGACTCTAAATTTAACCTGTGAGAAGTTACAGTCTGCTATAGGCCTGTGCAATGAAGTAAGATTTGATGTTATTGAAATTCAGGTTTAACTTTACATTGTCAGGGTTATGGAGATTCACTAATTACAACTTATGCTGCATATCAAATCTGCTTCAGTGCATGTTCAAGATAATACAATGATGAATATAAAAGCACTACCTAATGACCAATCAAGTTTTGTTTGATTTTTCCTGTAGACTCCAAGGACAGTGAAAAGCCCTTCCACTCAGGTTTTCACATAAAGACATCATCTGTCAGCAAGGACTGACTGAAGATATGGAAGTAACCCTACTTGCCTTTTTATTTTTATTCACTCTGAAATCAGTTAGACACTACTGGCATTGCACCACAAAGAATAGGGCTATATACATACATACATACAGGGTAGAATAATATATCTGTGGAAAATAATTTACACAAATCTATTCATGACCTTAATTCAAAAATGCACAGTAAACAATTTTTCAGCAGCCCACTTACCTGCATTTGGCAATTATAGTGCTGATATAATGCTGCTGATTTTTTCATAAAATATGCAGCTCTGATCATTTGAATATCAACTTTTATGACAATTTGTTGGCATTGTGTTTATTAGTCCTCTTCTTACCCCTCTTATTTCCTCCTCTTCTCTGTCCTTGCGAAGACTCACAGCTCTCTCCTGCTCCAATTGTTGCTGAAGCTCCAGGACTCTGGTCTGCTCCCTCCTCAGTGCTTCCTCAGCCTCATCTACAACCAGCCTGAAGAAGAGCACAATTCTTCTATTCACATTACCTTCACCACTTCGTTTGTATGGCCAGAAAGCACATTTGTGAAAGACTGAAAGTTGGTGAAATGGGAGCTAGTTCATAGTACGGTGCAGGTATCATTACAACTGCAATTTGCAGATTATTTCCAATATGATTGACACTATACATTGTAATTTGTTTATATTCAAATGTGAACTTGTGGTCTAGGTGTGCTTAAAAGCTCTTCTGTGAGTATAGTGTACCTGAGTGACTGTATTTTGTTCTTTTGTTCTTGCTGAATGTTGTGAGCACATTCCTGTTGTTTCTGGCTCTCCTCCAGCTCTGCCCTCAGTTGGAATTCAACCTGTCCACAGAGCTGATCTCTGTGCCAATCATCACTGCCTCTATAGTCAGACTGGGGGAAAAAAGAAAACAGTAATCAGCAAAGAAAATCACCCGAAAGACAAATTCAATTAGCAGGTTTAAGCTCCCTCATCTAACAGCATCTTAAAAGTGAATGAACTTGCAATTATGTGAACATTGTTTAAAGAAACCTTTGACTATTAAAAAAAAACAAAAAAAAAAACAACAAAAACCCTCACTTGTGATTGACTCTGGGCCATTCGACAGAGAAGCTCTCTGAGAGCAATCACAGTCTCCTGAAGTGCCCGCTTCTCCTGCTGCCAGCTCATGGGGGGGTTGGAGGATGATTTGTTTGGGTGCTCCAGGGGGGTGGAGACATCTTCAGAATGATGCTGTGTCTGACTCAATGAGAAGACTTTTAAATCGGAGACATGAGGCTGCATTGAGGAAGTAGCACAACGCTGGGACAAAGTGAGAATTCGACAGCTTTCCTGATACACTTTCTTCAGCAGACCCTGCAGAAAGATGAAGAAAGCAAGTATAATTTAGGCTTTGCAGTAAAATTAACAAAATAATTACTAAATATAAATGAGTCCTACCTGAAGTGTAGGTGACAATAGGTCATCACTGTAGCTCATACTGCCTGCAGCACTATCTGTGTTAACTGTGGGGTTAATTCCTCTGCAGCGGAGATATTCAACAAACTGAGCATCGAGCCTTTCAGTCTGTTCCAGCTCAACTCTCAGCCTTGCACCTAATTCTGAACTCACATCTGAAAAACAAAGTAAGAGCAGAAGACTTAAATAGAGAAATCTGGTGCTATTCCATAACTTTTCTTATTGTCAACAACCACAAACAAACAAAAAAAAATTCATTTTCTTAATATCATAGAGCTCCATCTTGTCCAAAAACATATCAATGAGCAAGATCATGATGGTGACATTAGAACTAGTTTATTTTGAGTTAACCCCAAACACATATCAGCTGGAAAAGGTTAGCAATGTAAACGATGTACTCCTGTTTGAGTTGATTAAAAAAACAAACACAGTGCTGGTTTTGGAGATATTCCTTATTTTTATATTTAAAAAAAAAACAAATAAAAAGAAAGCATGAATTTGTTACCATTTTTTTTTTTTTTTTTTTTATGTCTTCAGTCAGAATCAACGGGCTTCAGAATTGGAGCTTTATCCTTCGATGATGGTCGCATTTGACAAATTTTTTAAAATCCATTGTACAAAACAGATATCTTATTACTTACTACTTCCATATCCATCACTGGCCCATTCTGGTGCAGACAAGGAGGAGGTGGAACCAAGAGGAGATGGAGGTGCTGTTAGGTCAAGACCTTCCAATTCACGCACCTAAGAAAAAAATTGCAAAAATGTAAAAATTAAACAACTTCTGAACCAAAGACCAAAGCTTCTGACAAAATACCATAAAGGCTATCATGGAATACTCATTAGATCACATACTCTATCAGTGTCCAGTGAGTCAAGTACAGAGAAGTTGTCGGACATCGAGACAGAGCCAGGGGACTGGGTACCCTGTGGGGCTGGATCTGGAGTGATGGTCCTGGAGTGTGGAGGCTCCATCACAACCCTGGGAGAGGTCTTCACATTGGTGGGGTCCAGACCTGTGCTGTTCAGAGCGCTGATCTCAGACAGACGAGAGCCGAGAACAGATGTGTGAAAACGCTCTGGGAATCTGTCTTCAGAGTATTCGAGTCTCCTTAAAACCTCTGGAGAGCTCAGAGAGGCTTCATCACGAGAGACACTCACAATGTCCTCCAAAATTCTGAGAGGTGTAGCTGACAAATGAAGAAACAAAATATTATAAGGGCACACTTCTGTAATTATGCAATGGTCTCTTTGTGAAGTTTTAGACATCTAGTAGAAGTATTGATGAACAAAAGATTCACAAGGCATAATATCTGCACTGGATTACACAATATCTTATTTGGCATATTAACACAAGGATCAAAATTTCATTTTTTAATATCATTGCCAATAAATACAAACACCCTTAGTTTAAAGCATAAATTAATACTAACCCTTCTGTTGGGAAATTTGTTGGTGACAAAGTGTCTCCTGCCGGTGACAGTATAGTCTGAGTTGCTCTAATTCTCTTTTTTGATAGGCCAGTTCCTCTTCCTGTATAGCCAATTCTTCTTGCAGACCTTGAAGTTCTGTCTTCATCTGATGATTATCATTCTCAAGGTTGACTAGGGCACGGTCTTTGTTCTGAGAAGACAGAAATTAGTAACATTAAAATACAGGTGTCAACCTCAATGAAATTGCAATTTTCAAAAACAAAAGACAGCAAACACTTGTAGCAAAGTCCTGGATAGATTAATTAATGCTGCTATACAACATATATCTTGTATTCATTTGTATTCCCACCTGTCCTTCCCCATGTAGTTTCTCAGCTCTTTCTGTACTGGTAGTCAGACCCTGTTTCACTGTAGTCAACTCCAACGTCAGAGCCTGATGCTCTGCCCTCAGTCTGGCGAGCTCACCCTCCTTTTGTCTCAAGGAAGCATCTGCTTTAGCCAAGTTCAACTCAGCATGGGTCTGAGAAGAATAACAGCTAAAATTAACAGAGCTAGTATTCATGGAATCCTGCAAGCACAAAACTATATTTTGTTTTATTTTGTATGTAGTTTGTAGTTACTTTGCAATGTAAAGTAATGTAAAGCACCACATGTACAGTGCTTTTGTATCCAATTCAGCTTTTAATGTCTAAAGCTATACAATTTTCTTCATGCACTGTAATAACAATGGCTACATTTGCTAAAAACAACTATGAGCTCTTCAAAAACAGAAGCCGAACAAATGCATTACAGCCCGAGTGCAACAACCATAACGTCTTACCACATCCTTCAGAGATAGGACATAAAGACATGAAAAACAAAGTGCGTCCGAGCCTTTAAAAACATATCAAATGACTTTCCTGGTGCTTCCTCATTTTAATGTCACTTCCTCCGTGTTAGTTTAAACCACTGCAGAAGACTATGGAGGTTAGATTTAGCAGCCTCTGGGCTGACACTCTGATGACGTGTTACAGCAGTTAACTATAACCAGATGTAGTCATGCCTGGAGTTGCTAGCATAGCTGTAAGTGAAGAGAAAACCAGAAGGCAGGCATTTCCTGTCTGAATGTGGGGATTGTTGGAGATTTATGTGAAATTAGAAAAACTTTGAAGAGACCTCCTCTAAACGTATAGGATAGGATGAAGTTTTTTGGTTCTGACCAGATTAAACCTAGGTTATTTTTTGGCCATACAAATTATAATAGATTTAAAGATTTTACTTATGTATTTGTAAACTAACGCACCATCAAAATCCTAGTTAAGTAATGTTTACCTGATACTTGTTTGTTTTTTTTTTAAATATGTATTTCCTTCTTTAAATAGTATCATTCTATTAGGAAGGTTGCAAATCCTCAAATTTTTATGCAACTATGCTTTGTATAATTGCAAAAACATTTTATTTTGCAGTCGACACTCACAAGCACTTCCTTTTGAGCCTCTTCTCGACTTGTTTTCTTCTCATTGAGCTGAACCGTCAGGTCCTGGATACGAACTCTCATTGACATCACTTCCTGTCTGAGCATCTCGATTTCCTCCTGGAGCTGTCCCTCCCTTCTCCTCAGCGCCTCACGCTCAGCAAAAAGTTCTCCCCTCACAGTCTCAAGAGTTTGAACCTTTGTCCTTTCCACAGCAACCAGTTCCTCCATGTCTACCACCTCTGCCCTTACTTCCTGGACTTGTCTCTCAAGAGTGACACCAGTTTCTCTGAGGACTTCCATTTCTTTTTTCATCTCCTGCTCCTTTGTTTTTATTGACTGCATCTTGCTCAAACTCTCCTGTTCTTTTTTTTGGAGTTCCACAATCTGAGAGTTGAGGTGGGCGTTCTTCTCATGCAGAGCATTCACCTCTTCAGTTTGAATTTTGAAACTGTCCCTCTCTTTCTCAGATAGTTTCCTCTTCTCTGTCTCCTCCTCTATCTGTTCTTTCACTTGTTCCAGCTCAGTCTCTTTGAGAGTGAGGAGACTTTTGAGTTCATCTGCCTTCTCCCGCTCGGCTTTCAGCCTCTTTCCGAACTCCTCGCCATGTCCTCTGTACTCTTCCTCCTGGGTCAACAGTAATCGCTCTAGACCTTCTTTTTCTGCCACCGCAGTCTCCAGTTGACTCTGAAGAACTCTGAGACGAGATTGAAGGGACCGAGATGAAGCAGAGTGAGTAAGACTTAGCTCTTGCTTCAGGCTGTTCGGCCCCCGGCTCCTGTCTTGTTCCTGGATGGGACATTGGTGAGGCTCAGGGCTGGGAGCTGGCGAAGGATTGATGCTGTCGCCATCTTGAGAGTCGCTTACTTCATGCCGGTTCGGGCCTAATGTGGCAAGTTCTGCCTGCAGTGTGCTGATAACTTCATGAAGGCGCTCCTCTTCATCTTGCTTGTCTTCACGTACTCTCATGATTTCAGACTGAAGGTGTTCCACCTGTGAGTGCAGCTCTTCAAGCTCAGCTTCCATAACCTTTTTGTCAGAAAGATTGAAATAATCAGACAAACAATTATTAAAGAAACAGCTTTGGAAACTACCACACTGAGCATATTCCAACCTTGTTGTCCCTGGTGTTTTGTAACTCCTGTTCTAGTCTTTGGATCTCATTGTTGAGGTGGTCGATCTCCTGATTTTTTTCCTGAAGTAATGCTGAGGGGAGGGTCTCTTCGTCTGGAGAGCTTTTTTCCTCTCTCTCCTCCTTGAGTATGGTAAGAGCAGACACATTCTCCTGAAAGCAGAGTTCATACCAGAACACCATATGAGCAAAAAGACCAAAAGATGAGGGTAAAAAAAAAAAATATTCGGGCATGTGTGTTTTTGTTTTTTGTTAGAAAATTATGTACTTACAAAATAGAAATCCTGTAGAGTGTGTTTATGGTATGTAGTTGTAAGTCTATCTCATGGATGAATCATAAACTATTCATTTTGTGCACCTCGCATCAAGTACTGTATATCCTTCTATCCTTCACTAAAAATTACATGTATAAAAACAGAGTTATAGGAACAACTTTAACGTTGAGCTTAAAGTCCTTGTCCACAAAATCTCCAATAGTCAATGTGATTAAAAAAAAAAAAAACCCCAAAAAACGAAATCCCTCTAGCATAAAAGAATGAGAACTTGTTCGCTGTTGACTAAATTCGAGATTCACTTACAAAGCAGCTAAATTAAATAGGTAATTTTCAATGAAAATGAAGCTGCACTTACTTTTAGGGCAGCAACCTTTTCTTGGAGCTCATTAACATGGGCTGCATTCTGTTTAGTCAGTAGTTCTAGCTGTAATGTGAGGTGTTTTAGTTCAACCTCTTTGATACTCAAGTCTCTCTGCACATTTTCCAGTTGACCATGCAGGACCTCGACCTGAAAGACATAAAATGACTTGTTCAGTCGAGAAAAACATTCAAACAATAGCAAGTTCTGTATCTCTATAATCACTATAGTGTTCTATAGTTGGTTAAAATAGTTGAGCTTTTGGAGATTTCTAAACCATATGGATAATAAAGCTGGATCACATCTGCAAAGCCACTTACATTTGAACCAAAAGGTGACAGTGCAGCCAAATACATGAATCAACAAGCACCACTCCTTTCAAATCTTTTATATACACTAGTTCTGCGTTAATGTTACAGACCTCCCGTTCTTTGCTGTGTAAGCACTGCTGAGCAGTGTCCAGGGCTTCCCTAAGTTCCTGTGTGGGGTCATGTGTGTTGTCTTGGTAACAGTGTCTTGTCTCATCCAGTTTGGACTGCAGGGCAGAGATTTGGAGCCTGTTTGACAGCTGCTGCTGCTCCAGGGCCTGTTTATCCTGCCAAAAGTGATTATATGTATGAGGACCAAGTATCCTTGAGTGCAGATTGGTATTAAAAGGGATTTTAAACTTTATACACAGAACAGTGTTAAGTCAGCATGTCTTACTTGTGTGAGCTCCTGTTCTCTCAGCTTTACTCTGTGGAGCTCTTGTTCCAGCTGACTGACTGATCGATGACTCTCAGCACTGTTAAGCAGTGCTTGCTCTAGCTCTCTGATTCGCCCTGCTAACTTGTCTATCTCATCATTGCGTTCTGCAACATCACGCTGGGCCTGCTGATTGGCTGCGAGCAAAGACGCATGGTCATCTGTTTTATCTTTGATGATGGCTTGCAGACTCTCCACCTGTAGACACAACAGGGATGACATTCTATGATAACAAGTTTGTCACGTTTTAAGCAAGCAGAAAAGGATTTGTAAAACTACTTCATTTGTAGATAAATAAGCTATTTCAGGACTGCAGCTGGTTGTAACAAACAGTAAAGTTAAGCCATACCAGAGAGCATTGACATGCGCCAAATCAAGAATGAAAAAAGAGGCAAATGAATATTAGCAAATGGACAATGAAATGGGAGTGAATGTAGAATGAATTAGAAGGAATTAATATACGGATAATTGCATGAAAATAATGATGTTCATTAAAAAAAAACAAAAAAACATGCAGAAAAGAGAGGGGCTAGGAGAAGTATGCTACAGTTAGATTTCATACCTGAAGAACCAAGTCCTCAAACTACAGCAATCCAATCAGGACAGGGATAAACACATGGCAAAAGTCAGGCTTGTTGGCAAATGCATTCATCACTTCAACCTCTATACTGTGCAATTCAGTTAACTGGGCCAAAATCCCATCAATCACTCATGACACATACATGGCAAATGCAATGGACCTCTACTATCTTTATTTAAGATTATTTTGCATGATATTGTCCTGTTGAGAAATATTTTGTTTTAAGGTTTTGATATACATGCACACTTGATATCGAATTGGTCTTACCCTGTGTCCTTTGTTATCCACACTGGCCGTGTGTTTGAGTTTAGCCTCAAGCCTTCGGATCTCCTGCTGGAACTCGTCTCTCTCGTGTTCACGCTCCACAGCCTGCTCCTACAAGCACAAGAACAAATCACATAAAGGACTGCGTAATCATTGCAATGAAAAAAAACAAAGGATTATTTAAAATAATAAAAATCCTACTTCTATAAACTGACGGTCGTGTTTTAGCTGTTTCTCAAGAGCTTGGACTCGTTGGTGGAGGTCTTCAGTGTGGAACTTATGGTGTTGCTCTGTTTCCAGGCCCTTTGTTTCTTGCTCTTCCAGCTCTCTCTCCAGGGCCCTGAGGCGCATGGACAACGAGCTGTGGTCCTTCTCTGCCTGGCGCTGCAAATCCAGCCTCTCCTGGGCCAAATGCTCTGTCTCTGCCAGTAGAGCTTGAAAAAGAAAAGAGGCTTAGGGCAATAGTTTCAATGTAAATATATACATACAAAAATTTTAAAAAGCAGGCAATACAATAGAAAAAAGTTAAATATATAGTCATAACACATACTGTGCTTTTCCTCTTGATAATGCATTTAAGAGGTTAAAATTGAAACAGCACTGCAAGAGCCTTCGCTCCAAACTACTGGAAATAGGAGCATTACAAACAGCAACCTTACACAGCACTGCAAATATAAAGCGTATTCGTCCCCACCCGCATTGCACACTCATACTTCCACAAACCTGCATCAGGATCTAAATTGAGCCAATGGCCTACAGAGTACAGACATTATACAAGAGTGAGGTCAAGCTCACTGAAAGAGGTCAAGTACATTTTTTTGCAGAGACATGATTTTTCATGATATTGTGTTCGCTCTACTTACCTTTCTCCCTCTCTCCCAGGCCGGCAGAGAGATGCTCTTTCAGGCGCAGGAGAACTGTATGCTCCTCACCGAGCTCCTGATGCTTTAGTCTGAGGCTGTCCAGCTCTGCAGTGAGGCCCTGCATCCGGTGCAGCTTTCCCTTCAGGTCCTCCAGCTCCTCTACCAGTCTCTCCTCTTGAGCTTCTTTCTGCTGCAGAGACTCCTCTAGGACTGCTTTCTCAGCCACATAGCCTTCCAGAAGCCCTAATCAAATTATGCAAATTTAAAAAGGTTAAATGAAAGAGGGAAAAATCATGCTTGATATAGCCAAGTTACACTTTATCTTCGAGTAGGAAGTTTGCAGTCAGTGGATTAACTGTTGTTACTTGGCAGAAATATTCAAGTGAAGCAGAGGAAACAAGAATGAAGTGCTCACCCTCTGTCTTGTGGAGTTCAAGCTGGAGATGACTCTTCAGCTTTGCCTCCTGATCAAGCTTTTCCAATAGGAGCTTGTGCTGCTCAAGGAGAGAGGCGGATTCTTCTCTGCCCTTAGAGAACTTTTCCTCAAGAGAAAGGTGGACATCATGAGTTTGCTCCAGCTAGAGAAAAAGTGCAAATTCCATGATTATTAGACAGGTAACCCTGCCATTAAACAGAATGTTTGTTGAGATATTATAAGGTATGTATCATTTACCTGTGTGTTGGCATGGTTGAGAAGCTCCAGCACTGTATTAATAGTCTGATGGAGTCTACTGCAGACATTTTGAGCTGCATCTTCTCCATCAGGAGTGATATGATTATCTGAAATCAGCAGGCTCTCACAGAGCATGTGAGTCAGCTCTGGGTCATCAGTAGAGAAGTCTGCAACTGAAATACCTACAAAAGCAACAGATCCAAATGAGCCCCTTGGTGTCTGATGAACTAAACATTTCATTACTATCTGTATATTTTAAAAAACCCACTGAACCACACAGAACCAGAAGAATCAGAATTTGCTGAAAAGCACAACAAGGCCTGCAACTTTAAAATAAGAGGCTAACCTGATTCTTGTGAATCTTTGTTCCCTGTTGAACTCCCCTGATGGGTTGCCTTCTCAGCTCTGGGAGTAATCTTTTGTCCAATCAGCTCTTCAGTTGCAATTGTGCTGCGAATCATCTCAATCAACACCTTCCTCAGTTTTTCGTTGGCTTGATCCAATTTATGTCTAGGAATTAAAAAGCAGTTAGACATCACACCAAGCAAACTACATGACTATAATCGCTACACACATTTAACACAACAGGTGTCCATTTTTTTTGTTCCCTGATTTCAGTGTAAAAAAGAATATAAATTCCCAGTTTTAAAAAAAAAAGTTAAATAATCCAATGATCCCATTTATCATTTGCTATTTCCAATTTAACTGAAATCGTACATTTGATATTATATATGATAATATTATATTGACATTGATATTCATTTCTCACTTCTGTTTAACAGTTTAAAATTCACCAGCTACATTAGCTATACACATAAAACAAAGGACACAGCACAGAAAACACATGTAAAGTCACTTACTTTTCTTGTTTAGCAGTCTGCAAGTCATCCGTGAGCATTTTTAGAAGGTTGCCTCCCTCCTGACTCTCTCGCTCCCTTCGTTGGAGAAGAGTGTCCAAAGTCTCCATCTCTGCACTCTTACCCTTTAACTCTGCCTGCAGACAGCCAACCTCTGACCGCAGCTGGAATAACAGTCCAAGAAGTAGCCATTGAATCCACCAATATTTAACATAAATCTATTAACTGCCTCCCAATCACCTGTGCTTTGACTTAAAAATTACCTATATGAGGAACTGAGTGCTAGACACAGCAAAAACAACACATTAACAATGACAAGAAAACATGCTTTAAATAAACAACTCAGTCTGGCTCATTGTTTGCTCAAAAAGCATCAGATACCTTGTCAAAAGAGAAATAAAATCATATCGCCATGAACATCCTATCAGTGCAAAGAGCATAAAAGCAGAAGTACTGCATTCAAAAGGCAACCGAGACCAGTTGTTGACTGACAGAAATCCACTGAATCCAGAGACAACTGCAATTACCTTTCCCCAAAATACACTGAATGTATCTTCTATAAAACAAAAAGCAGGCTGGGATTTAGTCAAGTCAATGCCTGGATCAACTGTTGCATTTTCTCTGAGATGAGTCTTTACTAGTGTTTTCCTCCAGGTCTGTAATAATTTTTTCTCACCTTCTGTCCCCTGAATCCTTCATTCAGCCCGTCCTTTGTGCATGTTTTCCCTCTCTTTTACGCTCTCCCTCCCACCGAAGCAGCCACCTGGCTTGACAAAACAATGCTGCTGCCCTAACAACAGCCCCCTCCCAACCTTTTCTAAGCTTCTCTTTACTAACGATGAGTGGGTGTGTTTCTTAATATCGCACTACCCACTTACCCAAGGAAAGGTGGCATGGAAATTAATATAAAACAGAGTGTTAGAATATTTTATATTGAAAGTGTGAATTACAAGTAGATGTATTTACAGAAGTAGCACAAATTATTACCAATTATTTTTTTGAGCCTTTTGAAGTCAAACTTTTATTTGGTTATTTAGGATTCAGTGAGTATACCGTATTTTATACCTTGTTAGTAACTATGGGAATAGTAAACGATTAAGATTTAAGTCTCAGGACACTTCATATCTTCACAAAAAACAACAATAAACCTTTGCTAACACAGCCAGAAAATAATCAAATAAGTTAATAGAAATTTGTCTTAAACATAGTGTCTCTGCATTCCTTGATTAGTAATTAAGATTATTCTGCTGTCTGCATACTTACATGAATATGAACTAGCTGTCAATTAGTGCATAACTGTCCACTAAACAGAGGTGTCAGTGGATAGATAAAATGTGTATGAAAATTTCAAAAAGCCCATGAAACACTTCTTGATCTTGTTTTGTCCAACCAACAGTCCAAAGCCATTAGAATCAGTATGCCATTACATAAGTCAAAAAAGCAGAAATTCTCCACAAGACACCTTGTGGAGACAAATTGTGGAATTTTAGGCACTTTTGCTTGGAAAATACTAAAAATATTGATTACTCATCAAAACATTAAATTATTTTTTTTATGTTCATAAAACACTAATCATTGGCTTTACTCCATGCTTCAACCAAGATAGCAGGACCTCACTTCACACACAAACATAAATATACACCAGATTAGTCTGGGATTTATCGATATGATAATCTCTTTTACAGACATAACCTTATGCGAGTAAAAGAACATTTAGCAGTGCAATAGCAGTGTTTGTCCCTCATTCTCAATCCCCAGACCTTTGTACTGGCTTTCGCTTTCCACTGTAAATCACTAGAACTTCTCATTTATCTCACCGATTTTGAACATGACACTATTTATACAAGTAATTCATTCAGGCCTGTCTAGCCTTCCCCCTCAGACAGTGAAGCTGCAGGTGTTGCTTTATTCAACATTTTCATTTGAACAAAAAAATGTAAAACCTCTGTAGAGACATTGAGCTGGATTAAACTGCTGGCAGTTAAGGCTTCACACATCATCAGTACACTCTTCAAAGAAACCAAAATTCATAAAACAGCTTTTAAATATCTAGTATCTAGTCTTTATTGTAGCTACACACTTCAACCAATAAATACCTCTTTGGTGACCCATAATATAGTGAAAAACAATTTCTAGGCAGTTTCGTCAATTATTCATCTCTAAAAAACATGGAGATGCAACATGGCAAACTCCACTTAAGAGGACGACTAAAGGTCATAATGGGCTCATGCTAAGGTAACAAAAAACAGCTTTTAGGTTGAGTCTTAGTTTGGTCAAAATAAGTAAAAAAAAAAAAAAACAACAAAAAAACATGTTGATTAAAAGTTACTTTTGTGCCATTCAGTTCCTTTCATTTTTTTCTTTTCCCAATATTCCAGAGGACACTTGCATCATCTTTATACACAGAACTATCTTCAATATTAGACAAAACAATGTTTTGTGACAGGAAACTGGGGCCGTAGATACAATCAGTCAAAATATCCAAAGCTTTAGATCATTGGCAACATAAATATTAATGCAAGCCCTTAAAAATAACTTTAATCGCCCAGGCCAAGGATTTCATGTGTGTTTGTGTGTGTGTGTGTGTGTGTGTGTGTCTATAGTACCTACATCTCTCCAGCATCTAGCTGCTGCAGTTGGGCAGTGAGCTGACTCATTTTGCCTGTATAGTTCCGCTCCTTCTCCTCCTGTTCAGAGATGAAGACCCGCCTCAGGTCTTCAAGCTCCACTTGCTTCTGTTCCTCAAACTCCGTCTTCATAGGAAACAGTTATAGTGATACATTAGTGAAAAGATGCAGTATAGGGCAGCTTTATTTTTACTCTGGTAAAGAGATCTCCGACCATGTCTCACTAGCTTATGGCTGAATAGTGGCTTGCACATTTCAGATAGTCAAATGCCAGAAAGCTGGGGAAAAAAAAGGACCTCCAGCCTTAAAACCTTCTACATCAGAGGATAAAAAGCTTAGACCCATCCATTTAGCCACTGTTCAGATGAAAGCAACACAAACACATGTAGAGTCGAGCAGATTCAGAGAACAGAGACAGACGGACAAGAACATTTCTCCATATATGTTGTTAGGATTATGTGAAAACTGGGTTTGAATAAAGCTCAAGTGGGACAGAGTCCAAGACAAACAGCTATCCCTAGGAATGAACTGATGCAGCTGGAGCTTAGAGGGTAATTCTACAACACACACACACTACATCTCTCAATAATCCACAGCTATTACATAATGTTTCAAATAAGCACGCTAAGTCAAATAAATATACAAGTTAAGATATGATGACAAAGATCATTATTTTATTTTTCGACTAAAATTATTATATGCATGAAATAGGGCTGCATCAGCAGATAGTAAAGATTTTTTGCAAAAGATTGCCATAAACATATCCACACCATCATCTCTGTCCTCATCATACAACCATTATTGTACCTTCAGTTGGTTAAGCCTATCTTGCAGTCTCTCTTCTGATTGGACTTTGAGGAGCTCCACCTCCTCCAGGAAGTGCTGGCGTTGCCTTGATGACTCTTCTTCAAGCTCCCTGCGACATGCCTCCAATTCTCGTGCAGAGACACCCCTCAACTCCTACAGCAGAAACATGTCTCCTATTTATTCAATTCCACCACAAGTTAAACAGACAACTCTCCTCTATCACTATGCTTTATTTATTAAAATTTTATGGCTATCTTGTATAATACACTTGAATATTGTTTCAAAAGAAGCCAAGAGTAGGCTCAGGAAGGCAAGAGGGGTAAAAACATTTGGTGAATAAAGCATAACATGCTAAAGAAAAGTCGTGCAAGGTTTTGGTAGACTTGAAGCTAGGAAAGTAGAGTTGAACTACAAAAAAATATTGTTGAATACCAGAATATCCAGTTGGTCCATTGTTACATTCAGCCTTGCTTCTCAAAACAAAAACAAAAACCCCCAAAAAACAAATACGGTATGTCTCTACAAAAATTTACGCCATTATTATTAAGGATCACCAATAACTGTAATCTTTGCGCTAATGGGCTGTAACAGCAACAGTGACAAGAACTGAAATCCAGTGAAAGCAACACCTGGCAAAGCTGTGGACGTTAACTCACCCTGTAAAAATAAGTTCTCACACTCACACTCACACTCACACTCACACTCACACTCACACTCACACTCACACTCACACTCACACTCACACTCACACTCACACTCACACTCACACTCACACTCACACTCACACTCACACTCACACTCACACTCACACTCACACTCACACTCACACTCACACTCACACTCACACTCACACTCACACTCACACTCACACTCTGGAGCTGCTGCTGTTCAATAAGTTGCTCTTTCTCTGTATTGTAGGTTTGTGAGAGGTCCTGAAGAGCAGCGCTGTGTTGTTGCTCCAGTTCTAAAACCTGAGAAAAAAATGTAGGACACTAAGTCAGTGCATGCGAGAAAATATATTTATTAGTATTTGTATGCCAGCAAAATGATTTGCAATATGGATAAAATCCCTAATCACAGATGTGATCATTTAATTTTATTTATTAGAAGAAAAGAAAAACAACAAAAAACCTCACAGATACAATAGCCAGCATGTTTTGACAAATCCACTAAATACCCACCAAAATTAGGGACGCAAAAAACAAAACACAGCTACAACCAGAAATTTACAGCATATTGTCACTGGCAAATTGGGATAACATCTGCCAGTGTAACAGACCTGCTTTTTCTCCGTCTTGCTGAGCATCTTAACCAGCACATATGCCACTAAAACATTTCATTTTGTATTTTTGCATTTATAATTCATTAATTATAAAGACTGTTTGGAAATACAGTTCAGAATGACTGTAAAACTAATTATTAATTCATATTCAA
Organism: Mola mola; assembly: GCA_001698575.1. Classification (NCBI taxonomy): domain Eukaryota; kingdom Metazoa; phylum Chordata; class Actinopteri; order Tetraodontiformes; family Molidae; genus Mola; species Mola mola. The sequence continues at coordinate 809,187 of KV751346.1, forward strand.
ACCTCCACCATAAATATATTCAGTCTCTCCCTACTGTTTTGCTATGCTGATAGTAAACAGACATTTTTGCTTCCAATTAGTTCAAATAAACTTTGATCTAGACTTCGATCCATTATGCAATGAAAATATGTGCGCTGTAATTATATGTAAATTAAGCAGTTTAAAATGCTGGCTTCTTTTCTAGGAGAATGTAAACCAAAAAAATGTACCTGCTTCTTAAGGGTCTCCAGGGCTCTGCAGTGTTCAGTATCTAAGGCCTCTTTTTGAGCAGTCAGCTCAGTCTACGAGAACAAATCACGGAGAAAAAGCAATTAAGCAAATAGTACATTCATTTGTTAAAGTCTACCATAGAAGATGCAAATTATTAGCACTTTGCTGACTGATTGACAGACAATTTGAGATGCCCAACAGCCCTCTTTCTCACCTTGTGAACATGGCTGAGCTCGGCTGCCATGGCACTAAACTTCTCTATGTGCACTTGAGCCAGTTCTTTCCGCAGTTCCTCCCTGAGGGACAGCTGCTCTGAAGCATGACTCTCCATTAGTTGTTTATGTTCCAACTTCTGGAGATTCAGCTCTTGACAATGCTTTTCTTCAAGCTGCACCATTTCATCCCGCAGTGTCTGAGATTGAAAGCAGAGGAGTGTTAAAAAAAAAAAAAAAAAAGAAAAAAATTTGATAAAATAGGGATTGACATTACGGTTTACCCTAAGAGTGGTGACCATACCTGCACTTCCTTCAAGTATGTGACCTCCAATGTGTCCATATTACTCAGCATTCTCTTTTCCAGTTCATCCCTCTCTTCTTGGTGTTTACGAGCCAATTCTGCTTCTAAAGATTCCACTTGAGCCTGGTTGGTTTCCTGAAAGACTGCCTCGAGACTGTCAAGGTCTGCCTTTCGTTTGGAATTGAGGGTTGTTTCCAAGGCAACAAGCTCGGCGTCGTGTTTAGACTTTAGCTCAACGGCCATAGCTTCAAGTTCACCTCTGTGACTGGCACTGAGTGAATCTAGTTGCGCTTTGTGTTTGGTGTGGAGTGTGTCCATCTCTTTGGAGTGTTTGCTCAGAAGTGTTGCTCTCTCATGTTCAACCTCAGTTTGATGTTTGTTATTTAGCTCCGCCAGACACATTTCATATTTTTGGGCCAAACTTTGCACCAACACTGCTTTCTCCTCATGGAACCTGAAGACAGAAAAAAGGTACTCCGAAGTCATTTAAAAGCATTCACGGATCCTTGACATTAAACTGAATGTGTTTTAACCATTTATTAAAAACTATGATGGCAGCAAAAGAGCTGACATTTTGGCCAACAATCACAAAGTCACAACTTTTAGTTCATCATTTTTCTTGAGGTTATCATTACCCATACTACTGAAGTGATTAGTTGATTAACAGAAAATTAACCTTCACTACATTTGACCAGTTAATCATTTCTCATGTGAGATTTATAAGAGTTGTCATTCTGTTTTAAAACAAGCTGAGTAAGTTGCAAACAAAAAAACTAAACTAAACTGTACGACAATGTAAGGTAGAAACTGCCAAGATTGGTCTGATTGTTATTTTAAGTCTCAGTGTAGAGTGACTCACCTCTCTTTGGCAAGGCATAGTTCCTCCTGACCTTGTCCCTGGAGAAGAGCAGTGAGTGCTTGGATTTCAGCTGCCATGCAGGTCTTTGCCTTATTCAGCTCATTGTCATAGTGGGCCTCCAGTCTCTGTTTCACTTTTAGCACTTGTGGGCCTAAAAGACAAACATATAAACTTGTTAAAAGATGTTGTTGAACCACTGTATGAGAATTCCATTTCTAAATCTTTAAATCAGACAGAAAAATACAACGAACTGACAATCTACACACAGTCAGCATGACTCAACACTTACTCTCATCATTTTCCAGTGCAGCCTGTAGTGATTTAAATTTCTCCCTTTCCTCGTGAAGTGCTTTTGTAAGGCTTGTCCTCTCCTTGTCAAGCTCTGACTTTAGGGCTGAGAGCGCAGTTTTATGTTTCTCTTGGAGCTCCTCTCCCAACCTCTTCATCTCTTCCTGTACATGCTTCGCCTCCTGTTTCAGATCCCCCTCAAGAAGAACAAGCTCCCCAGAAAATTCCTGTTTCAGCTGTAGAAGTTGTGAATATAAAAGTTACATGGTTTGAAGTTTCTGTATCAGTATCACTGTGTGTTTACTTTCTGTTATGTATGTTTATCTACAAGTCTTTACCTTTTGTGTGTTCATTTGCATTTCTGCTTCATATTCTTTACTCAATACCATCAGTCTGTTCTCCAAGGTGTGGATGATAGTCATTCTTGTCTGCAGCTCCTCATTGTGACACCACATCCTCTGTTCCACCTCCACCTAATTAGTGTGACCATAATCTTTAAGTATATTACACTCAATAATAAACTCAATGTACATTTTATAGATAATCTGATTATTTTTTCTAACCTCAACCTGCTGTGCCGCATCCAAACGAACTCTGTTAAGTTCTGCAAACAAAGCAAATCAAACTTCAATACCAAATGGCATCATTCATGTAACATAAAATTTATGTGGGCAGTACCTTGTAAGTGACGGTCAGAAAGTTTAGCTCTGAGTTGCTCCAGCTCTAGCGCATGACAAGTCTTCATCTGCTGCAGTTCTTCATAGTAATGATCAGTGAGGTCTGACCTAACCTGATGCACAAATAAGGACATCAAAGCATATAAATGAGATTGTAAAGGTGCTTGCTGTACTCCCATCATAAATGTCAAAGAGCTTCATAAAATCTGCTCTGCCCTCATATTTCCAATGTTGGATAATTGGAGACAAGAATCTTCCCCATATTAGCTTATCCTGTTGTGGAGAAACATTAAACATAAAGATTAAAGGAGTCTACTATGTCTGACCTGTTGCAACTCTTCCTTGAAGGAAAGAGTCATAGAAGATTGCAGATTGACAAGCTCCATTGTGTGTTTCTCCTCTAGCTGTAGGCACACACTGTCAAGTGTTTCCTAGATGGAATGAAATGTAATGCTTATGATACTTTATGATCAATACAATAAAAACTTATTCAATTGAAAAATTAACTTCACTGCTTTGTAAATTCTGACCTTAAGACTCCATCTAAATAAGGCATCTTTTGACTGCAAATATCAAAGTGCTCCATGCCACACAATAATGACAGGTCTTCTAAAAGTCTTACACAATAAATTTCCTCACAAAATAGATGCAAACCTTGGGTTTCTCCAGTGTTAGGTTTGTATCAGAAAACGTGTTATCTTTTTCCTCTTCAACTTGGCCTTGAGATACAAAACTGAAAGTATTAAATATAATACAATATTAAAATACTTTTATTCTATTCTTAGTTTGCTGTACATACAGTAAATTATATCTGTCCGACATGCAAACACACTGACATACCTGTCATCTGTGGTTTTCAGGACGGATTCCTCCAAGGCACCTTCCACCAGCTTCAGTTGGAGCAGAGCAATTTCTTCTCTGTAGTTCTCTTCTGTTACCCGCAATCGCTGTTCAAAGTACCTAAAGAAGGATGAAGGTAAAGCATGGGTAATTTGAACCATTTATATTTTATGTTGCCAATACAAGGCATTTTCTGCAAACAAGCTTTTAAAATTAGTTATAATTCTAAACAACATATTTCAAAGATGGACAAACAACAGAGGTTTGATTTGTGAGAAGAAATGCATCTAGACTGCATGTGCACTCTTACCGCCTCAGGCTTTCCAGCTCAGCCTCATTCTGCTCTTTGATATCCCGTTTTTGATCATTAAACTCTGTCTTTAGGCGCTCAATGTCCTCAACACGAGACGAGCGTGCGAGCAGCTGTTCCTTCAGCTCTGCGAGAAAATTAGGTTGACAGGAAAGACAAAACTTTAAGAACAACTAGAAATACACAGTCAGATATCTCAATAAAAATGTTTCCCTCTCTCTCTCTCTCTCTCTCTCTCTGTATGTCATAATAATATATCAGATAATCTTCCATGTTAAAGCACTACGTTCTCTATGCATTCTCTTCAAGTCAAGTTTTTAATATTTTGAATATCAAATGCAGAATATTGTCACAATGGTGAAGTAATCTCACCTCCCAACTCTTGGCGGTTTGCCCTCATACTCTCCAGCTGGGTCCACAACTGACCTACTTCTTGTTCTGAGCTCTGTTTAAGCAGTTTCTTCTCCTCTTGTAAGTGCAGCACCTAGTACGCAGAGATATAAAACAGTTTTTTAGAAAGGGGCTATGAAAAGAAATTAATTATATATAAAATGTAAGTGTAAGGAAATGAGAAATAACAAACTTATTGTAGCTATATGTTAACATGTTTGAGTGACCTCACCTCTTGCTGCAGTTGCCGTTCCTTCTCCTCTAGATGGAGTGCTTGCTGCTCCCTCTCCTGCAACACTGCCTTGTGACTAGAAATCAACTCCTCCAGAGAACCTGAGCAGTATTTACCAAAGTAACGACAACTTTCTTAAGCTAGAACATACATGAATAAGCATAACTCAAGATTGTGAATCTAAAAATAATTAATTCTGGTAAAAATAAGAAACCAGAATGATGAGTCTATTGTATATATTCGTGGTTAACACCAATATATACAACTTTTTTCTTAGAACAATAATAAATTCAATCTTCACTGAGTGGAGAGATAGAGACTAAAAAAATATTAGGATGCAACTCACGAGCAGCAGAATCCCTGTCAGCCCAGGCTTGTTTCAGCTCCTCCTCTAGTTTCTGGCTCTGCACCTTACTGGAGGTCTGTAGTTCTTCCAGCTTGGCCCAGGACTCCTGCAACTCTGTCTGTGTTTGAGACAGAGCTGCTTGGGCTTCAGTAAGAGCTTTGTTGGTCTGGGTGAGGGAGGCCTGGGTGCTGGCGAGTTCTTTCTGGGTATCATTAAGGTTGTTCTGCATCTCTGACAGAGATGATTGGAGGTTTGACTGAGTGCTCTCAGCATCCTTGTTCCATTGTGATCTGAGATCCTGTTGAAGAAAGACCAAGATGAAATGAAATGTATATTTAAATTCAATTAAATACAATATTTTCCAAACTATGAAATAAAATGGCAATGCAGAGTTTAACAGCTTTAACTAGTTTTTCAACATTTTTTATGAAGTTTAACCTGTATCTCTTTGGCCTGCTTTTCTTTCATTGCAGCCTTCTCCTGAGCAACTGAAGTCTCCCACTGCTGCCTCAACTCATCTGAACATACATACATATATACAGTACATAAAAAGGAAACAATAAAAAGATTCACCACTCAAAAGGTTATGTATGAGGGTGACTCATCCACACTCAATATGAGTTGAATGCTAAGTGCTACTAAGTGCAAGCAAGAAAAAATTGATTTAAACTGAACAACTTAAAGTAACTCACTTGTTTTTTGTTTGTGCAACTCATGGAGTCGCTCCTGCTGCTCCTGGTTCTGCTTTCTGATTTGTTTCAATTCTAGCTGATGCTGGGCCTGCAGAATTGCACTTTCCTTGGCAAATGTGTCCCTCAGGGAGACCTGGACATTGGTGAGATTGGACTCGTGCTCCTGCTGCAAGTTTACCTGGGAGTGCTCCAGCTGAGATGTGTGGACGCTGGTCAGGCTTAGACGCAAACTTTCAATCTCAATGGTCTTTTGGATCTGCAGGAAATTAAAACACAAGGTATGAAATGAGGTCTTCCAGGCTGCAGTTGTCACAGGCACTCTTACCCTTGATACCAATTTATAATTGGTGTACAGTAGAGTAAGACTGAATTCCTAAATTTCCCTTATATTAAAGACAACTAACAGGAGTAATTTATTGTAACATAAAAACTGACTTTGAGATTGTTTTTCCAAGGGATAAATACAAAAAGGAGAAATGCAGTCTTTTGCAGCCTGCTGTGGCTGAGTATCTCCATATATTCATATGGCATACCTGTGCCTGCTGCAGTTCAGCCTGGTGGGCTGCCTCCATGCTCTCCCTCAGCCGAGTAATCTCCTCAGTGTGTTTGACAGTAAGCTCTGAAACCATCCTCTCGTGTTCACGCTCAGTCACCTGGGGGAACACAGAATCGGACACATGAGAAGCTGAAAAAACCTGCCTTACAGAGAGTTAATTACGTGCTCTTTACTATTCATTATATTGGATACCTGTTTGATTAAGCCGATCTGTCTCTTCTGTTCTTCCTCCATAAACGCCTGCTGTTTCAAAAGTTCTGACTCCAGGTGGGTCTTCAAATCAGAAACCTATAAATATACGCACATAACATATCAAGGAAAATACCAGACTAGAAGACAGTCCCAGAAATTCAGCACCATTAATGCTGCACAGTGCATCATTTTTGTTTTAGTGACGCTGACAAATATTTAATCTAAAATCAAATAATCGATAACTATCATACATATGATTAAAAATTAATATACAAGATGTTTTGCTGTGTCCAGTTGAGTAATAAAACTGATTACTTTCTTACGATGGCCTGCTAACTAATAAACACGTAAATTTGGGTTTCGGAATGCCATTCTGCATTTAATATATACAACCCAAATTCCAAAAAAGTTGGGACACTGTGTAAAATGTAAATAAAAATGGAATGCAATAATTTGAAAATCTCATAAACCTATATTTTATTCACAATAGAACATAGAAAACATATCAGGTGGTGAAAGTAAGACAGTTCGCCATTTCATGAAAAATATTGGCTCATTTTCAATTTGATGGCAGCAACACCTCTCAAATTTAGATTAGGGGCAATAAAAGGCTGGAAAAGTAAGTGGTAAAAAAAAAAAAAAAAAAGCTAGAGGATCATTTTGCAAATAATTAGGTTGATTGGCAAAATTTACTGGGTATAAAAATAGAATTTTAGAGAGGTAGAATCTTTGAGAAGTAAAGATGGGCAAAGGTTCACCAATCTTTGAAAAATTGCATCTAAATTTTGTGAACAATTTCAGAAAAATGCTCCTCAATGTAAAATTTGAATATCCCACCATCTACAGTACATATTATCAATAGATTGGGGGAATTTGGCGAAATCTCTGTGTGCAAGGGACAAAGCCAAAGGTCAATATTGGATGCTCGTATCTTCGTGCCCTCAGGTGGAACTGCATTAAAAACAGGCATGATTCTGAACCGGAAATCACTGCATGGGCTCAGGAACACTTCCAGAAATCACTGTCTGTGAATGCAGTTCGTTGTGCAATCCACAAATGCAAGTTACATTTTTATTATGCAAAGAATAAGCCATAGATGAACATGCAGAACATCCAGAAATGCCACCGTCTTCTCTGGGCCAAAGCCCGTTTAAGATGGACTGAGGGCAAAATGGAAAACTGTTCTGTGGTCAGATGAATCAAATTTGACATTTTTGGAAACCAAGGAGGTCGTGCCCTGTGCACTAAAGAGGAGAGGGACCATCCGGCTTGTTATCAGTATACAGTTCAAAAATTGTGTATCTCTGATGGTATGGGGTGCATTAGTGTCTATGGTGTGATCAGCTTACACATCTGGAAAGGAACTATCGATGCTGAAAAGTATACAGAGGTCTTAGAAAAACATATTCTCCCATCCAGACAACGCCTCTTTCAAGGAAGGCCTTACGTACTTCAGCAAGACAATGGTAAACCACATACTGCAACCATCACAACAGCATGGCTTGGCAGAAGAAGAGTATAGGTGATTAACTGGCCTGCCTGCAGTCCAGACCTCTCACTAACAGAAAACAGTTGGCCCACCATGAAACAGAAAAATCCTGCAAAGAAGACCCAGGACTGTTGATCAACTAGAATCAGACAAGAAAGGGACAATATTCCTCTCCATACCAAAACTCCAGCAAATGGTCTCAATTCCCAGACGTTCAGACTGTTAAAAGAAAAGGGGATGCCACACAATGGTAAACATGGTCCTGTCCCAACTTTTTTTAGCATGAAATTCCAAATTACATTTTTTTTCTCCCTTAAATGGTACATTTTCTTAGTTTAAACATTTGAAATGTTCTCTATGTTCTATTTTTAATCAAATATGGTTTATGAGATTTGCAAATGATTGCATCCTGTTCTTATTTGCATTTTATACAGCGTTCCAACTACTTTTGTAATTGGGGTTGTAACTATAAAACACAATCTCCAGAAACAAAAGAAATTAAGGGTCCAGAAAGTTAGTAAATTACATTTCTATACAACAATTCAAAAATCTGTATGTGATGGAGTTTGAGTTTTGAAAGTCTTACCTCTTGTTGATGTTTCTCCATGAGGTCTTTTATCTCCTCTTGGTGAAAGGACTCAAGCCTTTTCGTAGCCTCCTCAACAGCCATGACCTGCTTCTCCAGGAAAACTTTTACTTCCTCCTCCCTCTCCCACCTCTGTTCCTCAAGGCGATGCCTCACATCAAGCAGCGCTTTGTCCTTTTCCTGTCTCTCTTCCTCCCATTTCTCCTTCACCTCAGTCAACTGCAAATAGGATTTTTGTTACATTAAACCCTTGAAAGTAGTAATAAAGTAAGCAAACATTACATTACCCACCTCGACTTCCTTAGCTTTTAGCAGGTCTTGAAATTGTTCCAGTTCCTCCTCCAAGACTTGTTCCATTTTTTTTATCCTCTCATCCATCTCATTTTCCTTTCTCTTATGCTCCTCCCTCTCCTGCAACACTTGGGTTTGAACCTCCTCTAGGTTGGCAAGGTTTTGTTTCAAACAGACAATCTGAGATTGCAGTTCATTCTTCTCTGTCTCAGCACTGTCCAGATTACGCTGACTCTTCTCCAGCTCCTCACGCAATCTTTCCCCCTCTTTCTGGACATTTAGAATCTGTGCACGAGTTGTTTCGAGCTCCTTCAATGTGTCATCCAGCTCCTTACTTCTTTGATCTAGTAGGGCTGCTGTGGTTTTATGTTTTGTTCTCATCTCCTCTCGCTCCAACACAAGAAGTTCACAGTGAGCCTAGGGAAACAAAATTAAAGTAGGTGCGTTATCTTTTAATTTTCATCTACTAAAATTAAGGTACAGACTTACATGTTTAGATTTTACAATCATATGTCGTTAACACAAATTTACTTCTTATACTGTTATACCTGAAGTGTTTGCAGCTGGTTGTCATTTCTGAGGTTTGGGCTCTGCTTGGCACAATCAGAAGCCCGTGTTGTCTCCTGCAGAGACACTACCAGCAACTCCTCAGTTTTGTCTTCCCTTATCAGGTCATCCCCCTCCTCTGATGGAGAATAAGCTGACGCTAATAGGCATGTTTCAGCAGCTTCATTTCCCTGCAACGTTACTACATTCTCTTTTGTGCTTTCCTCCATTAAGGCACTGAATTTGTTGTTCAGGTTGTCTTGTTCATGAACTTTAGAGTTCATCTCCTCAACGTCTCTCCACTTTTCCTTTTCCTCTTCAAGTTCCCAGAGAGCCTGCCTGAGCTCTTCTGTCACTTGGGCCCACCTGAACATGAGAATAAATAATTATAATAATAACAAATAATAATTAGTATATGGCTTATGACTATGTACTAGTATATTTAAAACTGTAGAATATCAAAGAAAAGGATTTTTGTAATTTCATTTAAAAATGTAAACTTTCATGTATTCTATATTCATTGCATGTAAAGTAAAATATCAAAAGCCTTTTTGTTAGAATTTTGATTTTTATCGCTCAGTTACAGTCAATTATACTAATATTTTTAGACGTGTTATTTTAGTTGCAGGCCATAATAAACATAAATATTTTAATTTACATGTAATGAGCTGAGAATGTTTTAAATGTTCACTTTCTTAACTGACCAAAACAAACAAATATGATTTTCAAATTTTTTGAGATGTACTAGTAAATTCACTTTTGAGAAAAACTTGTATGAAAGGATGAAACACTTTACAAAACAATTATTAGCAGAGATATACTGTAATAAAACTAAACAATTTCAATTTACTAATAATACAATCAATAAGCTGAAAAGTTAATGGTAGAAGTGTACCTGCTCCTGGCCTCCTCCAGCTCTTCAGCACTGTTAAAAACTTCCTCCCTTAACACATTCAGCTCTCTGTCCTTGACAGCCAGCTCCTCACGGAGCTCCTCACACTGCTGATTCAGAAGTCCCTTTTCCAGATCTGTCTCCTCAAACTGCTGCCCAGACAGTCTATTCATCTCCAAGTCGCACAAAGAGGAGTTGTGAGGCCGCTGAAGTACAGAGTGAGGGTTGGAATTATCAGCCACAGGGATGCCAGGGGACCAATGAGGGTTCTGAGTGTCATTTTCTTCGGGGAAACGGTTCGAAATTGATAGAGGCTCATCTCCCAACACTTCACTATTAAGCTCAAAACTGTGAAAAGGGGAACAAAGACAAATTAGGGGATATACCCGGCCTTTACAACAAATGCACAAAGACGGGACAAACAGATGTTCTCTAACCTGTTGTCTGCAGTGCTGTCCAGTGGACTGCAGTGCTCAAAGCATTCATTGACCATTGAGGATTGTGATTGTGCAACAGGAGCAGAACACAAGTAGCGCTCCATCAGAACATCTCCTGGTAGGGACACATTCATGCTTTCCTGATCAGGTCCACTTCCCACAACAAAGTCATCTATACAAGACCTTTCATCACAACTAAGGACAGCTTTTGCTTGGTTCTGCCGATTTTTAGAGGCTTTAAGTCCCATCATCTCCTCCTCTCTAAACTTCAATTCTTTCTCCCTCTCAGCCAACAGCTGCCTTACCCTCTCCACCTCTATTTTGTGCTCCTCTTTGAGGCTCTTCATTTCGTCCTCAAGGATCTGGACTCGAAGGGCAGAGCTGGCCAGTACCTCCTTACTAAATGTCCCCTCTGCATCCTCTTTCTCTTGAAGCCTTTTCTTCAACTCCAGCACTTCTCTGTTCAGCTTCTCCTTCTCAGCTTTGAACTGGTGCATCTCAAGGCACTGAGTCTGGAGCTCTTGGAGCTGTACCTCCCTCATTTCACGCTCCTCTTCCCTGCCTTTCCTCTCCATTTCCAATAAGGAAAGCACGTGTTGGTGTTTCTCGATCTCCTCGGCTAGATCAGCATAAATGCGCTTACTGTTCTCCCTTTCTTCTTCCAGCTGAGCCTTCAATTTGTGCACAATAATGTCTGTATCACTGTCAGTGCTTTCAACACTTGACTGGGAGCTAGGTCCTAGATTCCCTGATTCATCTGATAGTGCTTTCTTATGATTGATGTCAGAAAGTTTGGAGCTATCACCTGGCTGATGTTGGTGAGTGTTGAGGATATCAACCCCTGACTGACTTTTGATGCGCAGAAAGTCAACACTAGTCTGCGTGAAAGACAATCAGGAGAAAATTAAAGTTCAGTAAAGCTGCTGGGCAAAAGTTCAGAGCATATTTGTAGGCAATAATAATCATGTGCTGACATAGATTTAACTTTAAGTGGCATTTACCTGCTGGAGCTGCTTCTGTAGCGCCTGAATTTGTCCAGCAAGTGACTGTGCCTCTAGCTGTACCTGATCTCTACTGGCAAGAGCCTCCTGGAGGTTGGAGCTGAGCTTCACAATTATCTCATTCCGTTTCTCCACGGCCTGCTGCAACTGCTGTAATTGCAGAAAGCCATCGGGGTCAATTGACTTAAAATAAAGGTCTTTACTAGCCATCCAGCCAGACTAAACCACAAGCAACTTGAATACCATACAAATCTTTTAAATGACATTTCAAACAAAATGACAGAATAACAATATTGCCTACATTAGGAGACACTGTATCAACAAGAAAACCCATGATATACATTATAAAATCGAATATGCAACATAATATCGAGAATTTCTCATATTTTATAACTTGACACCACTTACATTACATTTCCAATGGTTTGTGATGATGTAGACACATATACACACATCATGACTACAGTCCAGCTGCATTATTTGTAAACAAATCATGAAGACATTTAATCCATCTGACCCAACAAATCTAGAAACACTTCAACATGTGACCTGTAAACAAGAGCACTGTTAAATAGACTAGTTTCCCCTGTACACATTTAGACACAAAGATTTTGAGTCAGACAAAGAAAATTTGATTCAGATGGCTCAAAATGAACAATAAAATATTATATAATAACCATTAAAAAAAGAAAGAATTGACATTCTCTTTACATGATTAATTACTGATTCTGGATACCTTGAGTTGCTCTTTTCCAGTAAGTGCAACTAGCTCTTCTTCTCCAAAACATTCATCCGGGGATAGGCTTTTCTCCATGGTGGGGG
>KV751346.1:840101-897589 GCA_001698575.1 Mola mola
AGGAAATCAATATTTTTCCTTTAATTATTGCCAAATTGGATCGTTTTCCAGGAAATTTACAACAAATGAAAAAAAGTGTTGCAAAGTTCACCCTCTGTCGCTCTCTGCTTACATGAATATTCACATATGATTGTTGCGCCTCAGTGACAGCTGGGCTTTTGTTCACTGTGCCACTGAACTGGTTACGACGTTAACACCAAATGTCGCGCATGCAGGCTACTGCCGCATGTGTACAAAATTATTAATAACAACTTCCTTAATGAATATCCACAGGCAGAAATGAATTTGGATGATAATAATGATTTTCTCCTTTCAAACACAGCCATCTGTATAGTTGGACATACTGTATGTAGTCGCCTGTGTATTTTTCATTTTCTCTATTTATAATGCCACCACTTGTGTGGGTTTGTGTCTGGACTTTGTGAGATTTTCAGAGGGGCAGGGGTGTCGCGTGTCAGTGGGGGGAGTCAGTATAATCCAGTCATTATGCTGATCTCTGCAATTTAATCTGTTCTTATTAGGATTAGGCTTCATTCATCTTAATCCAGTAGAAAAAGTCTGTCACAGCGAAGCTCATTATAGCTGATAAACACCACACAGTAAAATTAACTATATATCTAGTGTTAAATGGTGAAAATGAATGAAAACCATGCCTTTACAGCTTTTAATTCATTTTAGTTATGCCAGGTAGGATAGACATTTATGCTAACTGTACAGAAAGTAACTGAAAGTAACTAAAGCTTGTCAGATGTTTTTTTCTGTGCCTCTCCGTATGTTATGCAATCATGTGGTGTTTCTATATGTATGTATGTGCATGTCACCTCTGCTGCAGGCTATAGCTGGATGATTAAATTACCCCGCTGTCTGTCGGGGATTAGGGGGTTGCACTGACAGCCAATTTGGTCCAGAGATGTGCTGTCATGCTGCTGTGCGACCCATGGGTGGTGCTGGGATAGAAGGGATGTGGAAGGTAGGGGGGGCAGGGAAAAGGGGAATTAGGATGAAGTCATCTCTGGAGAGCAACTTAATTAGATCAAGCCCCATCCTTTCCATTCACCAGGCACATGTAAGCACAACAATGAAGGCATGAAATCCACACACAGGGGGTGACATGTCTTTAAAATGTAAGTGGTTGCATGTCTTGGTGTCAGTCAGTTTTCCAACAGTCCTTATTGCTAATTGTTCCTCTTCATCTACAGCCTTATTTATCTCAGATTTTTTTTTTTTTTGTCAGAAATTTTGAGAGGCGTGTCCTCTCACCATTCTCAGCTAAAAACTCAGAATTCCAACTTTTTCCCCTTTTAAATTTATTTTTCAGAATTCTGATTTTAAATAAAGATTCCGAGTTTTTTCCAATTATTTTCCCCTGAATTTTTAAAAGCAGACTTCTTTTCTCAAAAATGTGAGGGGGGAAAAATATATATATATAATTCTGAGATAAATATAATGACTCAAATAAATTTGTCACGTGTTCCCCGAACTCCACCCATTCCTTTATGCCACAGTTTATTTTTTTGTCTAAATGACTGTAGGTATTTCATTATTCATTTGTTCAACTGTTACGTTTTCAGCAAATTAATTTTCCCAGCATGAAGATCCAAATGATATTTCAAACTCCTCTTTAAAAATCAGACGTTCTGAACGTGGAGGATATCTTGCGAGCCCGAAGCAGCTGTTTTAGCAGACGTCTTAAGCAGAAGTATTCTTTGCAGCTCGATGCATCGAGGAGAATCAAAAATGACAATGTTCAACAAGTGAGACCATATAGAGTTCTTTTTTTATTACAGCAAATAGATAAACTTATTCACACTGAGTAAGTTTGATTGAAATGTCAGTGTCAGCTATGTGGGGTGATGCAGAGAGAGAGTTAAAGAATAATAATAATCATACCAAGTGTAAAACAAGAGAGGAGAGGAGGCCATGTTTTCAGTCATAGTTCACAGACGTGACACTGCTGGCCAAACGCGCTTTCAAAAATAGCCCACAGCCGTCTGGGGATAAGAGAAATAACACACTCCACGGTCTGCTGATGGTAATTATGTCTCAACCACCTAAATTTTAACCCACAATGTAAGACAATGCCTGGTCAGTAAGTTTCTTTTGAATGACCTTCTTTTGTCCCAGATATATGACTTCGTTTTGAATGCAGATCCATTAACCATGAGTCATGGGGTGACATCATGTGTCACTCTCTGGGAGTGTGTGTATGGGGAGGTTTGCATCAGACATGCATGCATGTATCGTTGTATCATTGGTATTTGATTCCAAAGGTGACCTCTGACACCACACTGCCTGGATTTTTGACCAGTTAGCGTATTTTACAAGATGTCCCACTTGTGATTTCTGCTGATGTCCATCCAGCCACGACCTGACTCAGAGTCTCGCAAAGCTGGTTAGAAAATAACGGAAGATGATTTTAATTTTTGTTTTAATTGAGTAAAAGAGAGCAGCGCTAAGACAACGCTGGTGTGGGCACAAGTTTAATATCGAGCAATTCAAAGTATATTAAATTAGTGAGGCTAAGCAGCTCAATATTGCATTTCCTGGACAGTGTGTGTGTGTGTGTGTTTGCTCATCTGTGTTTGTGTGTCACTGCAAACCACATAAACCATCATTTAGACTGACTGTTTTAATAAAGCTGCTGCAGTTACTGTAATAAATTCAAGTTTTGTACTGCCAGTGGCGCAAATCCTGCAGATTATAAAACACAGGCAAGCCAAAATATTTTCATATATGTTTGAAGATTAGACTTAAATATTTGACCATTTAAAAGACGTAATTTTTTTTTACTTGACTCCAGAAATGGCATCATGTTTGTCTGTTTTAAAAGCCTAAAAAAAAAAAAAAAAAAAAAAAAAAATTTTTTTTTTTAAAAATCTTGTTGTTGATCAAATTTTGGCTTCAGGCCTTGTTTTGGATTGTCCCATTTCACCAGTTCAGCCAGTTGAAAAAGAAGGTTGCTGATCAATCGGGGCTTTCACGTGCACTGCCATAAAACAGATGCGCCTGCAGTGAGACGGCCCAGTCACAGGAGAGGAAAGAGGTTCATGAATGAAGAGAGATCTATGGACGCTTCGCTCGTAAAACTGACTGGCTGTGACCGAGGCCGATCGCACACACAACACATGCTCGCTCGTTCAGTGTAACAGTAAGAGGAGAAGGAGACACCAAGGAGACCGAGCAGATGAGGAAGCAGAGCTCTGCTCTGGACACACTGGTGACCAAATGTATCCCACAATTCAACGCTGGGGGTCACTCAGTCCAAGCGTTGTCATGGTCATGGGAATTTATAGCCCAAAATTTCTCATATCTGTGTATTTCATGTGTGTTTCAATGCATGCATGTTTTCCTGTATACATATTTGACTAACAAGCTTTAGCATCAGCAACCAGTCCAACAATACCGTCCAGTCCCAGGGAGTTCATTTTTTGTTTGTGTGCTAATTTGTGTCTGTATCATTGGGCCTATTGATGTTCATGCATATCAAAAATAAGGTCAGTCTTTGATTTTTGGTACATCCTGGAGTATTTTCGGTGCAGGGAAAAAAAAAATCAAGTGTGATAGCAAGTTAATAAAGTTAAAACAGCATGGTTGTGTGTTGTTAAAAGGGCTGCAACTAGCAACTTTTTATTCGCAGATTAATCCCATAGTGTAAAAAATATACAGATGTCTATCACAGATTTAACCTCAAGGGAACATCTTCAAATGTTTTATTCTGGCCAAACTGTAAAAACTGGAAGGGCACCATATTTTATATACAGTATATATATAAAATAGGTTTGAATATCCTGTAATTTCACAATGTTCCAGCGATGCTCAGTAGAGCAGTGATTTATTGGTCATTAAAAGTAACACCTCTGAGAAAAGAGTACAGATAAACTGAGAGTTCATTATGGTTTGTAAGTACCGCTGCAGACCGCCTAATCATCCTGACAGTGCTGTGGCAACACTTTCTGGGACCTGGATAAATCAAGACAGCATCCAATATGCATTGCTTTCAGTCTCTGGATTGGTTCGTTTTAGAAAAGTCAGCGCAGCGACTTGCAGTCATCACTACGTCTTGTAGTGTGTTGTTTGGCCTAAACCGGTTTGTTGTGTCACTGTGAGTAGGTGGGGGTTTATTTTAGATTTTATTCAAACAAAAATGACAAAAAACCAAAACAAAACACACATCCACAACTGTATCAAGATTGTTATCACTGACATTATCATTAGCGTTCAGTAGTCATCTGGAGTCACGTCATTTTCATGCAAATGGGGTAACAGTGGAGTTTTTAGGCAACTTAAAGATTTCCCTTGTGTTTATGAAGCAGCTGGAGGTGTGTCGGTGAAGTGTGAGGGACCTGTGCTGCCGGAGTCTCAGGTTCAACACAAGTTCTCTGTTCCCCTCGAGGCCACCTCATATTAAAGATTATAAAGATCAGGTCTCATTTCCTGAATATTTATGAATGCGCATGTGTGTGTGTGTTTTCCCCCTGCAGACAAAAAGGGGGACCCAGTCGTTTCTAGCTTTTGAACTGTCTTACTGATTAATATGGAGGGAACAGCTAAATAATACTTCCGTGCATACAGGAGGCCACCCCCACCCTGTGTACCTCCAGGGCTCCGGGGGGAACAGGCTGAGCTTCACAATACTTCACCCCAGAGAGACCTCAGCCTGCTGGGCTCCTGATAGCTGCACCTGGCCCACGCAGCTTGGCCTTCTGGAGAGGAGAATAAAACCATGCACGGTCCACATCACACAAACCAGCTGTCCATTTCTACCTCATTCACACAAACTGGTGTCTTTGGGGACTGTGTGTCTTATCCGTCTTGATGGGCCGTTTGTTCTGGTCCTGTGTGCATATGTGTGAGTGTGTTTGCGAGATATCCTTTTTCACCCTACGGGGGGTGGTGTTCTCGCTGACCCTGTAATCAAGCCCTCCTCCCACTAGGCCACGAGGGGTAGCCTCTTTTTTGAAAAGACCATAAAAAATACTTGCCCTCCACTCTGTTTTTGTGTGATTCTTGATTTTTGCTGCTGACAGCTCTCGCCTCATGGCTAATTTAGACATCATTTCATCCAGGGGCAGGGGAGGGTTGTTACATATTCATAGCCAGTCAAGTCAACTTGTCAGAATTCATCATTTCACCTTTCACCCCAAATTTCTACTGTTTATGTGTAATAAACGTAACCATCATCATTTGATGAACTCGTCCTTGTGTCACTCTAAAGGTTCACACCAAATTCCATTCAAATCTCAGTTTTTTGAGTTATATCGGTCACACACATAGACATATATATTCAGAAAGATGAAAACATAACCTCCTCAAACAGAATTGGTGGCCGTTACAGGTTGAAAAAGTCATTCTGCGTCAGCTTTGAGGCTTTGATTCTGGACCAGCTTGACGGCACAACTCTTCAAGGCAGCTACCTGCTTTTCCTTTATGCACACATCCCCTTTCCAGCCTTTTCTGCCGGGGTCCACTGAGGCATGAAATTCAACATGCTGTGCTGCTGCCGCACAATCAGGTTCGTTTTAGTATCAGAACCTGAGTCCTGATTGGACCACATGGGACAGTTTCTTTCACCTGTTCTGGTCACCTCCCCCCCTCCCCCCAACGGAGATCCAGACAACTTAAAACTCAACATCATTGCTCTCTCTCTCTCTCTCTCTCTCTGTGTGTGTGTGTGTGTGTGTGTGAGAGAGAGAGAGAGAGAGAGAGAGAGAGAGAGAGAGAGAGAGCGTGTTTTGCCTGTCTGCCTGCACCGCCCTGCCAGTGCGGTGGGCAGCGTCAGGCTCATCCCTGTCCCCGGACTGGTCCTCCCTCTCTACCCCACGTTCCACACTCACATACTGCACACACACACACACACGCACACACGCGTACGCCAGGAAACTGAGTCGAAGCGGGCCTGTAAAACCGGGGAGCTCCTCCGACGGATCCCGGCGTGGACATTTTTCATCTTTCCATCACAGTCGCCTTGGATTTTTTCCTCATGTGGCTGTTTTGCGCATAGCGCCTGGACGCGGCTGCGGTGTGCTTGAGCCATCCCGGGGATGAAGACGACCGACTGGTGAATGGGAAACACCAGCACGGAGGCGCCGCGACCCCTCCTCGATCCTGCCAGACGCGCTCAACCTTCCGTCGGCCAGATTTGCGCACCGGAGACTGGAGCCGGTGTCTGCGCTCCGCGGGGCCGGGCGCGCGTCGTCGGGGACGCATAGGAAGGATGGAGGCGTTTTTTGCAGAGGTAAGCCAGGGAGCATGTGTGCCACTGTCAGCCAGCCGAACGGGCTGGTGAGAGCAGAGGACCTATTGTGGAAAGATGCTCGCCCTGTCAGTCTTTTCATTCACACCAGGTGTTGCTCCGCTTCTGTCGCCTGGGACCGTTCCGTCCCAACACCGGGAATAGGCCTTTACCGCACGTCCCAGTGATTAAAATAAACACGATCCCCGGCTGCCAGCTCGCTGAATTCATTTCGAACAGAGCTGCAGATAAATTGGCCAAACGAGGGCTGACACGGGCTTTTGCATCCACAAGGCTGCCCCTCGGATTAAAGGACATCTGTTAACGGAGGGTTGACGGTGTTGGCCTGCAGCAACAGCCCTCTCACGCCAGGCTGCTGTTAAAAGACACCCTTTTTTTGTTAATGTTTTAGTGCTCTGGGAATGGGACGGCTCCATGGGCGGGTGTGGGTCGCTGCACGGCTGCGGGAATTGAGGAGGGGGTGGAGGTGGAGGTGGGTGGCTATCTGGAAATTGGTGGGAGAGAAGTGGTTTTAAAATGAATTGAATATTAAATAAATCAGAGATTATTTAGCACACTGCCTTCTGGGTGGACAGTCATTCACCTCCAGGATCTCTCTGAAAAAAGACACCTTCATGTTCGTAACAACAAATGTGATCTCCAGAGTGGTGTACAAGCTCTTGCTTCATTTTACCTCTCATTTTTTCAGTTTCCATTCCTTTCCCCTGCAATTTAGGGCCTTCATTGTGGACTGTCTGTCACCCTCAGAAGGCAGGAGGTAGAAGCCTCCTACCTCCTCCACCTACCCTTGTTTTTTTTGGGTTTTGTTCCAAACACACCATTCACATGCAGATACCCATCACACACAACCTCAACAAACAACGTCTTGTCCAAAGCCTGTAATGCCAATATCAGTCCTCTCCTAGGTACTTATTCCCCACCCTTCCACCCCTCTTAAATGAATCTGATATGGGTTTAAATGCCTCTCGTATTGGCAGTGATGTCATGCCACAGTGTGTGTGAGTATGGAGTAAATAACAGTATGGATGCCAGCGTCCTGGTGAGCGCTGCTGTCCGAGGGTGTGATCCTGACAATAAAATCTGACAATTCCAATGAAATAGGTAAGTGCAACAATCTTGACAGCTGTTCAGGGGATCATACAGCAACAGCTAAGTGTAGCAACCGTCCGCGCCGCTCCACTTCCCGTCAGCCTGTTCGTAATATATTGATCCCAGCATCGATTACCAGACCACCACATCACCAAACCCTGCATGCAGCCCCCCACATTGCACAGACTCTGAAAATGGACTGACTTATTGAGTTATGATGCTCAGGCCTGCAGTCCTGCACACGCTGCATATGAAACACTCAGACACTGGACTTCACGTGGTGGGACTGCTGAGTAATCAGTCCTCTCGGGAGCTGTCTGTCCAGCATCCCCTTAGTTTCGTTCCCCTGCTGTCTCCACTGCTCTGTCCCACACTCTTACCCTGCGTTCCTCCACTTGTTTCTATCCCTCAAACCAGAAAGAGTGCACATTTGACCTCCCTCTCTGGCTCTCTCTCAACCCAGGCAGAAAACATGATAGCTGGCCGGCCAGCCAAGCATGAAATGTCAGGTGGCAGTAGACTACTGTATAATCCCCTCATATTCAAAAAGGATGGGTCGCTAGTGGAATATAGTAGTTTTAGCAATTTGTACAAATATTTGTTCTGGTTAGGGTGGCTGAAGATCAAAAAGCATTAGATCTAGAGGAAACCCTAGGCATTGTCGGAAATTTGTGTTTAAATGTGATCATGGCATAAAGTGGCAGAACAGAGCATTGAAGTCCTCATGTACCGTACGGTGAGCAGATAGTCTGCAAATTTTGACTTATCTGTTCTTGACTAAGCATAACATAGCAACTTCCAAAATTAATTTGAGGAGGGCAACTGATGTACCAAAGTTAACGATACAGTTTGAGTTGTTTTTTGGGTTTTTTTACACATGGATATGTGTTTCATGCAGTTTAGCAGATTGAAATCAGCACCTCGAAGCCTGAGGCCATATTGGTCTGCGGTGACAAATGATGGATTGGTCTCTCTGTGATGTGGGTTAGTTGTGGCCACATTGAAAGAATTTCTTGGCGTCTTGTCCAGGATTGACAGGAAAAAAGCATGTGAGATGGACACGAGTGAAGCATCAGCAATTACAGGGTATTGTACTGGACAGTTCCGGTAAAGAGGGCTGCAAGGCACGCTCTGGGTTTACCAGTTGATCTATGTTCCAACCCTGAACTTTGATCGTGGACTCTGATTGTGGGTACTGACTGGAAGGATAATATTGCAGATGCAAGCAGCTGAAATGAGTTTCCTCCATTGGGTGGCAGGGTCAGTGTTTGGGAGCTCTGACATCCTTATGGAGCTCGGCGTGGGGTCAGAAGGGGTGGTGGTTGTGGAGGTGGTTGGGGTATTATATAAAGGTGCCTCCAAGGTACTTCCCGTTGGAAGTCTACTTGGCACCTCCAACAGGGAAGAGACTTCCAGAACACGCTGCAAGGCCCAGGATCCCCGATGACGAGCTGAAAAAATGTTTCTGGAGATACCTTGTTTAGCCTGCTGCCAATGGGACCCTAAATAAGTGGAAGAAATTGGATGGATGGATGGGTGGATGACTTATTTTAAATCATTATCATACATCAAAACTTAACTGCAGAAAGTTTAGTAATTTGAGATGTATTGTGTCATTTTTGTGAAATGTGTTGTAAAATCAACATGCGTAGTAATATCAACTGATAGGTGATTCTAAATATAACCAGCAGGTAGGGCTGTATTAACTGTTCATAGCCCTATTCCCAGTACACAAAAATCACACTAATACTCTTGTTAAATATGGATTTAATCTTCAGCAGTAAAAGTGGACAGTTGGTATTCACTTTCAGTCAAATGACTCGGCAGTGTCATTTGTGGGCTCCATTGGTAGTGTTGCAAACACGATACATGGGTGGACGTGTTAACGCGTTCACCTGCTCTCCAGCACAGAGCTATGATGTCCAAGTTCCATGAATCTCATAACGTGCCCTGCTTTGCCCCTGATTAGGTATTGCTTTCTGCCTTCGTTGGATTGGTAAAGTATGAAGCGAAGCTAGCAGAGGGTAGGACATCCTCCTAGGGGGGAAAAAAAGTATTGCAACTGAATACTGGCTTGTGAAATCCATAAATCTCCATTCAAACTGTGAATATTTTGTCACTGACCTCCATGCATACTTTCAGCTCCTTCCTTATTTTCTGGTGGGTTTGTGACGTACCCAAATAACAATGCCTAAGGGCAAACCCAACTACTGGTTTTGTGCAAAGTTAGCTGTCCTTCATTTAAGTGCTAATTCTGATGGGAAAAAAAAGCTATTATATTTTCTGTGGCCTTGCCAGTTGGTTCAGTTAGCTATAGGGTTGAAACTAGCATATGCTAGGACATAGAAACTCACCTTAATATCTCTAAATATAAGAAGTAGTTTAAAGTGAGGCAAGTGGGTAGTGGGTTATCCTCTGGTTGGTGGAATGGTGTTTGGATTCTCTTGATTCATTAAGACAACTGTGAAATAGGAATGAAACCATCCAACATATAGTGGAGCAAATAGAGCAAAGATATTTTTTCTGCTGAATATGCAGAGTATTTAGCATTACAGGAGCTGCTTTTAGAGGAAACTACCAATCTCACTGTCTCTGTTTAGCAGCACAGTGTAATTAAGGTTCTGCATCGAGGTATACTGTGTTCTCTGAGTTTCTGTGTTTCTGTGAGTAAGCTGGTCGACATTTGCTCTCGGGGGCTTTTGTTTTGTGTTTGTGTAATGTTTCAGGACTGGTTTACAGGTGCACAGCCACCACAAGCTATGACTGAACATTTGGGACAGGTGGGAATGTGGAAAGAGCAGCGCTGACACATTATCTCAAGCCTGCTGTCATGGTCTTCTTATAATATCTGTCAGTTCATAGCCTCACTGTCTCCTCTGGCTTTGTGCAGTTGACAATTTCATCATATTTCCCTTTCTTTCTCTTCTTTTTCTGTTGTTTTTCTCAGTCCAAACAGACGGAAAGTAATCATTTACCACATTGCAATTTCCTCAGTGGACTCTACTGTACGTGGAATAGTTAGATAGCAATGAAAGCTTTCTCACATTGAACTTTCATTCAGGGAACATGGAGTGAAATATTATTCATCTTGATGCTTTCTATATTGTTGTCAAAATGTGTATAACCAGAAACATGAAAAAAAGTATTTTGTGCAATATCTTTTGTCACACAAAGCTGAGGGGTAAATATGGAAGTCAATAGCGTGTGGCCCAAATTATGGCTGACTTCGTGTGAAGCGCCCGCTGCAGAAAGCTCGTTCAGTGGAGGGAACAGTCACTGGAGATGTGTGACCTATATTCAGCAGCTCCAAATGCATTTGTTCTGCTCAGGAGCTGCATCAGCTCTGCTCCTCTGGCTCTCTTTTCCCCTTTTCATCTTTTCATCTGATGCTCCCTCGCTCCCTGCGGCCACACACTTGGTGCATCTAGATCTCAGTCGACCAACCACTTTGGGTGCAGCTCTGCCAGTCTGCCTCCTCCTTCTGGCATTTTTTTCCCTGCTGCATTCTTCCATTTCCTGTCTCACTCTCCTGCTTGTTCTGCATGTGTAGGCGTGAGACTGGTGCTCAAACCACTATACACTTTTTTTTTTTTTTACATTCTATGAATAAAACAACATCTCCCAGCAAACTACTGTTCTCTTTAAAGACTCTGATGGAACTGGGAAATATAACTTACCGTCACATATAGTTCCATAACAATAACTATAATAATGGTAACTATTTCTTTTTTAGTGCATTGTTTTTCAAGTAATTCCCAGGCTTTTGTGGTTTTTACCACATATTGTTGGTCTGCGTCTATTATTTTTCAATATTGATTGATCAAAAATTCGAAAAAGATTCACATTAAATGTCAAACACAGTTTAACTTATAAGATGAAATCTTCTGATGTTTTGTTTGAAGATATTCATTTTAAACCATATGAAACACAAAAATGAAAATAGAATCCCTTATTTATCATAATACTTGCATATTGATTTTCATTAATATATTTACTGTTTGTATTCATAGATTATAATAGCATGTTCCCTTTTCCCTCCTTGTATATGGTGGGGAAAATAGATATTAGGCGAAAAATAAAACCCAAGAAATCTGGCATTTAGCCAGAAATAATTATAAAAATCCACAACAAAAAACTGATTAAGCAAATAGAAATGATGTGAAAAATTCTCTAAAATAAAATAAATCAAAATATTGTGGCACATCATATCACAAGTCTTACCATCTCCCAGCATCCACCACGGCTTGGAGGAGAGAGGCTGTTTCCATGGCGCCCTGTTTTCACACTGTTGCCGCGGAGTCTTGTTGCCAGAGTGTTGGTGGGGGTGGGGCTGTGTGGCTGTACTTTAATCCAAGATGAGAGAGAATGTGATAATTAGCCAACTGTTTAAAACCGGCCTCTCAAAGAGGATTTGCACACTGTGCACACACTTGTTCGCGCGCACGTGCACACACACACACACACACACACACACACATGCATACACACAGTAACATTAACAGCTGCCTCTCTCTGCTGCCCTTATCCCTGTTTGTAATTTAGCACTGCGCTCTGATCCCGTTTACTTTGGATAAACCATTCATGTGTTTGTTTTGGAATTCAGGACGGGTTAAAGGGTCATCTATGTAAAGCTTCAGATATTCCAGATTAAATCATGGCAAACAGGGTGCGCACCAGGCATGTCAAACTCGTGGCACTTCTCGAGCTACAGTAGGTCTGTGTGAGGGCTTTGTTCTGTCTGACCCAAAAGATATTCTGTTATAAATTTCATATACAATATGTAGCAACACGCCTCGCATCTTTGGCTATCAGTTCTTTTGACGGGTATCGTCTTTAAATAGTTTATTTTAAGAAGTCCAGTGGTGTTTTACTGGTCAAAAACATCACATGGCATACATTGTTTTTTCTCAGGTCTTTGCAATGATGTTAGCTCTATTTGGGACATTTATATTATGTTTCAGTCACATATGTGTTCTCAATGCAGAAAAACAGTTACTTTATACCTGTTAGTTCCTGTCAGTTGAACATAACAAAAAGAGGCAGGCCACTTTCAAAATGAAGGATTTTTCCTGTGAGACCTTGGTTAGGTTTCAGTTATCTGTCATTTCTGTCATTTTCTCTCTAAAAATATGATGAATCGATCATTTTGTGCTTGTTTCCCTTTGCTGCCAAATGTTTTTATTGTATATTTTACAGTGTTGAATTTCAACTTTAATCTCTCCCTCTAACAGGGTGATCTTACAGGGCAGATGACGCCCCCGTACATCCACCGGTTCACATAAACACATGTTGTTCTCCCTCCAGCCGACGTAACTTGCTGACAGCCTCGCTGGCCCAATTGCATTATCACCTATAATGGAATATTACTAACACAGTTTGGATCTGTGACACAGGCCTGGCTGCGCTGGAGGAGACGGATCAGAGAGCTTATCGCAGCAACTTTAATAAAGCAAGGCTTCCAACAGGGCTTTCACACTACTTGTTCATAGAAAGTCCAGTATTTGCAGCAGACATCTGTTGGGATGCTGCCATTGAGACAAAATCACTGAAGAGTAGAATGATGAAAACTAAAGTTTGAGATTATACAACTACTCTTTAATCTTGATGACACTGGAGAGAATGAGAATATAAGATTAGAATATCAACATTGAGTGAGAAATAGTTTCCTAGTAAACTGCTTTTAAAAATAAAGGGGTCCTCTTCATTTTTGGCTCTTGTACGTTTGGTTCAAAACTACTGAAGCGTTGCTGCCTTCAAATATCACTCATGAGGTGATATATTTATGTTTTGCATCATGGGCTCATTCTAATTACAAGAAGGCTAAAATGGGAAAAGTATCTTCAGGTGAAAACTAACACCAGCAAACATTATTTAAGTCAAACTCGAAGCGACCACATCAGTGTAATTGGACTTATCTTGTGCACAGAGAGAGTCGTCCACTCAGGAATGACAGGAAGCATATTGACAAGTGGACCCCTCTTTCTTTGCCCAATTAACCCACATAAGGACACGCCCACATCCGTTTGGGGCTTATAGTGTCAAAAAGTGCCAAAAGTGATAGAATTAGCTGTACTGGACTGTGGATGTTGAATTATTGAGGGTTGCCTGTGTGTCAGCTGCAGTTTCGACGCTGTGGTCGATGAAACTGTAGTTAATGTGTGTGCTGAAGCAGCAAGACAGAGACACAGTCAAACACACGATATTCAAAGTCATTTCTACATGCCCTCCTGACCTTAAGTCTCCAGAGACCCTGCCTTCCCACCCGCCACAATGCAGGTTTTTAGTTCCATTAGCTGCTTACTGGTCAGCTGTTTCTCTCTTATCACTTATTCATGCGTCTGCTTTCTGGGTCTTCCTGCTCCTTTACTTTTAACCTTTGCTCCCAATTTCCAGTTTTTTATGTATTCCCCCTATTGTCATCAATATTATCCTTCATTTCCCCTGTATCTGTCTGTCCCGTCTCCTTATATCTGTCCTGCTGTCAGCCCACGACAGCCAGGTTGTCAGATATAATTCTCCTTCCGTGAGTCACTTTTCTCTCTTTCTGACTCTGCCAATCATTTATGTCCCTTTCTTCTTTTTTCCCGTTCCTTTAAGCTTGAACTCTTTCCTTTTCCGCTGGCTACCCGTGAGATGCTGTTCATCCACTCACTCTCGTGTTTTGAATAATGTAAAACACTGAATGTGTTTTTCTTTTTGCTTCCACCATTTATCATTGATATATTTTGCCCAAATCTTCATTCCAAAATGATAAGAGCTACTGTCTGTATCTGTAATAAATGGGTTTTGAATCCAACAAGGTGTGCTGACACTTAAAAATGTCATTGATTAAATGTTTGGTTTGGTGGTCCGTGTTTGTCGGGGCGAGAGCGTCTCTCATCAGACCGTCTCCAGGGCGATGCCTGAATCAAATGGCACGCCGTCCATCTGATCACCCGAGCTGACCCAAGGCCTTTATTAGACACACACATGCACATAGACGTACATACAGCTGTTCAGGCATCTGGGCCATAATGTGTTTAATATGCTCAATAATAAAAGATTATTATTATTATTATTATTATTCAGTGCTGTGGATTATATTTGGATATAAGGGGCTACAATAAACGTTTTAGAATGTTTTAACCAATTCATCGTACATAATATAATGTGTGCATTACTTTCCAGTAAGGTTGTAGATTTCTTACCTTCCGGAGACAGTATGAAGATCAAAATGACTGGGACTGGGTTTAATTTAGATTGAAAATGCCTTTGTTTTGTTAAAAGCAGGTACTTCAGAGACAGGGTCTGCCTTTGTTGCGATTGTAAGCAGCAGGCGTTGCATTAGTAATGTCTGTTGTCAGAAAATCAAACAAAAAATAGCCCAAAAAGGCCAAAACAATTTATATGTGGTTTTACTCCATTTGCTTTTATACAATCCCACAAACCTGACTAGACCTCACAAGCTCGGCTGTTGGTATGAGATTTTAGTGTGATACCCATAAAAACCTGTGAGACATAATTTCAAATACAGATTCAGCCTACATCAGGCATGAGTCTGCAAATGCGTGACTTGTTTCAGACATGAAATGTATTTAGAAACAAATGAATTTGACATTTTCAGATCAGCTGTCGTGTTGAACGAGTGATGCAGAGAAGAAAATAACATTTGTTGAAATTAAAGCAGAAATAGTTCAAATAGCGTTCCTTGATGGACATGTTTAGGCACTCTTTCAGCTCCCGTTTCTTAGCCGGCATGGTGTGAAATATGAGGTCAGGGGTCACGTTTGAGGGCAGAGTGATAAGTGAAGTTGGTTGAGGTTTAATGGAGCTCGACGAAACGGCGATGGACGAAGCTGGAATGTCCACGTTTGAGAGTGATGGGGTTTGAATTTCGCAGAGCAGAAACCTGTGCTGTCATCACACGAGCAGTTTTCAGCTCTGTAGTTTGTTGTCATGCATGGCCATTCCTGCCTGTCTGGGCCCAGTAATGGGCGGGGGGAGGGGAGGAGGACACAAAGATGAGGACTACGAGGGTGCTGGTGGGTGTAGGTTGTAATGCTGGCAGGACGTTTATAATCATCCGTCTCCCCTTCGCTGTATTTGCCTCAGAGGTAGCACATGACTGACGCAAAGTACATCGATCTGGGACTGAAGAGACAGAGAAGCAGCAGCTTTAATGCAAAAACATGCATTATAATCCAGTTTATGGAGCACATGAACAAACAGAAGAAAAATGGGTCTCATTCACAAACATATGCAAAAATCCGTGATTCATCAATATGTTCTTAGTTGAATTTGTTCAGACTCTGCGAACTAATTCACAATTTCCTCAGGTCATGTGTACACACAGATAAAGAAGGCCCGGCTTTCTTAGAAAATGTAAACACACACCCTTTACAACTAAAGGCTTTTATAGAGAAAAGAGAACCTATTAATTTACTAATGCATTAACAAGATGTATTAAATAACCATGAAACTGATCCTTTCATAATTTAAACCTTCAACTATACCAAGCGAGTGTCCCAGTCTTTACAATAAAATATACATATGACAATGCATGCATTAAAATGTAACGACTGGTATCACAAACACAGAAATGGATCAGATAGCACAACTCGGAGGCAGGAATGAGGTTCAGACTGTTTATTTGGAGGAAAGGTTGGTACACGGTTAATCAGTCCAATCAGGCAAACAAATCCAAAAGAGGGCAAGGCAAAAGCTCAAAAAAACACTAGGAATAAACTGGGTCAGAAAAACTACACAAGGAAATTGTTGGAACGCTTGCTAGGAATACGAAGACAAACTTACAACAAGGACACTGCGATCAAAAACATGGGGAAGGGGCAGATGATCGGACACATGCACATGCAGGCTAAGCACAATAGGGCAGGGAAGACGATCAGACTGGGAGATACCAGCAGGAGAGGAAACCTAAGACAGAGAGAAAAGTAAATAACTCATACGACAATATCAAAAAAACAAAACATGACAAATAAACAAAACACATGACCTGACAGATGTGGTGACACATCTCCGAAAAATTATAATTCTTTGTTTATATAATTTTTGATTTGTGTTATTTAAGAAAGTGAACAATTAATATATTCTGGAGTACTTACACGTAAGCTAACAGGCAGTTGCTATTTTAATTTTGATGACCCAAACAACTAAAATATTAGAATATTTTACTATAACTGCATGAGCCATAGTCATCAAAATTAAAACAAAAAAAGCTGGAAACATTTCAATTTATGTGCAATGAGTGAAGATTATATAGTGCAGATAGGTAAAAAGAAAATTTTTGATAGGAAACAAATTTACTTTTCCACAAATTCATTCAGGTTTTTGGGAGATACAGAGATACGTTTTCCGTGATTTGATTGAAATTCCCAATCTCTCAACTCAACTTCTCTTTTCATTTCAGCACTGTCTTCATGACGCACCAAACCAATGTCTTTATATGGAGAGATGGGGGTGTGACAGTATGTTGATTGCAGATAGCGTGTAAGCATCTGCCAATTTAGAATGATTCTGATTCACTAACATGCAAAAGCTAAGAACAAACTATCCCATGCGTGTTTCATCAATCTGACTGTGATTTTGCTTATGCACCTATTTTGTGTGTAGACAAAAACCTTTTTCTAGACATATGTTGATGAATGAGGCCCAGTGTGTTTCGGCACCTTGAGTGCTCATCAGGAGAAGTGTGAAAGGTCAAGTGTTACAGGTTTGAGTTGGGTCAGAGGTCATTTTAACAAATAGAAAAGGATGTAGTGATGTCGCGGCGAGTACAGCCTCAGGCCGGGTTGGACGTCAGGTCAGGTCACGGCACCACCATCGATACAGTGGCTTTGTGTGCTGGAATCTGACAGGGAGACTAGCAGTTAGATACGAGACAGGCAGGCTGTCTGAGATGAGATGGACGATTTAGATCAGGTATGAGGCAGCTATATATCGAGAGTAAGTGATGCGAGAACAGAAGAGAGAGAGAGAGAGCACAGCGGAGATTTCTGAATTTTTTGAATCTTTTCTTTTATGTATCTATTTCTGAACATATAAGGCTTGTTAAAGATTGGAGTGATTTAGCATGAAATGTAACTTGCAGTGAATTTCAGATCTTTAACGTCCTAACTTACAGTGTCCTTGATTGGGCAAGTTCGAGTGAAGCCGAACCATAACAAAAATACAATCAAGATAAGCACAAATTGATTGATGTATTTGAGTCTCAGGCTCTGACAGACTGTTCACTGTGTTCATCTAGTCTAGCATATTAGCATGCTAACATTTCCTGATTTATGCTTAATGAAAATTAAAGCTTATCTTTCTGGGAATGTCATTAGTTTTGCAGGTATTTGATCATAAACAGAAGTACCAACGTCTATTTGACGTACTGTATATATTGTTGCACAAGCACAGCAAAAAATGTAGTAAAAAATGAAATGAAATGAAATGAAACATCTTTTGGAAAAAGATATAATTAAGCCATAAATTGCTTCCTTGCTCAGCTTTTTCAGCTATGGCTCCAGTATGTCCATTAGCTTTTAAAGGCTAATGAAAGCTAATGATTTTCTTTCCTCTGGCCATATTGCTCTTCTGTAACTGATGTGAGCAAACGGGCTTCTGCATGTCACATGTCGCAAAAAAAACATCTCATTCCCCTCCCAAAAGTCCCATTTCTCAAACTGTGACTATTTTTTTTTGTTGTTGCATGTGGCTGAATATTGTGTACGTCTTAAGTTTGGCTGAAAATATAATAACAATTTTGTTATTTTCTTTAAAATCGGAAGCTGAAAGAGATAAGTGTGTATTGTTAATATTCTGCCCCAGCCACTGATGCAAATGTTTGACTACAAGACTTTATGTTTGGCAAAAGCCAACAGTGTTAAACTCTGTATCCAAAAGCATTCAGAGATTCTTCCCCGCAAGCTTCACCCTGAGCAACGCAACAGTGGGTATAAATATAGTATTCTGTGTGTGTGTGTTAGAGAGAGTGATTTCTGCCTGGTTAACTCCATAGAGCCTGGGGCCTGACTGGCTTTCCCATTACTGCGTGTGCTTGTGTGTGTGTGTGTGTGTGTGTGTGTGTGTGTGTGTGTGTGTGTGTGTGTATGTGTGTGTCATATTTGGCTGGTCATATTGATACAAGAAAGACGCCAAAAAGGAGAGAGAAGAAAATAAAAGAGATGAAAGTTGCTAAGGGGTTTGGGACCATCTGTTACTAGAACGATTCATTTCCACCCCTCCTCTGTCGTTCAGTCATTCAGTCTGTCATTCAGATACACACATCTGGTGTCCCACGGATTCTTTTCAGAGTTCCAGCACCTTACTTACGCTGTTTGTTAAGGTTTAATCAGCCTGAAAACTTTGCTGCTCATTAAGAACATCCAAACATTTCTTTTGCCTCAGTGTGTCTCCTGTACTCCGCTAAGGGCTGCACAATGAATTGCAAAATACTTGAAAGTGCAGTAAGTACAGTATCCAAATTTCAAGGAGCTGTGATAATTTGTTATTGACAAAATATGTGGCAAAACAGCATAAGCCCTGTAGTACTGCAGCTATCACAGGGGCTGGTTAATGATGAATCATGTCACAATCGAAACGACCATCAAAATCTTAATTTGCTTTTTGATGCTTCAAGCCAGAAGCTATTTTCATGATTTTTTAATTAGACAATCATTTGAATGTGAATTGTTAGGAGATATTGAAAAACACCCATCACAGAATAAATATAGAACAAGATTAGGCGGCTAAATTGATATTAAAACTCTGAAAGAGTAGTTCACTTACTTGATTTTTATCTTATTTGATCCATTATTAATATCCTCTAGCACTCATACCTTGTATATTTAAATCTGATTCAGTATTGATGCAATGCACTAAATTGTACATGCCTGCAGTGTGGTCCACTTCCTGTCTTTAGAGTAGTTCAGTAGTCTTCCTCTCCAGTGCCCTCTCCTGTCTTCCTCCTCCTCCTGTTGTGCTGTTACCCCTTTAAAGGGTTGGAGGTCGGAGGTCAGCGATTGAATGAAAGAGGGCTTTGTCTGTGTGGAAAGAGAGCACTTCCTCTGACCCTGAGTCAACTACACGCACACACACACACACACACACACACACACACACACACACACACACATACACGCAGTTGTTGCCAGTCCCGATGTTAAAGTCTCTGTCTCTCATTAAACACATCTGTCTAGTTATGCTCATCACACAGATGTGTTAGGTGTTGCAGAAACTAACATGTGTCAGCGTGAAGGGCCGAGTCGTGCTCAAACCGGATTTGTCTTTACGATGTTTTGCACAGCCACGATGGAAACAAAATGTGTTCTTAGTGAGGTGAGAGGCTACACTTAAAGACAGCGTCGAAACCAGCTGTAATAAAGATGGAGAAGACTTTGTGTATTTTAATAATTGCTGAAAAAATTTGCAGATCAGAGAGCTACTGGGACGATATTATCATGGAGAATCGTAATGGAATCAGCAGCAAACGATCAGATCAGATTAAAACCATAAGGAGATAATCCATATTTAAACTCACAGATGCTGTTATTTTGTACATTGGCATCAGTGTCACACAGACTTTGCACAACATTTTATCGCACCACTTTGTATTTTGAGAACCACTGTGAATTTACAATTGAGCGTAAAAGACACAGACACACAGAAAAAGTGCTCGCAGTGCAGACCTGGAAAGGGGCGAGAAGCTCAAAGTTGTTTAATACAAGTTTAATACATGTTGTCGCATGAGTTTTCACTGAGCACAACCTTTTATAAAATCATTGAATCGCCGCTCGATCGTTGTCCGGATGTCTGCCTGTCCCCTGGATCGCGCCAAAACCGGTTGTTTGACTTCAGATTTGGCAGGCGTGTTGCTGATAACCTGAGGATGTACTTTCTCTGCAGTTTGGACGTGTCTGGCGTTCGATATTACTCTTCGATATCACTCATCATCAGCCCTTCTGAACCAAAACACAGACAGCGCCACTGTGACTTTGTAGCCCCACAGTGTGGTCGAAAGTGGTATATCTGTTACAGAGTTACCTTCCTCTTTGATATCTTTAATGACTTTAATGTGGCATAAAGCTGCACAGTCCATGAATATAGTTGATCACAGGTAAATTGATTTAGTTATTTTGGTAATCACCTCTGCCAAGGGAGGAAGCCATATTTTTGACCATGTTTATATATTTATTTAGTCGTTAGTGTTAGTGTGAACAGGATACCAGATTTTGAAGAATTGGAAATCAAAATCAACTGACTGCAAAGCAGGACAGAGACAATCAAAATAACATCAAAACAAACAACTAAGACAGTGGACTTTGTAACGGGCCATGTCCTGACAACCTCTGCCAGTACCCACAAAGCTGCACGACTTTCACAATCCGAGCAGATTATGAAAAGACTGGGAATGTACACAAACCGTATCCTGTATCCTGCCCACGATCTCTCCTCCTCTGTGTTCAAACATTTTTGATACACTCTGACTTGGGAAGAATCTGTTCTCCTCACACATTTGCCAATTCGAGCCCGTTCCTTGACACTTATAGATTTCTGCGGCACCTGCCCAACACCCCGTGATGACCGGTGCAGACTAGGACGGACTCGGCACGGTTGTGAATCCTGTAAAAAGTCGTCTATAACTGCACTTTTTAACTTCCGTCTTTGTGTGTCTGTTATCCAGGGGGCCCGTGTGTGGGCCAGAGAGAAGGAGCAGCTGGTTCCTGCCACAGTCAACTCCTGCGGAGATGGAACCCTTGTTGTCACAACCGACTATGGAGAGGTGAGCTGTCATGTCCACAGCTGAAACTGGGCACCTTGCTGCTCATGGTTCTTACCAAAACAGCAACTGTCATGAGCTGGATAGAAATGTCATTTTCTGTACTAGACTGTCTATCTAGAAAATGCTTTAATGGAAGAAAATTGCAAACATAGGGTTTTAGAACCGGTTTGATTAGTTTAAACCACACAGGAGGTGTAAAGAGCGTCAGCACTACTGCCGAGTGAAAGCCGTGTATTAGCTTCGATAAAGGGCAGACCGAAGGTGAAACTTTGCAAGTTTGTCCTCTCCTGTGCGGATCAATACGAGCTCCTGGTCATGATGCTTCACTTTCCTAATCCCGTTCCTTCCTCCACTTCCTCCTCTTCGTACATATGCAAAATTCATCTCTGACATACATTCCGCATCCAGAGGAGAACTAGAATCGACGGAGAGCATAATGGGAGCACAACATGCTTGTTTGTTGCAGGACGTCAGATGTCAGGGCAGCGCCGCCCGTAGCTGCTTCAAATGGCAAAGCCAGGCGGCTGTCTGAGGCCTTCAGCACCACGCCCCCTGCCAAAATAATGGAATTGAATCTTTAAATCTCATCATGAGTATGTGCGCTCTCATCTAATCCGTACCCAGCGAGGCCATGCACAGGTTGCTCTTTGGGTTTAATGCTTTTCTGACGGTTGATGTAGACCGAGAAACACATGTGCGCTCCAGTTGGCAGCGTTTAGATGGCGCTAAAAATAGCCGTCATTCTTAGCACGTATTCAACCGTCTCAATCCCCCATTACACTTCACAAGAACGTCCACTTTCTCTTTTTCACTTGCACAATGAATTCTTGTTTTGCAACATCGGAGACATAATATGGTAGGATGCAGGTCTAAAAGCGTCATATTTTGAAGTAGCTGCTTAGCTGTTCTCGTTTGAGGACACAAGAGGGGACACAGGCATTTACCCAAAATAGAGAATTGGTTACGGGAGTAAAACCTTCACTTTGCTCTGGATTTTGAATGTCCTCAACCTCCCAATCCCCCATGCAGCTCTTCCTGGTTCGCTGCTAGCGTTCTGCTAGCTGTCGGTGTTTAAATGTTACCTCTGCAGGAGTTGGTGAATATTTGATGGAGAATCAGTAGGACTGGGAGGTTTTACCCTCTCACAACAGGATTCGGTCCCAGGCTCCGTATCACTCCCTGCTATTCTGATCTTGTTCATAAATACATTTTTGTTTTCTATGTCCAAATAGCTTAGGGAAACCCCAGAGGCATCTCAAATGCCGGCTGAATGGAAAATGTTGAAGTAATTATATCAATGAAACGCACCTCCAAAAGTTTGTAAAATAAGAAACATGTAATATTTAACAGAATTTGTTTTGTATTACCTTTTAATATCCCCGAGCTGCCGTGTCATTCTGGTTCTGTGGTCTACAGACCCTGACCCAGTTCACCACATTACCCATTCTGGGTTACAATTGCTTGGCTGCAAGACTACAAGCCTTCACTTCAAGTCAGCACAGCTGAGACTCACAGCCAGGGTATATGGGAAAGCCTTTAAATCATTCACAGTGGTTTTTACTCATGAAACAGAAAGTGCCCATCTTGTGGTCACAGCAGCGTTCCTTTTAAGTTTATTGTTAACCTTTAGAGCGCCAAGCTGAGATCTGTTCTGGCCTCTCTTGTCATGCATTTATGACTACTGATGTTTCTCATTTTACCGTACAGGACAGTTATCATTTACAATCTTAATAAGAGCCTGGCTCATCATCATCTCACTTTAGATTTGTGTTGTTTATTGGATAGGAAAAAATGTCTTTCAAGTCATTGATTTTTGACTTGCAAGTCAGGCGTTTCTGTTGACGCTTGATAAAACTTTTAAGTCTCCAGCTCGTGGGCACACTTTTGAGTCCATCGATTCCTTCATCCAGCAAGCAGCCCAGATATCCCCCTCTTCTTGCCTTCAGTGCCCCTACTGAATTTTTGAGGCTGAGACTGACGTTCTACTAAATTTGGTTACCAAACAAAAGCGTACAAGTTATTCACTAAGCCATTTCATTGTTAAAACACATCAATGCTTTCCTGTAGATAAACCTCTTATAAAAGATGGTGACGTGTCTTCTAATCTTTTGCCACTGCAATACAAAGTCACAATATTCCTAAAGTAATATTTCCCACTGTCAAAATGCTGGGAGGACTTTATTTGTAGTAAAAGGCCCTTTTCACAGTTAAATGTTATTTTTATGAAAGTTTGTGATATGTGATATGTGAAGAACAAATCACTGTTCAACCACACTGACAACCTAAAAAGACTGAAAGATACACTTTAGCAACACTTAAAAAGGAACATAAGAACTCATCAGTTGCAATTAAAATAGGTTATTTACTATGCTTACTGTATATTGGAACATGGAATATATGATGACGATACAATGGACTGACCAGAAATGAACCCAAAGATAAACTGGACACTGTATATAGAGACATTTCACACTGTTGTCGTTCAATAATGATTTAAGGTCCCTCATGCATGTATGTACTGGAAAACATGTTCAATATTGAAGGATATCTGGGTAGAAAATGGATGCAACAGTGTTCTTTCCTGTCATGTAATATTATTATGGAAGAACGGGGCTTAGTCATGAAGTAATTCTTCTTTTGGAGATAAAACTACATTTTTTTCATACCTGAATTATACTCTTTTAACATTAATTCACAATCATTCCACTTTTTCCAGTGGAAGTGTACCTGCTCTATGTGGACTCATCTGCAATAAGCTAATATCATCGTCACTCGAGAACAACAGTGGTTAGATAATCGTTCCGCTCAGTCTTCTTGCATTTATTGACCAACTCACTGGATTTGCAACAACCTTGGAAATTGCACAAATATCTAATCCGCGATCCATTTTTACCTCTCTGTCCACAGTCCACATATTCTGCTGCACAGACAACGTGATTATATTAGATCAGATTAGATAAAACTTTAATGAACCTTGAGGGGAAACTAGGTCAGCAATGGACGGGGATTTAAATTAAAAAAGAAAAATACATGTATTAAGATGATATAGAAAATGAACATTATTGATAATAAAATAAAATGATAATAAAACTGTAGAACAAGAGTGTGGCATTAATATAATAACTTCTACTGGCTTTTAATCTTTTTTTTTTCTGAAACTGATATTCATTAATATTGATCAGTTGGATTAGCGGCAGACATTTCGTTAGCAACTATTTTGATAAACTGTTAATTAATTTTAAAGACAAGTTTGCCAAATATTTTTTGCGAGGTGAAAATTTGCTGCTTTATCTTGCCACATGAAAATTGTTAGAGCTTCATTGTGCAAAACTTGAATATGTCACCTCGAGCTCTGGGATATTTTAACGGATCTTTATAGACATAATGATTCATTGTTAAAGTAATAACCAGACTAACTTGTGTGCCGACACAAAAATGTAAACACATACAGATGGTTAAACTAAAGTAACACATGGACACATACACCTGTATCCCCACAGAGAGACAGACACACACAGACACATGGATGCGCACACAGATGCACACAGGTTATGTTAGCGATGAGTTGTCCACAATCTGTGTTACGTGACCCGGATTTCACAAGCTAGCGTGAAAGCTGCAGAAAGAGCTCACGCATGCACAAAACGTACTGCAGGGATGCCACACTCCGTGTGTGCACACAAAATGAAACACACACATAAAAAGTGACACACACTAATGTGCCCAATGACAAGTTCAGAAATGAAACAAGCCGATGTTAATGTGTGTGTGTTCTCCTGACCCATATTCCTCTAAAAGTATGTCTAACCCTCTGCAGGCACCATAGTTGCTCACTTGTTAGTCTCACATAATGAGATTAACAGAACTCTATCAAACAAACACTGATATGCAAACACATACACACACCCACGATCTGTGTCTTAGATTGTTTCTGCTTGCCACCTTACCTGTCTTTCTGTATCGCCTTTCATCCATAGAAAATGCAGAAAAATCCAGAGCAGTTGCTAAATCCTAAAGCCATATGAAAGTTGTTAAAGGACCAGTGTGATAGAATTTAAATCTATCTATCTGCAAACAAGTAATATAAACTTTGTAACTGTGTTAACATTAGTGTGTAATCACCTTAAATAAAAAGACGTAGTATATCTGTAATCTTAGACCAAGAAATTTATAGTTATACGGAAAAAGCCATATTGTGCCACCATGTTACTACGGTAGCCGAGAACAGACAAAAAGCTTTTGTGTTGTATACCGTAGTTGCATTGGAACTTTAAATGGCGGATCATACACAGACGGCCACCGTAGTTCTCCTACGTGCTTGGAGAGGGAGTGGGGAGCGAGGCAGCGTTCCACTGCATGCATTCTGCCACCTCACCACTAGATGCTACTAATGTTCACACATTGGTCTTTTTGAAGTATTTACTCATAGTATCATACTTTGGTATTTTGCTAAATAATCAGATATTAATTTGGAATTAAGTAATGTCAAGTAATTCAACAATTTAACACAGAAAAAGACAAACTGTACAAACATTTACGTTTATTCAGTTATTGAGTCAAAAACACATATTGTTTCACTGTGGGTATCTACTCAATGTTAACATTTTGAACATAGTGAGTGGCAAAAAGTCATTTATTTCAATCGTTTTGACTTGCTTGACGCCTTTGCATTGTATAGCTTTGTCCTGCTAAACGTTCCTAGCGACTGAACTCCATACTGGGGTAGTTATCAAAAAGAAGATGCGTTGTGTAAAATATTTGGAACCCAAAAGACCAGGAAATAGGGCTTAGGTTAAAAAATACTGGAGTCCGTCTTTAAATATCGTAGTTCTAAATAGGTGCCGTGGGGGCAGAGATGACAGGACGACAGGACAGGAGTTTCATTTTTCAACTAAATTTTGGAAATATCTTTGGTAAAAGAAACAAAATTACAAGGAGACACCGTTAGTATGTGTACAACACATTTTTTAAATAATTTCACACTATTTACAACTTCCCCAAATAACTTGACATTTAAATGAGCACCGCTTTACACAATATGCACATTTTTCAATTGCATCACTGATGTTGAAACATACAGATGAGTAGATCAATGACCTGTCTTTCAAATCAGATCCAAAATGACACCTGATTGACACTATAGCTTGATGTTCTCAGCATGGCCGGCTGCAGCTGCTCCATTTACCTCTAATCTGGAGGGCCAGATCATGCAAAAATCCCCCCAGTGTTCACCAGTCTTAATCTCATCCATGGCGGTCTGCCAAAGGTCAGCAAGAAGAGCTGCAGGTACCTACAGCACTGTGTGATACTGTATCTTGTGCTGAAAAGCTCTCTTGCAGAATATATAGGTCACTGTGCCCACATCTCTCTCTCTCTCTCGCCCCCTCTCCTCCTCTGGCTGCTCTTAATATATGAATTCAGATGAAAAGGCTTGTCTCCCCTGGCACTCCTCCTGAATCATGCAAAGCAGCTTCAGACATCAGAGGGCTTTACAGAAAGGCTGCTTCATGTGCTGTATGTGTGTGTGTTAGTATGTGTGTTCACATGAGCAGAGCAGGTTATGAATGCAGCATTTTAAATGGAAGCGCAACAAAAATGGATGAAAGGGAAGAAGTGAAGTGAGAGAGAAAACACTGTCAACAATTTGCATGCAAAAACCAAATCCTACCAACAAGTACAGTATATACAGTAGCTTGTTCCTCTGGGCTTCGTTTGTTATCAGATACAGTGCACATTTAGGAACAATGGATTGTAACGCTAAATGCTGTCATTCAAGACCATAAAAGTTAATTGGTAATTCATTTTAGGGAGCATTGCATTTCCTCTTGTACACACTTTCAACAACTAGTTAAAGTGTAGTTGAAAGAATACAATCTGCAAAGCGTTAATGTGGGCAGATACTCTTGGCTACACTGGCAGTAGCTAAATGTTTGTTCTGAAACATGTGATTAAAATCCAATCTGAACATCTCTGCTGGGTTAGTGGCCCTTTTGTTAGAATAGATTTTTATACAATGTGTTTTTGTTGGAAAAAATAAGAGTGGTCTGGGAGAATCATGATCTCAGTTCTCACATTTGAGTAAGAGTCGCGCACTTTGAGTCTAGATCAAAGCAGCACTAGTGAAGAGCTCGGTAACCAAGCTCTCCTACATTATCCCCTTTCTGTCTCTCTCTCACTTCCAGTCTATGTCAGACTCCATGTTTTCCTCCAGATAATTTCACGTACTGAATAATGAATAATGGAATATGAGATATCCCAGTTTAGACACTCTAGGCAGGTCTGTGTGTGTGTGTTTGTGAGCTTCTCATACAGTCATGATTGTGTGTCTATGTACATTAAAAACCCACTGGAGGGCAATGGAAGACGAAGCAGACCTTCTTTTCCCTCCACTTCGGCCGTGTTTTATTTCAGTCACTGACATACTTTCTCACTTTACAGTGTCCTAATCCTCTGAATCCTCTACATATGGGTTGTCCTCAAGTGGTTTTCCCTTAACATCTCTGCTTAATCTGCTCTTTTAAAGAACCAGTTTAGGAATTATAAGCGATTGTTAAACCCAGGCATTGATTTACTTTAATCTCTTTCAGTTTTTTTGTTGTTTTTTTTTAAAGAGAGACCACTGTTAGATATTTTTATGCAGCTTATTATTGTCACAAGCGTTGATTTAGTTGTTGTAATGTTTTCTGTCACTCTGGAAAGAGGTTTCCAGTATGATGATGCTGTCCATTGAAAACAGAAAGCCTGTGTTACAAACTCAGCAAGGAGTTTGAAAGAAAAGTATATTTAATGATGGGGAGATGCTATTGAAGTGAATGGACATAAAAAAAATATTCTATTTTAATCTGTTATTAGGGAATCACAGGCCTACATGAAGGTTTTTCTAATTATTAATAATAACATTGATAGATAGGGGTGTAGTGCTGCATGTTTGCATTGCAATTTATGTACTTGAAAACCATTATTGGCTGCTGTAAATGCCCGTTCTGGACTGACTATATACAACAACAAAAAAAGACGAAAAAATAATCAAATATTTTACGAGTAAAGTAATAAGAAGCAAGCAGTTCATTTTTTGTTGTATCAAGGAATATTATCATCCAAGGGTGCCGTTTCATAATTTTCAGTGCCATTCGTCCATTCAGCATTTTAGGCATTAAGTGAGTCAGTGTGAGTGAATGCAGGGATGCGTGTGCAGAGAGAGATGGATCACGAAGGACTGCAGCAGAAAAACAATGTGAACGGACACAAATAGGAGAGGAAAGATTGAGGAAAAAGCTCAAAATGGAGGAAATTCAGAGTAAATTATGAGTGGGATGTGAGAGAGGAGGAGAAAACGAAGAAAGAAGTAAATTACAAAGGAGATGGGGAAAGGATAAAAGAGGAGTGATGAAGTGATGCTTGAGACATCAATTATGCAGCGAGAGCCAGAGAGTGAGAGAGAGTTTTAACAGGATGAAAAACAGCCTGATAAATTAGAAATGGGCATAATTTTAGGGGCTTTCCACCTCTCTATTCTCAGAGATGAGGAAAAACATCCCGGTCTTGATGTAAAACAGTCAGTATGACAGCCTGCCTGCACGTGTACAGCTGTTCAAGCCACGAACAAGCGTGCTAATGCATCTCATCACTCAGAAAAGCGTATCTCTCGTGCAAGACGACGCACTAAAAAGTACATAACCATACAGACGAAAACATGCATACGCAGATGTAAACGTTTCCTGTGACCTTCAAGCGGTATTAACCGCTAATTCAAGGCATCTGCATTAACATTATTTATTTATTTGTAGGCAACAGAACCATTTGTATCACATGTTAAGTGATATTTTTTGCAGACAGTTGCTTATTTACACATTCAGCTGATGCAGAGTCAAATATTCACTTTCTTCTAGACCTGAGCAGCTAAAGTATCCTCACCAGCGAGTTGTTTTGTTGCCAAACAGTGGGTTCAGTTGAGCTTCTTCACTGGAAACAGCTGCCTGCTCTGGGTGGAAACTGGGTTCTTGGCAGCAGGGAGGACGAACCAGGGCAGCGAAGTTAAAACCAAAACCAAAAACACCAAGCTGAAAAAGAGCTGAGGGGAAGTCCAGAGTCGGTGACGAAAATCTGTGGGTTTGTCATTATGAGCGATACCTTTCACATCCCAGTAACGTGTTGCAGAGAGCGCCAGCAACGACAACAAAGGTTGGGCTTCAAATACTCATTAGAGGCCAGCGGGTGCAGCATTTCCGATTTGAACAAATGAAATGTTGGAAGATATAACTTACATTTATTTATTTCTTCTATTTTTTTTAGATAAATACAGAGCACAAGTAAAAAAAAAAAAGCAAACCTCTGCCTCTGAAAAAACCCCTCAAATGTCACTTTTCATTGTTGGTTACAAAACATGTTTGGAAACCTTCATACACACACACACACACACACACACACACATCTTTGAAATAAAAATATATTCTTTAGTTTTTATGTTACTTCCAGGATCCAGATTGGATCTTGATCGCTTTCGAAATGTAAACACTTGTCCCTTGACATAAGACCAACGTGCATCAAATGTTTGATGGAAATTTGTCCAGTGGTTTTTAAGTGAAAGTGGATCCTGATCCAGGTATGTATACTGTATATTTATTTTACCAATGTAACTTTTAAAACATTTGTGAACAGATTTTGGATGAGATTTGGTGTGATGGCCCTACCTTCAGTGTGACACAAGGCTGAAAGATAATGAATATTTTTCTGCTGAGGACTTCTCATATGTTATTGTTAGGGGGGCTTATTCGTCAAATCACCACAAAATGCAGTTACGATACAGGGGGAGTGCTGAATGAGACAGATGGTTTGGTTTCTCCCAATAATCATGATGTACAGCCTTTTTGGGGATAAATATCACTGTATTATTAATACACTTTAGTAAATATTTGAAAATAACTCATGTGGATTTAAATAATCTTCTCAGTGTTCATGATTAAATCACAGCAGGTAGAAACGATCCATTGTTTTATGGGCTTGTCAAAACAGCACCATCACTGGGATTTATTTTTTAAAACTATATTTAAAGGGCTTTTCACACAAATGTCGCTCTTTCCTCATTCAAAAAACCTAATGTGAGACCACCACTTAAAGAGGAGAAAAAGAGAAAATTACTAACACAATTGCTGATTCTTTTCCGGCTGGATTTGAGGCCAGTGAACACTGTTGAGGACGAATGGTAATGCACGCACTCGAGCGGGGCAACGCAGTGCCCAATGGAGAGGCTTTGATGCACGTGGTGAACGTAAAACACTCATCGACAGTCAGAGAGATATAGTATTTAAGTTCAAGGCCACAAGACTTTTCAAATAATGAGAGCTCTTTTGATTGTTGTGTAAAGAAATGGAAGTCAATATCACGAATTAGAATGGGGATCAACGAGCAACTAAATAAATGTATAGATAATTCAACTATGGGCGATGGGCAAGACTTGACCAATCAGATTTGACTATGTCAGTTCTTAGTCAGGGACACCCTTAATGTATATACACAGTGTGTGGACAGCAACATGTCAGGGTCTTGACTGGGCGGCAGAGTTGTAAAAAGGTGTCAAGTGGACAGGGTCATAGCGAAGATGACGAGCTGTTAGCCCGTGAACCGGACATGAGTTATGTGCTCCCTAATGGAGCACGAGGGCTAATTAGGTCATGTCATCACAGCTGAGTGAATGGGGAAAGGTCACGGGCTCGATGGGTTCAGACCTTCATCAACAGTTACTCAGATGAGAGAGGAAGATGAGCACACAAACTCCAGCATATGGTCGCCCACAAACTGCATTTCGGCGTGAAATAGATTTATGGAGGAACAGGAGGTGTGCGTGCCTACGGCGCACCCCTCTGCCGCCCTCACCAGACTTCCAGCACATCTGTTACAGCAACGCACACACGGGGTGCAAAGGCTCCGGTTTCTATTCTTAGGCGAGTTGCTGGAGTGAATGAACAACTTTGAGCCTGAAACAGACTGACACTTATCGCCTGTCCTGGTATGTTTGGTCTGTAAGCGTGAGAAGAAGAAGTGGATCATCACAGGATCATGCGTGCGTGCGTGCGTGTGTGACATGACAACAGTCCGAGCTGCTTTCATCGATCAGGTCCTGCCAGATCAGATCAGTTAGTCTCGCTCTTCTTCTCTGCTTTGTCCTTATGCTTCCCCTCCCGCAGCTGTGATCTCAACCGGTCTTGTCCCCCTGTTCTCCAGTTTCCATGCGATGGGTGACATTGACGACACTGGGGTCTGGTCAGAGGAAGCGCTTTGAAGCTGCGTGTTATTATTTGGATTTCCATCATGTTGCATCACAGACCTTGTCATGCTGGAATCTTCTTATCTGTGTATAGAGGAAGCAGCTTTGTTCTGTAGGCAGTATTAACCGCTTGACAACTGAAACTTATTAGACTTTATGTCTATCATGAAAAAATACAGGCTTGACAGAAATAAACCTGAAGTAGTGCAACATGTTTTCTTTAGTTCTCATTGCCCTTGATCACACATAATGCAGCTCAGGCCACCTTAATGCAATATAATGCATCATTCAGTCTGTGCATGTGATGGGAGAACATCACTTTAATACTTAATGAATAGTTCAACATTTCTGAAATGTGAGTATTTGCTTTCTTGCCAAGAGTTGCATTAGAATATTGATACAGACAACGGCCTGTTAGTTTAGTTTAGCATTAAGACAGGAAAGCAGCTGGCATTTTTTTTTTTTTTTGTTAAACTGCTGTTTCCAATGTCAACAATGAATTTTAACACCCATTAAACAAGACAGCTTAAACATTAAAAACACAAGATCAAGTCTTTACTGCCCTGCGGAAGGAAGCTGCATGGTCAATATTTTTCTTACTTTTAAATCATTTTCAAGCAGTTACAGCATTGCTCTTTGATTTTTGGGTATATTTAGTTCCTTTCTATGCATGTTGGTGGCCTGCCATCAGGAGCACCAGCTGTGTTACATCACTGTCAGGTCCAGTAAGGGCTTCCTCCAGTATGATGGCAACAAGCTCAGGTGTTTACCAGGCTAATAAAGTGGCACGAACACACTTTGATGGAATTGAACAAGCAATTTCTTTAATTCAACAGACTTAAAGACATGGTAACTGATGCTTTTTATTGTTCCTGTGTTTTTGC
Organism: Mola mola; assembly: GCA_001698575.1. NCBI lineage: Eukaryota > Metazoa > Chordata > Actinopteri > Tetraodontiformes > Molidae > Mola > Mola mola. The sequence continues at coordinate 872,354 of KV751346.1, forward strand.
AGGTGCTGTATTTGCAGCAGGCTGAGGTTACCAGGGAGCGGGTCTACGCTATGCACCAGTCCAGCATCGATGGGGTGGAGGACATGTCAGCGCTGGCCGAGCTGCATGAGGCTGCTATCATGCACAACCTATACCAGCGCTACCAGAAGGACAACATCTATGTACGTGCACTCAGAGAGGCCTTTACCAGCAGGGAACACAAACATAACACATCTTATTATACCCATGTGATCTAAGTGGAATATATTGGAGAGGGAGGCACGAGTCTTGTGATAATATTGTACCAAACTAAATTATGGTTAAAACATCTAAATAATCACAATTTCTTTAAATGTGTGAATCTCCAGTGTGGTTTCATGCTTTAGCAAAGAGAAACCTCTTTTTCACAACAATAGAGGAATAAATAAAATAAATAAGAGTGTTTAACCGTTTAACCAACATTTCATGCTATGCATTGTCCAACACCAGGACGGAGCAAAGTTGGTTACCGTGGTGACATTATTACAGGCCATCATTGGAAATATTGTGCTAGCATCATCTAATAATGATGTTGAGACCATTAAAACCTTTCCAATTTTCTAAAAATAAAAACTTTTAATGTGCACAGTTGAACTAGAAAACAACACATGCACATTTTTTGTTACTGCGTGCACATCTAATCTTCTATAGCATTGCATCAACATGCACTGCTTTCTTTTTGATATCCCTCGATTAACTTGATGACCAGAGAAAAGAATTGCCATTGTCATTTCTTTATGTGCCTCTGTTTGTAATGAATAAGCGCTTTGGCTGATGTCCATAAAACTGCTTTACTCACTTTGCCCTGCCTCTTAACTCACCCACAACCACTGAAATTATCGTAATGTCTGTTTGCACTTACAAAATGGATTTTTAGATCAATTAATTATGCTCAAGGCCCAAAACTGGTACAGCATGATCATGTTTAGGATGTGTTGTGAATCAGCCTCCATGAGATTATTAGAAAACAGACCAATAACAGCTTCCCTGGATGTGACCTAATCTAGATGATGAAATATTGTCCATACAAGGATTTTCCCTTAAGCTGATCATAAGAATTTAGCCTGGATGGGTCGGCTCTCTGCAGGACAGTGTGTGGTGCTCATTTACATCATGTGAACTTATAGCACAGTTTATATGTGTGCCATAGGTAAAGTACACAGACTGTCGCAATAACAATTATGAACACTGTTGTCCATCATCTTTTCATTTGTCCTCAGCTTTCTGACAAAATCTGATGATTTTTCATTTGTTTCTTCCGGCGTAACATCTTCCTGCTTTGTTCCCAAAACCTCCAATCCAGGTTACCATCAGCACAAAGTAGCTTTAAATTTTAACATAAGATATAGAGACTGAAGCTGAAATGCAGTTTTTTACTCTTTACAGACTAATATCGGCAGCATTCTGGCGGCTGTGAACCCCTACAAGCAAATCCCAGGTTTATATGACCTCCAGAGGGTGCACCTGTATTCCAAGCACCATCTGGGGGAGCTCCCTCCACACATCTTTGCAGTCGCCAACGAATGCTATCGTTGCATCTGGAAGCGCCATGACAGTCAGTGTGTCCTCATCAGGTTAGTGGAAGAGGCTGTGTTGACCAAAAAAACTGATTTAACTCTAAATCCGTTTTTTGTCCATTAATCAGCCTGTCTCTCATCATTGACCATTTTGTTCAATCGTGCTCCAGCATGTATTAGGCAAGCGGGTATTTTCCTTTGCTTAAAAACACTTTCCACTGTCCTATGCTTCTGCTCCATGTTAACCAATTGTTTCTTTTCTCTCTGAATGCAGTCAGACAAATCACTTGCAGGTTTGCCAGACAGTTAGCTAGTTCAGCATTAAGACGAAGAAGAAGAAGAAATTTATTTGTACGGCACTTTTTACAGACAGATGTCCCAAAGTGCAGCACAAGAGCCGTCAACAACAAAAGTACACCAAAATATGAAAAAAACAAACAAAAACATGAAAAACCAGGAGACGCACCAAATTCAAGATGAAGTTACAGAGCAAAGCACAAAACAAAAGCAGCAATCTTAATACTTAATATCATATCGTTTTTTTTAAGTGATGTTTTAAGTTGTCCTTTAAAGGATTCCACAGTATCAGCAAACCTTAAAGGAACAGGCAGAGCATTTGACAGCACTGGCGCAGCAACCTCATATGCTTGATCGCTATGCAGGCTCGAGCCTGCCTGCGCAGCGCTGTGTTGGCAAGGCTGAGGATTTTGATCCTCGTCACTGTATCCTGAAAGTGACGGGGAGCCACTGCACAAACGTCAGCAGTGGGCTAAATTCTGAACTGCCTGCAGATTATCAACGGCTCATTTGTCTGGCGCAGGAAATAGAGCATTGCAATAATCAATGTGAGGTGAGATGAAAGTGTGCATGATCATCTCACACTCCAGGTTTGCAACTGAGATTGCTAGCCTGGCTCCCAACATTTTGTTTACTTAATCCATAGAGAGACTTGTAGTGTGAGTATGTAACAATGTTGAGTTGTTTGTACAATGAGGTTGCTCGGTCAAGAATAGTCCTGTACATCGGTCTGTATAACCACAAAATCCTTGTTTCTGCACTCTGGTATGGTTGTTTGGTGTGGATCCCGATAAAGTTGCAGGTCCAAAAACTGTAATTTAAGAAAGCTTTTGAGCCTTGTCAGAGGTATGCACTCACTGAGTGCCATTTGTTTGTTTTAGTGTGGCCAAAGTCCCACGTGATATAATTAAAGAAGAGGGTTATACAACATATGCTAATGCCTGTAATCAAGGGCTGATTGAAAGGTGTTCGCTTCACATTTACAGAGTTCTAATGTCATCCAACTTCATACACAGGCAATGCTTTAAAGAGCTGGTAGCCTTTTGATGCCATTAATCTAAGCAAAGCTAACTGGCTGCTAGTTTTAGCTTCATTTCAAAAAGTCTCCAATGTTTCCCTTAAGGCTGAGATTGGATGACTTCACTCAGCTCTTGGACATTTAAGTTGCTGATTTTCTCCAAAACAGAGAAACGCACTTTTGCCTTTTCTAATTTAGAGATGGTCTATATGTTGTGGTATGTGTTGGTTAACCCACCTTTTAGCCTGCTTGGCTAACTGACCCCAAGGCCAGACGCCTCATCAAGCTTTATTACAGTTATGCTTCATCTTGCTCCTGATTGAGACTTACTGGAAACTAATGCAATGTGTCTGAAGCTATTAAACCTCAGTATCAGTTAAACTCCTCTGACATATTGGAATGTCACAGAAGGTCACGATGCGTTTATTTACATTGCGTCTATGTGTTTGTGTCTGCTCCAGTGGTGAATCAGGGGCAGGGAAGACGGAGAGCACTAAACTCTTGCTTCAGTTTCTGTCGGTGATGAGCCAGAACTCAGCGGGGATTCCGTCATCAGAGAAAAGTACACGAGTGGAGCAGGCCATCGTACAGAGCAGGTACGGAGGCAGAAGCACCCCCTTTAACTTTACTGTCAGAGCTGTTTTTAATCTTTTCTGGACCAGTCATTCAAAAGACCTTCAGGTATAGTTTCAGGTTTTATTATTTCTTTAGGAAACTAGGAAACCTTTGAGGATCTCTGTGCATTTCGGTCACAGGAACCAAGAGTCTAAACTTAGCTCAGTGTCGTAGTACTTTACAAAACCTTCATGAACTTTGGCTTTGTACTTTACCTGCAATGTTCAAAGGTCGTCAGCTGCAGCTTCAGTGTTTGTTTCTTCTCCATGCTTTGAGACTTTTTTTCTTTTGGATTCACAAAAGAAAACATACATTGTGCACTGAAGTTACTAAAGCTACTACTATTACTAAAAATATCTAAATATATTTTTCTGTGTGATTGTTTTTCACGATATTCAAGGACTCTTTAAATAGTACATTTAAAGGTAAAAGCATATAAGAACAAAAGAAAAGCAGCATAAGAGATTAAACCAACACATTAAAACATTATTAGAAACCAAATTATTAGAGATGAAAGGCAGTTATGAAAGGTAGGTTCTGATGAATGAATTATATGTGGTCAGGTCGGTAGAGTCTTGGGTGTGCTTGGGATCAGAGATCGGGGTGGGGGGGTTCTGCATGGAGAGACAACTGCTGAATAATCTGGATAAAATAATTGCAGGTTTATACTCTCTTTGCAGTCCAATCATGGAAGCGTTTGGTAATGCCAAGACCGTTTACAACAACAACTCCAGTCGTTTTGGGAAATTCATCCAGCTTCACTTCTCTGACGGCGGAAACATTCAGGGTGGCTGCGTCATTGACTGTATCCTTGTATTTCTGTATGAAATAAGTACATTTGTATCAGATGTACAATTAAATGTGCTTTTATTGTTGTTTTATAGTACTTTTGTTGTATTTAAACGTGTGCATGCATTTGTAAATATCTCACGTTTGTTTCCTTGACTGTTTACCATTCAGATTTACTGGAGAAGGTAATGAAGTCGTGCTACACATACAATTAGTCTGGAGTCATGCATCAGTTTCTTCACTGTGGATTATAATGAAATAATTTTGGCTTTGCTGCATTGATTTTTCTGTAGAATCGAGTTGTGAGACAAAACCCTGGGGAACGAAACTACCACATCTTCTACGCTCTGCTGGCGGGAGCTAAAATGGAGCAAAAAAGTAAGGAAATGCATGTAAATGTTTAAGTAAAGAAGTGTTTTTTTTCTCTTTGAAAAAGAAAAACATTTCTTGTTCATTCTAGTTTTATTGATGTATTATTTATTTGGAAAAAGTACTCACAATTGAAAGGCAAAACTGCTGCTGGAAAAACATCTTTCTTTTCAAATTTCACTTAAAGACATCTACGCAGTGTGATTGCCCCTAAGAAACTCTAGAAACTCAATTAACATTTGTTTTTTCTCTGTTAGCCCTTTACTTCCTGGAAGATTCTCCCGAATCTTTCCATTACCTCAGCCAATCGGGATGCCTGAAGGACAAGAGCCTGAATGACAAAGAACTGTTTAACAGTGTCATGGTCAGTGTGAATCCATTTACTTTGTTTGTCTTTTCTCATGCATGCATACATTAAGGCAAACATTAAAATATATTTAAATCATTATACGTTCACTTTCTAGGTGCAAGCCAACTACGCTGGACAAGAACTGTCACTGCATGATAAATTCTGAACTTCCAACATTAATGGCTGACATTTTTGACATTGCCTTTTATGTGTTCACTTCTTTAGTTGGTTTATTTGTCATCAGGGTATGAACATATTTACGTATAATGTGCAGACACCCAAGGCATACAAAACATAAATGAAAGATATAAAGACCTGACTCAATGTTTGAAGCTTGCAAATTTTGATCCTGCAAATTGAATAATATAAAATACATTTGGTGCAAATGAGGTCCCTGTGTTCCTTTCATGTAAGTAAAGTCAGGCGATACTTACGTTATGTCTAGAGGTAAAATTTGTGTCTACATTTGAGTGCAGCTTCACCTCAGAGAAATGTTAATACGCTTCAAATTCAAAACACCGTTTATCAAACATGTAAGTTGTCATATAGATGCAGAATCACCGAACACCCGTTATTCCTTTCATCTTCTGTCGCTGATATGGATGGCTTTGAGCTCCAACCACTTCTTCTGTTGCTCGCACCTAATCTCTTTTCCTGCACTTTTCTCTGTGTAGGAGGCGCTGAAGGTATTGGAGTTCACGGAGGAGGAGATCAGAGACATGTTTAAGCTGCTGTCGGGAGTCCTACAGCTGGGAAACATCGAGTTCATGACTGCCGGAGGGGCACAGATCACCACCAAGCAAGGCGAGTCCACATGCAGATTGAGTTAGGCAATGTCAAACTTGAGATAAAAATGTGTTGAGGAATCTTTGTCCATCTTTCAGTGGTCAGTAATGCCAGTGAGCTGCTGGGCCTGGATGCCTTCCAACTGTCTGAAGTCCTGACTCAGCGCTCCATAATCCTTAGAGGAGAGGAAATCTGCTCCCCGCTCACTATAGAGCAGGTCAAGCACAAACACATTTATTCTCTCCCCCCAGTCTGTCTCCAACACAGACACACACCCACCCCAACACACCCTCTGGTTTTCATTTTTACAGGCCGTGGATTCCCGGGACTCTGTTGCCATGGCGTTATATTCCCAGTGTTTCTCCTGGATCATCCTCAAGATCAATCAGAAAATAAAAAGGAAAGAAAACTTCAAGTCTATCGGGATCCTGGACATCTTTGGCTTTGAGAACTTTGAGGTCAGGTCTTTGGAATACTTTAGCCAGAGGCTGTTTTCTGAGTAGCAGCAGACCAGACGCAGATCTGTTTATAGGATATGTGTCTCTGCTTACAGGCCAATCGCTTCGAGCAATTCAACATCAACTACGCCAACGAGAAACTCCAGGAGTACTTCAACAAGCACATCTTCTCCCTGGAGCAGCTAGAGTACAACAGGTGAACTGCCACACACGCAGTCTGAATTTTAAGACTCATTAGTTAATTGTATGACTTAAAGGGATCAATTAGGCCCAAACAATAATTAATGAAGCAACTTTTTCTCCACAGGAACCAAATTACTTTAGGATGAGGAAACACCATAAAATCCTGTAGAGATAAAATGATCATCAACATCTGTATTTAAACATTTTAAAACAATAAGGTTTCATTTTTTTTAATAATGTATCAATTCTTGAAGGATTCATATACATATGTGCAAAGATGTCTCTATGTTTGTGTCAATTCTACTAGAGTTTAAAGTATTGAATTCTTTACTTAATTATAAGTACACATATAATATTTTAATCAGTGTTTTGTTCAGTACACGACGTGACACTGTAGTTCTTGCAGAAATATAAGTTAAATAAAACCCATATAACTCTTTGAGTTTACTCTCCACAGGGAAGGTGTCCAGTGGGATGCTATAGACTGGATGGACAATGCAGAGTGTCTTGATCTTATAGAGAAGGTATGAACCTTATGTGGTTATATTTTGTGTTATGTACATTGTTTCCAAAACTTCTAGTGTCACATCTTCTGCGCCTGGACATTGAATCATTAACAGGCATTTAGAGTTTGGCTGCAGTTAAAATAAAAGCTGCTTCTCTGTCAGTGTGTTAGACACCTGCCTTAGTTGCTCTTTGGATAGTTGATGTAATCACACTGTACTCTTTAAGAGTGGCGCTGATTTCATAAAGCTGATGCAGTAACATCTCTTTCTCTCTTAGAAACTGGGCTTGTTGGCACTCGTGAATGAGGAGAGTCGATTCCCCAAAGGTACCGACATCACTCTGCTGGAGAAGCTGCACAGCAGACACTCTGTGAGTTGTGTACACACATTAAACAAAAGAACTGCTGTGCTGCTACCTCAGATTATAGTAACATTTTTTGTTCCATTTTGCCCTTTTGTGCAGACAAATCCTTACTATGTCAAACCCAGGGTTGCTGACCATCAGTTCGGCATCAAACATTATGCTGGGGAGGTGAGTCACACAACGACTGAATCACATCATTTCAACATGCCTTCCACGTTGTTGTGGGAAATCTGACAGATTTATGGTGAATCTGTCTGTCTGGTCAGGTCCTGTACGATGTTAGAGGGATCCTGGAAAAGAACAGAGACACGTTCAGAGACGACATCCTCAACATGCTCAAGGACAGCAGGTGGGACTTCCATGACGTCGTTTTATTTGCAGATTTCAGTCAAACGAAATTTTGACTCTTTAGTGACTGAGGGAATGGTTAAACTAGTTTCTAGCGGTGTCTGATGGGACAGGACAGCGTGTCATTTAGTACCCCCACAAATAAACTATTAAAAAATTTCACTCAAAATATTAGCAAAAAACTCTGTACAAGCTGAGTTTTGCTCATTGTCTGGCTTGTAACTGTGTAAACAGCCATACTTCACTTATGCTTTTTCTATTTCCTTGTGCAACGTTTTTTTTCCAATATTTCATTGCTGCTGGAACATGGAACATTTATTGTTATTTCATTCTTTCTCTTTTGCATCTCACCCTCACTAGTATTTCCTTCGAAATCTCCATGCAGTATCAGTTGCAATATTCTGCAATATGTTGTAGCATTTAGGTTTGATTTATTACGTCAACTTCCCTTACCATAGTTCAGTATACATATTTTAGCTCTAGTTACTGTTTTTCTTATTTCTCTCTATTATCTTATTGTAACTCTTTAGACTGTTATTTTTTTTCAAGAATAAAGCAAGTGTGATGTTTCCTTCCTGATCCTGAAATGTTTCATAAAACTATCTATGTTAAATAAGGCTTTCATGAGCAGCCGTAGTTGATATTTTGTGCAATTCGTTGCCTCTCAGGCTGGACTTCATATACGACCTGTTTGAGAAGGTCGGCAGCAGGAACAGCGAGGAGAAGATGGGAACAGCCAGACGCAAACCGACTGTGAGCTCCCAGTTCAGGGTGAGTGATGCAGGACAGCAACAGTAAAGCGCACGTCGACCCACAACCCACAGGCTGGCCTGACAAGAAAACATCACGAGTCTGGGAGTGAAGGTCAACTGCCTTCCACCTTTTTCTTCCTCTTTCTCTGTCTCTCACACTCACACTTCATTCATTTAGGAGACCGAAGGCAAAAAAAAGAGATTTTCATCAAATTATTTAGCCTTGATTTTCCCATCATGGTGGTTGGCAGAGTGAGAGAAAAGGGTAAAAGAAAACGACTGCCGGCCTGCAGGATCAGCACCTTGGAGAGCACCGGGGTCTTGTTCTCGTCCTTTGCTGCGTCTGAAATCACTCCTTATTCCCTGTGTAGCACACTATATAGGACATTTTTGTAGTGCTGTCTGAATGTATAATATGAGTTCTTTATGGATAGGGATTTTGAAATGGATATGCAGCTGAGACTTGATGGTGAGCTGATACGTCTATCCAAGATTAAGTCTGTCTTATCATTTTGTGATTTTGAGCATCTCATTCTTGCTTTTCTCAAGACTCGTCTGGAATACTGCAATGCACTTTATGTTGGCATTACCCAAAAATGCGCCTGCAGTTGGTCCAAAATGCAGCTGCTTGTCTTTTAACTGACACATGGTAGAGAGAGCACATTTCACCGGTTTTAGCCTCCCTTCATTGGGTTCCCGTGCGTTTTAGGACTCATTGTAAGATCTTATTATTTGTTTTTATATTTCTTTAATTAGGAATTAGGATTAGCACCTCCTTACATTTCAGACATCACTGAATTCTATGACCCCATGAGGTCACTGAGGTCAACTGACCAGCGACTGTTTAAGGTTCCCAAAACCAGGCTGAAGTCCAGAGGTGACTGGGCTTTCTCAGCTGTAGCTCCAAATCTATGGGACTGAACAGAACCAATATACCGATACCAATATCGAAGAGTAAAAATATCTCATTACCCGTTATCCATATATTGGCCATTAAATGCAAGAAATGCTACTGCGACAGAATATTTTATAAATTGAAAGTGAACTTTTCATTGACATAAATAGCTAATGTGCACGGAAACAGCAACCTTCACTGGAAATGTAACAATTCTAAATCACCCCAAGCATCTTTTTCTGCATTATGTTCTTTTAAATGTTTTTTTTTTTATATCGATAACATATCTGCCGATTTCAATGCATCTGTGATAGGCCAATATCAGTTGATAATAGCTCTATTGGTAACTCCTGTGTTTAAATAGCTATTTCTTGCCAAAATGACTTCTGTGATAAAGGTCTATTGTTGTACAATTGTAATGAATATATATAATTGATTGGTTTATTAACACATACTGTGTTTTTGGGGATTGTCTTTTTCAATGCTTTGGGTATGGCCAGTATCAAAAATAACTTGAGCTGCCGATGAACTCCCCCATCAACACAATACAGACAGTGTTAGAGTGAGCCCCACAGAGATCCGAGAGCATAGTTATAGATAAAAGGATGTGTGTAGTGGTAGTCTTAAATATATATTTTCTTCCAGAGCCTGAGGTGAAATTTTCTAAAGCAACAAATCCTCACGTTTCAGAGCTAAAGAGGAATTCTTTGATCATCAAGATTAATCACCATTCATCAGTGTACAATCATCAGAAGTGCTGTTATGGTCCTTTTGCTCAAAAGAAACACAACTTTAAAGTTTTTGTCTTTGTCTCAGGACTCCCTCCACGCTCTCATGGCCACCCTGAGTGTCTCCAACCCTTTCTTCATTCGCTGCATAAAGCCAAACATGGAAAAGGTTTGTTTCCTCTCCGATCCTCACGTCTCAGGGCCTGACGCACGACGCCACGAAGCTTAGCTACTCTTTCACATTTTACTTGTAGAATCCAAACGTGTTCAACCCAGAGGTTGTCCTGAACCAACTGAGGTATTCTGGGATGTTGGAGACGGTGAAGATCCGTCGGGCTGGGTTCCCCGTCCGCAGAACTTTTAAAGACTTCTTCTCCCGGTTGGTATCTTGAATTTCTATACTTTTGAGATGCCATTGCTGAGATCTTTCTTTTGCCTTGTCTCACATATTATTAACTTTTTTTTCCTCCTGCCTGTCAGGTATAAGATCATTGTGAAAGACAAAGTACCAGCAGCAGGAGATGATAAGAAGAGAAGCACAGACCTTCTAATCAAATACGACAAGACCAAGAAAGAATGGCAGCTTGGCAAGACCAAGGTGAGATTTACTAACTTTAATTCGCCGTCACCATAAGTAATTTTATCGGTTCTCTCTATGTTACATAAGACATCGTCTTCATCTTTGTTCTGCAGGTGTTTCTGAAAGAGTCTCTCGAGCAGCGTTTAGAGAAAGACAGGGATGAAGTCCGACGCCAAGCTGCCATGATAATTCGAGCCCACCTGCTCACTTTCTCTGCCAAGTAAGACACAAACGGAGGGATGAATTTCAGGCGTACGAGGTTGTGTCTCTATGTGACTGCTCTTATTTTGCTGTTTTCCTCCCCCTTGACAACAGGAAGTATTTCAAGGGTGTACGTGCGAGCGTTGTCACCCTCCAGAAACACTTAAAAAGGCACATCCATCGCAGACGGTTTGTGAAGCAGCGCAAGGCAGCGCTGGTGCTGCAGAAACACAGGCGAGGCCAGGTGGCACGCACTCGAGTTCGCAAGCTCAGGGAGGAGAAGAAGAAAAAGGAAGATGAGCAGAAGAAAAAAGAGGAGGAGAAGAAAAAAGAGGAGGAAGAGAAGGAGGAAGAGGAGGCGATGGGCAATGGGGAGAAGGAGGAACTGAACGAAGGAGATGAGAAAAAGGTTATGTTTCCTGCTGCTCACTTAAATAACATCATTCTCCTCCTTTTGATTGACAGAATAAAGCAAATCCTGTTTTCCTCCTCTCTCCCCCTCCAGGATGAGACCCAGCAGATGGAGGAGATCCTGCAGCTGGAGCGGGAGATCGAGCGCTTGCAGAAGAAGAGGGAGGACGAGGTGTCGCAGCTGTGCGAGTCCTCCAAGCAGGAGCTGCAGCTGCGCCGGGACGCAGAACTCAAGCGAATGAAGAAGGAGGCTTCCCGCAAGGCCACAGAGCTCATTGACCTCCTGAACTTTGGAGGCGTGGACACCTCACAGGGAGCAGCTGCGGCTAAACCTGCCGCGGAGGCCAAAGCACAGAAAGCCACCAGCGCCACCAGGTGCGCATCCAAAGAGGAGGAGATAGACGAGGGTTTCCATGCAGAGGAGGAGTGTATCCCTCTCCCTGACTTCCCTCCTCCTGCTGAGTCAGATGCACCTTTGGATCAGGAGATATTTGCTCACCTCCCTCCTCCACCGCCCGCTTTTGCTGAAGGCACAGTGCCTCCTGCACCGCCTCCTCCACCTCCTCTGCCCACAAACGGTGTGCCAGCTGCTGGAGCCCCCCACCCTCCTCCTCTTCCTCCCCCTGGTGATGGCTCAGCTGTCCCTCCGCCTCCTCCACCTCCACCAGGAGAGGGGGAGATGAAAGAGACAGTGAAGGAGAGGAAAGTGAGCATGGTGGAGAGCCTGGTGGACGAGCCCATCTACAGCATGCCGGCCGACACGGAGTCGGATTACGATCAAGAGGAGGAGGAGGGCTCTGTCACCGCCGGAGACGACAGCTCCGTATCGGGGAGCAACCGCGGGAGCACGGCGGTGACGGATGAGGAGCACACCAGGAAGTCGACCTGCACCAATGCCAGCATTGAGTCCTACAGAGGCAGCTCTGACTCTGTGAGGACACACACTCACACGCATCCTCACACGCGTGCACGCAGATATGTATGAGCAGCAATACAGCAAAACAGTTTTCCTCAGTGTCAAAAATCTGATGGTATAACAGAAATACTCCTTTACTCGGTATTACTGTATGTGAAAATGCTTCCTGTTGTTGTCTGATGATGTTGCAGTATGCAGACAGCGATGATGAACATGATGGCATGATGGACACTGATGAAGAAGTGACTAATGGCAGAGTGACCTTGCTCAATGGAAATGGACCACCATATTTCCACGGTTACCTCTACATGAAGGGTGGCTATATATCCTGTTTCTCCTTCAAAATTTGGCTTCAATTAAGGTAAACCCCTCTCCACCCGAAGTATGATTATTTTTTTATTCTCTGCTCCTTCAGCTGGCCTGATGATTCCATGGAGAAGGCGCTGGTGCGTGCTCAAGGACGAAACCTTCATGTGGTTCCGGTCCAAACAAGAGTCTCTCAAGTCTGGCTGGCTCTACAAGAAGGGAGGAGGCCTCTCCACTCTCTCACGGAGGTTGTTGTAGTTGTCACTGGGTGTAGCTGCATGCTGATCAACTACAACTCAAACTCAGTACCATTTGCATGTGAAAATTTCATAAAAAGATAATTTTAGTTTAATGATTATGGATGCTTTTCTTTCAAAAATCTCATGCATTGACAGTTTTCATGTCATGTCATGTATTTAACCTTATTATGAGGCGAGGTGTTCATATGTTTGTCTAACTCTAAAATTAAAAACAGGGTCTAAGTCAAAGGCCAAACGGGCCATTTACTGAATCTCAGAGTTAGATCGACCATTTATTATGACAAATTATTCAGACACAAATATGAACTTATTGCTCCCAAGACATCTTTTAGAATTCAGAACAGACTGGGGATACTGTAAAAATAATGATAAAATATAAATAAAATAAAATAAAATAAAGTAAGAAAATCTAAAATAATTGTGCTTTTCAATAAAAACTTTTTCGTGAATTTAAATGTTTTGACTCTTTCTTAGTAAGCTACTTTAAAAAAGATAAGTAAATAGCTGATTGTTGAAAATAAACTCAAACTGTATTTAGGATGCTTGGTTTTATTTCAAAAAGTAAGAGTATTCAGGAAGAAAAACAAATTAAAATTGGGTTAATTTCAAAACAATGGAAGTTAATGGATCTGATTTACACGAAGTTCCTGGAAGATGTTTTCAATGAATTAAATATGCAACCTTCTGCAGTTTGTTAGATTTTGTCTACAGGTATTTCCACACTTAAACACATTTGTATATCAACTGTATTCTTTACAAATAAGATAAATCACTTTATATTCTAGATCAAAAACTGTTAAATGTTCAGAGTGGCTGTCTTGGCTTTTGTTTTAATCGCGTCTCACTCTGTCTCAGAAACTGGAAGATGCGCTGGTTCGTACTGAGGGACAGCAAGCTGATGTACTACGACAACGACAGCGAGGAGAAGCTGAAAGGGACCATCGACATCCGTGCTGCCAAGTGAGATTCTTACGAAGCAGTGGAGCCTCAAACAAACACAATCCTTCCTTCATTCGTCTGACCCACAGCTCCTTCGCTCAGACACGTTTGCTTCTTTACAGGGAGATCGTGGACAATCATGAGAAGGAGAACGCCCTGAACATTGTGACCGATGAGAGAACCTACCAGGTGTTCGCTGAGTCGCCAGAGGATGCAAGGTGGGGGACATAAAACAAAAAAAATGAATATCTGTACCTGAACAGATTTTTATCATTCGTCTGTCTCTCTGTGCAGCGGGTGGTTTAATGTGCTCAGTAAGGTGCGTGTGTGCACTCCTGAGCAGCTGCTGGACATGTCCCATGAACAAGCCAACCCAAAGAACGCTGTGGTCAGTCTCAAGATTGCAATAACTATTTACGTTTGTGTGGTGTTCCTCTGTAAGGACAATGTTGCATCATTAATTCCTGCTTTAAATCATTCTCGTTTTTTTCTTCATTTAGGGAACTCTTGATGTGGGACTTATTGACTCTGTTTGTGCTTCAGACAACCCTGATCGGTTCGTTCACTGAATCTTCAATTTCAAATTCAAAATTTCTGATTGATTGAATATTACAGCTTTTTCGTTTTGATACCAGTTTCTCCAAATGGAAACTACAAAACTGCATTTAAGCAAAAAGCCTCTCGTCTCTTAGTCTCTTACTTCTTACTTTGAATTATCTCTGTTTATCCCTTAACTACCTAAGGTCGTATCATTTCGCCTTTGCAGGCCTAACTCCTTCGTCATCATCACGGCCAACCGTGTGATCCACTGCAACAGTGACACACCGGAGGAGATGCACCACTGGATCAGTCTCTTGCAGAAACCCAAAGGAGACGCCAGGATTGATGGCCAGGAGTTCCTTGTCAGAGGTGAAAACAAGATTCTATTACGTTTTAGTAAATTTTTGACCATCCATTAACAGCCATAACACAGGGTCATTGATAGAGGTTTATAGCCCATTTATCACCGAAATATAAATGTGGCAAAATGAGTATAATAGAATGTTTTTATTTAAAAGAACCCAAGATTTCCCAATAGTATACTGTAAGTAATATTTTATATATGTAGTATACAGTACTCAAATTGTGTTCTTTTACACATGAAAGTGAAAAATGTTCTCCTCAGATCATTGAATGATTGTCCAACCGTTCTTTTACTGTAACAAACCATTAAATCATCTTCCTTTTCTTTCCCCCCCGCCCTGCCTCGTCACCATACAGGCTGGCTCCAAAAAGAGATGAAGACGAATGCTAAGAGCACCTCCCTAAAGTTGAAGAAGCGCTGGTTTGTGCTGACCCACAACTCCCTGGATTACTACAAGAGCTCGGAGCGAAACTCCTCCAAGATGGGAACTCTGGTCCTCAACTCCCTCTGCTCCGTCATACAGCCGGATGAGCGGGTGCACAGGGAGACAGGTGAGGCAAGAGAAATGATGGGAAAAGGCAGAAAGGGCAAGTTTAATTAGAGATTAGACGTAGGAGGTTAGGAACTACATGTAAAGTGAGGATTCCTGACATGACAGATAGAGTGTTAACAAGATTTCATTTCGTTTCATTTTCTGCCGCTTATTTGGGTCCGGGTCGCGGGGGCAACAGTTTGAGCAGGGAGATCCAGATGCTCCTCTCCCAGGCCACTTCCACCAACTCCTCCGGGGTGACAACAAGATGTTCCCAAGCCAGCCGAGAGATATAATCTCTCCAGCGTGTCCTTGGGCTGCCCCGGGGTCTCCTCCTGGATGGGCATGCCCAAAACACCTCCACTGGCTCCTCTCAACGCAGAGGAGCAGCGGCTCCACTCTGACCCTCTCCCAGATGTCCGAGCTCCTCACCCTATCTCTAAGGCTGAGCCCAGCCACCCTGCGAAGGAAGCTCATTTCAGCCCCTTGTATTCGTGATCTCATTTTCTCGGTCACTACCCAGAGCTCATGACCATAGGTGAGAGTTGGGACGTAGATTGACCTGTAAATTGAAAGCTTCGCCTTCTGGCTCAGCTCTCTCTTCGCCACAACAGACCGCTTTAAGCGTCCGCATCACTGCCTACGCTGCCCCAATCCGTCTGTCAATCTCCCGCTCCATTTTCCCCTGACTCGTGAATAAGACCCCGAGATACTTGAACTCCTCCACTTGGGGAAGCGACTCTCCCCCGACCCGGAGTGGGCAATCCACCCTTTTCCGGCTGAGAACCATGGCCTCAGATTTAGAGGTGCTGATCCTCATCCCCGCTGCTTCACACTCGGCTGCAAACCGTCCCAGTGCGAGCTGGAGGTCACTGTTCGATGAGGCCAACAGGACCACATCATCTGCAAATAGCAGAGACAGAATCCGGAGGCCACAGAACTTGACTCCCTCCGCCGCTTGGCTGCGCCTAGAAATTCTGTCCATAAAAATTATGAACAGAACCGGTGACAAAGGGCAGCCCTGGCGGGGAACAACCCTGACTGGGAACCGATGTGACTTACTGTCGGCAATGCGAACCAAGCTCTGGCTCCGACAATACAGAGATCGAATGGCCTGTAACAAAAGGCCATCTACCCCATACTCCCGGAGCACCCCCCACAGGACACCTTGAGGGACACAGTCATGAATGAACCTTCTCCAGATCCACAAAACACATGTGGACTGGTTAGGCAAACTCCCATGCCCCCACCAGTACTCTCGCCTGGGTATAGAGTTGGTCCAGTGTTCTGTGGCCAGGACGAAAACCACATTGTTCCTCTTGAATCTGAGGTTCGACTAACAGCCGGACTCTCCTCTCCAGCACCCTGGAGTAGACCTTCCCAGGGAGGCTGAGGCGTGTGATCCCCCAGTAGTTGGAACACACCCTCTGGTCCCCCTTCTTGAAAAGGGGAGCCAACACACCTGTCTGCCTCTCCTCTAAATAAAGCATGTTGATTAACTAATAATAATATAAGTAATATTTTCCTCAGGCTACTGGAACATCATTGTGTACGGGAGGAAGCATTCCTATCGAGTCTATACCAAGATGCTGAACGAGGCCATGAGATGGACAGCTGCCATACAGGGAGTCATAGACAGCAAGACTCCCATAGAAACCCCAACTCTGCAGCTCATCAGAGACATTAAGGTAAAAAAAACAAGACATTCCTATGCAGGTGACCTTTAGTTTCATCAGTTCTCAGGCTCATCAGGCTGAATTTGATGTGTCTGTGTTCCACCAGGAGAACAGCGTGAATCCAGATATTGTGGAGCAAATGTACAGGAGAAATCCCATCCTCAGATACACTCAGCACCCTCTGCACTCACCTCTACTGCCACTCCCCTATGGAGAGGTCACCAGCTGTGAGTACTTCTTAAAATCTGCACACTTTCATAGAAATCATCTCTGGGATTATATAAAGGCTCATAATGCTGGTCCTGAGGGCCCACTGTAAGATAGAAGCCAGCTGTGTCCCAATTAAGAGTCACAACTCAGTTTGAAAATAGAACATGCAGCATTTCTGCTTTAGAAATAAACGTTTGTAATATATTTTATTGACTTTAAACGCTTACTGTATGTACAATGAAAGACTAATTTTATTGTTATTAAATAATTCCACAAGCGAGTCAGGAACAAAGTTGGGAAATGTGCCTAAAATAATATTGACTAAATAATAAACAATCATAAACAATGCTTTAGAAATGACCTCATCTGGAAACACATTCTGACTGAGTCACACCAGTTAGATTTTTATTGGAAATGGTGGTTAAGAATGAAGACTACAACTCTCACGATCTCACGCTAATTTACTAAGTTGTTTTTTTTTTTTTTTTTTTCATCTTGTTTTGATTTAGAGACTTGTTTAAATGCAGGAATCCTGTATGATACATTTTTTTGTACTGATAAAAATAATATTGAATTTCTGGCACCGTGAAGATAAATATTAACTATCGCACCCTTTTGGAAAAGATTTTTTAAACAAAGGCTCCATCATTTAAAATGATCAGTCATGTTTCTTTTAATGCACTGTTTGCCTGTATTTCTTTAGATAACTTCATAGAATTGCTTTATCAATTACTCCTCTCAGCTTCTGATTGCCTTTTTTTTAAATTTTCCTGAACTTGACTGTGTATAGTATTTGTATTTGCGTCAGTAATGGGATATCCTTGAACACTAGTGATCCTTGATATACTTCCACGTATGCGAGGTCCGAAAACACTTCACAAGCAGGCACTTGGCCTTTTGCATATACAAGAGTTCCAGGATTTGGAATTTTTTCCTCTTTTACAAACTGTGTGCACTGAAAAGCAAACACATCTGTTACTGCCCCCTGCAGGTCAAAACCATTTCTTACGCTTGAGCTGTAGCCTGCATGCATTCATAAAGTATGCTGTGTTACTTCATAATTCCATACTGTTCAATGAATTTTTTTGTTAAAAAGAAGTCTTGAGCTGGCTTAATATTTTGCTCTGTTTGATGTCTTGTGATGCTAGTATACAACATGTCCCAAATATATTAGGATGACCTCTCACATTGACATTGTCCTTACTGTTTCACAGCTGTCAACTTTAGCAACAGCAATTAGCTAAACATCGTCTATTCTTCTATTCTATGAGGGTTATTTTCCTTTTCATGTTTCTTTGTGTGCAGTACAAAGGCAGCAGGGCTATGCCAGTCTGCAGGATGAGGCGGTGCGAGTTTTCAACTCACTGCAGGAGATGGAGACTCTGGCAGACACGGTGCCCATCATCCAGGGCATCCTGCAGACCTGCCAGGACCTGCGGCCCCTCAGGGACGAGGTATTCCATTTGTCAAGAACAGTTTGCTCTGCTTTTTGCTTGAATCGTAACATATAAATGTGTTAACAATCAAACATTTAATAGAGAAACATGGATTGTTGTGTGAGCTTTAGAGAAACTTTAATTGTTAAAAAGTTGTTAGGAAAAGGCAGCACAGATTATATAACTGTAGGAACATGATATTGACATGTTTATTTTCAGATGCTGAAGAAAAACACACATTTCCCTTTAGATATTATTTCATATATTTCTTTTTCAGGTATACTCTCAGGTGATAAAGCAAACCAATCACGTGCCTCAGCCTAACAGCCCAGCCAATCGGGCCCACTGGCATCTACTCACCTGCATGAGCTGCACCTTCCTCCCCAGTCGAGCCATCCTCAGATACCTCCGCTTCCACCTCAAGAGGTGTGCATGGGTCATGGATTTTGCCTTTGTGATTAATGGTTTGAATGTCCAATAAATGTGTAATATGATCTGATTTAGGGTACGTGAGCGTTTCCCTGGTACAGAGATCGAGCGCTACGCCAGTTTCATCGGGGAATCCCTGAAGAAGACCAAGACTCGTGAGTTTGTTCCCTCCCAGGAGGAGATCGCCGCCCTGCTGGTGAGACAGGAGATGAGCACTACCGTCTACTGCCACGGAGGAGGCTCCTGCAAGATCTCCATTAATTCACACACCACAGCTGGAGAGGTACAGGATGCATCCTCACAACAGACAAAAACCACCAGTGGAGGATGTAGCAGTTGCGCTGTGACAAACTGCTCTGTGTTTTTATGTTCCTGCAGGTTGTGGAGAAGTTGATAAGAGGTTTGGCCATGGAAGAGAGCAAGAACCTCTTTTCTCTGTTTGAACATAACTCCTTCACAGACCGAGCGTTGGAGAGCAGAGTGATTGTGGCAGATGTTCTCGCCAAGTTTGAAAGGTATCACAGAATTAATCCAGGATTTTATTTGTGTATATTTTAATTGGTCGGTGGTCTTAAAACTGGCTCAGACAGGTGTCCATCTGACTAGTTAGGCTGTTACTAAATATGTTGATGTTGTTTTAATGTGTGTGCGGTACCTGATCCTGGTTCTGCTACTACTGTGTTTCCAGACTGGCGGGCAGTGAAGAAGAGGAGGAAGAAGGCGAATGGAAACTCTACTTCAAGCTGTACTGCTTTTTGGATGTGGAGAGCATGCCGAAAGAGGGAGTGGAGTTTGCTTTTATGTTTGAGCAGGTGAATCTGAGTGTATAACCTAGGTTCTGTTTAGGTGTCACCCCTACGCTAGAACCAAGACTCAGTTTTTATCCTCTTTCTTAAAGGCCCATGAGTCTCTCATAAGCGGCCACTTCCCGGCCTCGGAGGAAACTCTGCAGCACTTGGCTGCTTTACGTCTTCAGTATCTCCACGGTGACGGGGCAGGTCGGGCCGGCTGGAGCCTGGGAAGCGTTTACCCGATTGGACGTCTCCGCAACCGCATCCTCCACTCCACCAAGCCGGGCATGGGGACAGCAGGTGGAGTTGGGGGAGCTGGAGGAGGAGGGGCGGGAGATGGGAAAGGTATGGCAGGAGGACAGGGAGGAGTCCCTGCGGGAGCAGAGAAGAGAAAGACCCCGAGCTTCCTAGATGGGACCTTGAGGAGGAGCTTCAAAACTGGTTCGCTAAAGAAGCAAAAGGTTAGTTTTAGCCAGTTTACTGCAAATCATGGGAACTTACTGCATGGCTGCTTGATTGGCCGACTGAGTATTCTTCATTGATTGGCTAATCCGCGCTGCTGTAGGTTGAGGAGGAGCAGATGCTGGAGATGTGGGTGAAGGAGGAGACGTCGGCCACACGGACCAGCGTTCTGGAGAAGTGGACCCGGCTGCAGGGCATGCCTCAGCACCAAGCCATGCTAAAATACATGAGCATCATCAAGGAGTGGCCTGGATATGGATCCACCTTGTTTGACGTGGAGGTGAGTTCATAAATGGCAAAATAGTGGATTTCAGAGGTAGAAGATATTGTTTGTAAGTGCCTGATGAATGAGCTCTGCTCTGTTCTCTCTAGTGTAAAGAGGGCGGTTTCCCTCATGACCTGTGGCTCAGCGTGAGCGCGGACAATGTGTCCGTGTACAAACGAGGTGAACCCAAGCCCCTGGAGACCTTCCAGTACGAACACATCACCTTCTTTGGGGCTTCGCAGCTCTGCACCTATAAGATCATTGTGGACGAGAGGGACATGTTCTTTGAGACGCCACTGGTGAGAGCGTATTGTTCATCATTTACATTTTATTACTCTGTTTTTATTTTTTCACTGGGACTGAGACTTGAGTGCAGATGTTACTCTTTTCATTTAAATTGTGGAAAAAGCCCATCAGAATCTTGTTACTCTTGTTTGCTTCGGTATTTGCTTCCTGCTTATGTTTATAATCGTATTCATATCCATTTAGTTTTAATGCTGCTTTTTATCCGCTTTCATTAATGGGACACTTTTTTCTACATTTCGTACTAATGAAGGTTTACTCACCATAGAGGATGTTACAAAGCATCTTAAGACTTTTTATATAAAGTCTTCTGTGGCTCTGAGGAGAGATTTTAAGACTGGCAGTATGTTTTTTGGCTTCAATGTGTTATAGGATTGTTATTGAGATACATAAAGGTAGGGATTTGATGTAGGGATTTTGGACAGCGATGAAGCTGCTAGTATGTTTCTTCAGAAGATATTGTTTGGTGGTTCAGTTCCTAAACGATTAATCTGCATTCACACCCACTTTGTGTAATCATTATTATTATTCCATCATACTTGTAAGTGTATATTATGAAACCCTCGTCAGTACTCCTCCATCAAAGGTCAAAATTTTCAAGTGGATAACGGGTTCTTTTTACCATCAGACAAATACTATCAAGCACTATTTATTACACCAATTTAACTGTATTTTATTTCTAGTCTGTCATTAAATTGCCTTCATTCTAAATCAAAATTTTCTTCTTTTTGGACATTTTTGGACTATTAACTTTTTTCCCCAACCCCTGTCACTCGACTCTGGAGGCCATAATTGTGTAAATCACAATCAATGTGAGACTGCATTTGAAGTAAAACGTGTTGTTCTTAAGCTCTCACAGGCCATGTAAAGTGAATATTATGGAAATGCAATACTCAATGATTGTAGTACACCTTAAAGTGATACCCAGATTAAACACAAATGCTGCCTTGGACGCTCATGCACATCTCAAGGCTGACATGTTCACCCTCTTCTGCTGTCTCTGTCTTTAGGTTGGGGAGATTACTAAGATCATGAGGGCCTACATTAACATGATGGTGAAGAAACGCTGCAGCATCATGTCAGTGACCAGCGTTGCAAGCTCCTGGGTCAGGTGATCGCCACCAACCACTCAGGGCCCCTCGGTTCATCAAGTGGCAGCAGTTGCTTCAGCTCCCCTGAGTCGCACCTAATGAGGTTTAATCCAACTGGTGGATAAGTGTCTATGAAAAAAGGGGGAAAGCGACACAGTTGTAAACACAGACGACAACTACAGCCTCTACTTGGCAGAGTTCCACATAAGGGATCGTTTAGAAATAAGCATGACCAAGAAAAACAACCTTTATTTTGGGACGATCCTTCCAGACACATAAGTCCTGAGTCCTGCATGTAGATGTTCAAGCACACTCCAAATGTCCTCCGGCCAAAACTCAGCAACAACAAAGCACAACTCAGCTGCCCAGTCCCCGTCTGTCCCTTCGCAGACAGACAACAGCGTCTCCCATGCACTGCCAGAGAGAGGAAAAGCAAACTTTCTCGGTTAAATCTGTCTCTTTCTCACTCCTCAGATTTCAGAGTCTCTCTCTTTCTCTTCATGTGTCCCTCACCCCTTGTTGAATCTTTCATCAGGATTAAGCTATAATGCAAAAACCTTGTGCTTGCTTGCATTCTCTCTGTTGCCCTATCCTTTAACATCAGCTGTTGTTACAGCTGTTGGTGACTGAGAAAAAGGACTCGATAATTGTTCTTCTTTCAGGCCAATAAGTGGGACAATGAGGACTCAGTGTTCACTTGCTCACTCGTCATTGCCACCGTGTGGCCACTAGAAGAAGAGGCTTTAACTGTTTGTCAAGGATATTGATCAGTTATTATTAAGAAGGAGGAGGCTCCCTGGTCACTTGCCTCTACAAGGAGAACATTATCAGCCACAATAGTATGAGACAAAACATTTCATGATCTGTGTCTCCATATAACACACACACTATCTACTGTGTATTCCCACATAAAATGAACCAACATGTATTGTTTTGTACTGTATATCACATATTTTAAGACTTATTATTGAATATCCAGTGGCCACTGCACTGTACAGCATATAGATGCCATATTAAGTGCAATGTGACACCTCTTGTGTACAATACTTGCAAGTGAATGCTGTTAATAATGAGCACTGTATGTCTGAATATGATGCTAATACATAATTCACTCGCTGTGCCATCAGTGTGACCCACAGAGAAATAATAATTAATAGCAAAAACCCAAATGGGACTGGTTGCTTTGGTGGCCACCTTTCCAGTGTTTTGACATGGTTGTTGTCGTTGTTATCTGTGGGAATCACTCATTTATCGGAGCCATAAAATACTGTATATCCCCTGTCTACTCATGCTGTGGTCACTTGCTTCTTTACTTAGATCGGTGAATTGAACAGTAATGCATTTGAGCTCTAGTTTGTCTGTGTTTCCAAACTGTTTTTGAAGATGTGTTTTTTTATACTGATAGCATTGTTACTACTGTGTGCCCCTCCCCTTCTTGACTGCCCAAAAATGATGTGGCTGGAATGCTGCTGTGTGTGTGTGAGAGAGAGAGAATATGTATTTATGGTGTAATGCAACAAGTGTGAAAAGAAAAAGGCAATGACAAAAGTTAGGTGAGTGTATTCCTTTAAAATAAGATGTATTTACATGAGTTATCTCTGCAAAGAATGGTGTCGTGATTGTGCGTTAAAGGGAAAAGCATGGGATTTAAAGGGGTGTATTTAATTCTTATTGAAACTGTATGTATTGCAACGTGTGTTTTGGGAGGATAATGCATCATAAATTTGATAAATCTTTTTTTTTTCGGTGTAGGTGGAAGAGGATCAGATAGGTCTCAGAGATGGTTTCATTGTGCACTGGGAATGCTGACAGTCAACACTACTTTGTGTACGCGTGTGTGTGAAGTCACTGTTCTGTCAAGATCACCTGAGTCTGAGGTACTGCAGGCAGATGGCATAAACACTCATGTGTAACACCGCTAGGGGAACAAACAATTTATAAAGCAAGCATTGAACCAAGGCAATGAACAAAAAACCAAAAACCCTTAAAAAGCAGTCCAGTTGATCTAAAATGTTGTAGTGCGATGCTACTTGTCAGGCAATATATTTAAGTGAAGTTGAAATTTTTGGGTTAACCTGTCTGTTGCCTTTTTGACAAAACTATTATTTTAATATTCCTGTTTCTGTTCAGCTCATCCCATTCATTCATTAAGAAACATTTCCTTTGCAAAAATAATGTCAAAAAAGGCCAGATAGCATATCTGCTCAAATACTGGAATAAGGTTTTTCATTTATCTATACATATATTACACAAGGACATGACCTCAATTTTTAATGGTAGCTATGGCCCTGGTTGCACACATGGGCCTGGGATCTTGTCTATAATAGTAGAACAAAAAGAACTCACTCACAGGTTCCAATTTGAACTTTTGGTTACTTCATTTTTTGGCTATGATAACAGGAAAATAAAGAAGTGACCCATAAGCCATAATTAACAAGGAACCTGAAGCTGTGGTTTCTAGGTTATTCTACACCTCTGGTTCTGTCTGTCACTGATGTTACACAGAGGAGGATGTTGCCCCATAGTTTCGTAAATCTGATCAGTGTGTTTGCAAAACAAAGAATGAAATGTTTTGCTTTTTTTTTTGCCAGCAACTGATTGCAAGCTTCATCACAAAGGGTCCTGTTATCAGCCGCGGGCGGCCAGAGTGGGGCCCGTTCTAATCTTATGTTATGCTTATTATCATCACATGGTAAAACATATTGTGCTTGTTAAAAAAAAAAGAAAAAAAGAAAAAGAGACAGAGAGAGATATGTGTGTTGTTCTTTTTCATTTGTAACTGGCTTTACAAAATCATGCTTTAATAAATTATTGGAATTATTGTCCTCTATTTGATGTTTCCTTGGTGAATTTATTTGGACACACACTACTATACGTTATTCATCTCACCTACTTTAGGTCCAATTTTGACTGCAAGATGTTTCAATATAGTTTTTAATCTTTGCATTTGTATTGTGTAAGTTACAAAAGCAGTCACTGTCGTAGCGCCGCCTACAGGAGGGGAGGGCGTGTGCGCCCTCCTCTCCCTTTGTCTTCGGTGCGTAACGACTGTGCGTCAGTAGCGCCCGGCGTTCAGTTCCCTGTCGGCAAGTTTGCTCGAGGAGTCCGCGTCGGTCGGATCAGCCAGACGTATTGTCTTTGTGCTCACACGTTTGGGACGAAGAATCGGAGAGCCGTGGAGATGGATTCACGGCTTGTTGTCCCAGCTGTCCTGCTCGTCCTCGGCCTGACGGCGGTTTTTGCTCAGTCTCCAGCACCTAATCAAGGTAGGAGTGTGACCCAACGACTCTCCCGCGGCGACTCAGGAATTAATGGCTGCTAAAATAACCTCTCTGTTTCGTGTAACCGCTTTAAACTGTGTCACAACCTTAGAAAGTCATTTTCTTTCAAGGAAAGTATAGTTTGACTTTGGTGTCTTACAATTACAGAGTTTTAAGGTTGTCTATCAAAAACTTATTCAGAAAATTCTGAGGTTAGGGCTCCAAATAAAAGCCAGAGGAACGGTGATTGTTTGTGAATGTGTCCCTGTTTA
>KV751346.1:898223-929513 GCA_001698575.1 Mola mola
CAACCCCCCTTGTCCAAAAAGAGACCACCTGGAGTAGCGACCAGCAAGCCCACCACGTCAGAATGACACTTACTTCCAGCTCGGTTTTACTGATTTTATGGCCTCACTGACTCAAACCCAGCTGTGGTCCCGTGTCTCCTGTTGATACTAACTTGACTTGTGTGTGTGTGTGTGTGTGTGTGTGTTTGCTGTGCCGTTTCCATGGAAAATGTCCCAAAAGGATTAGACCTAGTTACAAAAACCACAGCGAGAACAAACCCACAGGCCTCTTAAAGGGTTCCAGCCAACCCTGTCTGTGTTGAGGGACAACTTTTTTTTTTTTTGTTGTTTTAAACCTCTGGTAAAAATCACGTTGATGGAAGTTTTCCCCATATACATGGATTATTGTGGCTCTTTTTTTTTTTTTTTTTTACCCCAAATTAACTGAATTTCTCTTCTGCAGTTTGTGAGATGAAGAATGCGACAAACTGTGAGGAGTGCCTGAAAAACGTGACGGTGAGTCCAGAGAGGAAAAGTTTTATTTATTTCATGCTGTGTGCTTGTGTGCCTGATGCATGAATACATGTCCCAGGTGGAGACAGCTCAGCCAAAAGCTCCTCCTCTCCCTCCGCACACCAGTTAGACTGGTTTGAGGAGTAACTGATCTGTTCTTCATTCCTACCCTCCTCCATTTTCTACTTTGTGTGTGTGTGTTCCTCATTGTATCCCTCCCTTGCCTGTTTGTTTGAACGATGATGAGGTCATTATGTGTTTGGGTATTTTTCACAGTGCTTGTGGTGCATCACAACTAAGTCATGTGTAACCTATCCAGTGAGGACCATCCTTCCGCCACATGACCTCTGCCCGCTGAACGATGCACGCTGGGGGCTCTGCTGGAGTAAGAAACACGCATGCAGAGAGCTTGTCATACAGTTATAAGGGATAAATGTACACAAAGACACTTAAAACCACACTTTTAACTACAGACACATTCATTTAAAGTGAACAAAAGCTGATGTAGTGGTGAAAAGTTAAATTTATGCAAAGATTTGCTCTTCCAAAAAACCCCTCAAGGCAAGATAAACAGACTGACATCACATTCCCACGGCAACGTCAGCGAGTGCTTGAATCAACAATTTCAGTGTCCACTTAAGGCATTTAGTTGGAGTATTTTAGTATTTGACAGTTTTTGATTATGTTTGAGTGTTTCCACTTTGTTCATCTTTGTACTTATTCTCTACCAAATGTCGCCGGTTACTTGGCAACATTTGATCGATGCAGTGCTGCCAGTAAAGATGGTTAATTAATCATTTGGTCTATTAAATGTCAGAGTGTTTCCTATGGTCCACAGTGATGTTTTCATGTATCCAATTGTGGTCCACAAACTCAAGATGATCAATTTAACATGTAAGTCCCATCGGAGAAGCCGAAAACAGTATTTTGCATGATTAATTGCGTCTGCCCCTCAGCCAGGACAGGTGTTTTTACTGTACATGCATGCAGCTTGAACACAAAAATATGACACAATGGCCACGGTACATGCTTATTTCTGATTGGCTGACACATGTCTGTAGTTTGCGTACTTTTTCTTTTTACTTCACTGATGACACGGATCTCATCGTTGCTCAAAGCCACCCACGGACCACTGCAGACCAAGAATGTCTTGTGCAGATCCCAATCCAATTCAGGTGAACATCCGTGGAATGTGCAGGAACAGGTCCGATTCATGGAGGCCCCACCTCCTAACATTCCTGACCCAAAGAATCGCTTGGCAACCTCAGAAGTCGTGTCCATGTCACAGTCAGGTCTGATTGACAGCGGGCCGTCCTGGACGGAGTTCGACCCAATTCCATCCAGCATCTCCTGCGGATCCTCGATTTGAGTTTGGTGTGATTTGGGAATTTGGAGGGCAGATTGATGCCTTCAGCTGAAGGATTGGCCCCGAGGTTTCACAGCAGAACATTACATTGTAAAACGATGATTAGTGTTATTCAGCTGATTTTTATTTATTTATTTATTTATTCTATTTTTAATCTCAAAAGTAGATCTGTCGCTCTGGATTCCTGCATAACTTTGTGGTGTGTCTTACTGCAGTGAACTTCCAGGCGCTGATTATCACCTTGGCAGTGATTGGTGGAATTCTCATCATCGCCTTCCTGATCTGTCTGTTCTGCTGCTGCAAGTGCGAGAACTTCGGGTAAGTGTGCAGTGAGCTGTGACTGACCCCATCTGTCCGTCTGCCCCCTGTTCGACAACACAATATCTCAAAAAGACCTTCAGGGAATTTCAAGTTTGGCACAAATCTCCACTCGGACCCCAAAATGAACTAAGAGATCAAAGGTCAAAATCACCCGTGACCTAAATAAATAGATTGTTACTAGAAATCTTTTCAGTATGTGCGTTTGAAAGTAAGTCATCCCAACATCACACATTTCATGAGAACTACAATTGTATGCACAGTAAATGTTTTTTACTACATTAGCGTATTTCACATTAATGTGCTTAGGGTGACATTATATCTCACCATGTAAAGATAATAAGGCCACATCACGGACGTTTTTTGCTAGTTTTGCTGTGGTTACCTGAAGGTGTACACCCTCAAAACACACTCAAGCACACCCTGTGTACTTCCCTTAATCTGTCTAACCTAAACACTTGTGTTGTGTGCCAGATCCAAAAGGTTTGAGGCCAGGATGCAGAAACAGACCGATAAGCTGAAAACCAAACAGGAAGAAAGGTGAGAAGCAATGTTTATTAAGTGTGTACTATTTCAACACTAAGGACACATCATAGGGAAAGCAGTGTAACTAACTCGTGAACATGCTCGCTTCATAGATTTTTCTCCCTCACTAATAGGAAGCTCAACGCTTCCCCATTGCTTGTTTGTCCTGAAATGCATTTCCTCGTTCCTCTTTTTGCCCACTAATTGAAGTGATATTAGGCGGACATCTCAATTCAGCATTCAAGGATTTATAATGATTTTTAAAAAATATATACCCTGCAGTATAAAGGCAGAGACACAGTGTGCATTCGCATACAATGTATTCATGTAAAGATATGCATGGCAAGACGCTTTAATACAGTAACTAAATAAAACTGTCCAAAATTGGATTTTCAGCGCGTTACCTTTTTATGCTGTGTCTTAATAGTGAGACAACCACCAGGTTTGTCTCAGTTTAAATTCTGTGGGACATTTGGCATATTAGCTCCACCTGTTGCTTTGTGAGTCATGATCAGTATCAGTTTCCGCCATAGCACAACACAGTTGAGAGAAAAGTACACACGTCAACCTTAGTAGCCCAAGCCAGTTTTTTGGCCATGTGACCTTATGGAAGATTTCAGAAAGTTAAAACTATCATCAGTTATGTCGTCACTCAGAGGAAAATGTTTTGTCCTTACAGGAAGGCTGAGATGAGACAGAGACATGATGAGATCAGGAAGAAATATGGTAAGTTCTGTCACTGGCTGACACACTTTTAATATTTTCTCTCTGTCTTTTTCATACATATAGAACATGCACTTATGGGATGGTGTATGGTAGTGCGTCATTTTAAATTTTTTTTTAGAAGACATTTTAAGCTTTTTGTGTGTCATTTAATGCTGTCGGTATTTGAGCTTTACACATGCATAAAACAATTTCAGGCGACGTTTATCATGTGACATTTCTTTTCTTAATCACATGAACAACTGTTGCAGTTTGGTTAAAGTTGGGGTATGTTGTCTATTGTTTGGCATCACCGGGCCAAAATTCCACAATAACTTGTGAGAATATAATCCTTCAAATTCAATTCAGCACCAAAAAGATTTAACATCTGCACCTCTTCGTGGCTTTTCATTCAGGCTTTAGCAAAATCAAACCCTTTACATCTCTTTTAGGCCAATCACGGGTCATTTCACACGGAGGGTATTCCTATTGGCTGTTCTACAATGGTAGCTTGCGCTTGCAAGTCTCCATAGATGTTGAGAGGCTGATACAGTGCAGACAGCATTATCAAATCAAATTCAAATCAAATTTATTTGTATAGCCCGAAATCACAATTTACACATTATCTCACTGGGCTTTGACAAACTGTACAGATGTGACATCCTCTGCCCTTAGACCCTCGAACCGGGTGAGGAAAAACTTAAAAAACCCTAAACAGGGAAAATAAGAAACCTCAGGAAGAGCCACAGAGGAGGGATCCTTCTTCCTAGGATTGACAGACATGCAATAAATGTCACTTGTACAGAACACAAAAACATGTTAATAACAGTTCATTTAGAATGCATAAAACATCCATGAGTCCCAGAGTCTGGATTCTATGAGTCCGGATGTATGGAAATCCAGACGCAGGTGGACTCTGTTGGTCCAGGAGTCATTGTACTCCATGTAGGAAGATCTGGGTGTTGCTGAGTCCAAGAGTATGTAGAATCTGTAAATCCAGGGATATGTGAGGTGTAGTGGTCCAGAAGCAGGTGTAGTCTATTGATCCAGAAGCCATTGTGATCTGTGGGTCCCGATTTGCACTTGGAAATCCAGCCTAGGATCCAAGTCACAGGATCTCCTTTCCTAATGTGGCCAGGGGGCATCAGGCAGCACCACAGCAGCAGCTCCCACCGCGACCTAGAAAAACCTGCAGGATGGTAAAGCACAACGACTCCGGGGAAGAAGTAAAGTTAGTGTAAGGATATGGACATTTACAGGAGCAGAGAAGGAGTCTGAGTCAGAGGGGGGAGAGAAGAAAGCTCAGTGAATCATGGAGTGTTCCCCCAGCAACCTAAGCCTATAGCAGCATAACTAAGGGCTAGATAGGCCAGCCTTAACTATAAGCTTTATCAAAAAGGAAGGTTTTAAGCCTACTCTTAAAATCAGAGAGTGTGTCTGCCTCCCGTACCAAGACTGGAAGATAGTTCCACAGGAGAGGAGCTTGATAGCTGAAAGCTCTGCCTCCCATTCTACTTTTGGAAATTCTTGGGATCACCAATAACCCTGCATCCTGGGAGCGTAAGGTTCTGGATGGGCGATAGGGTACTATCAAACTACATACATGGCAACGCAAGTTTAAAAAAAGGAAGACCATCATTTCAACACCACATTGACTCTCCGGCTGTCTTAAGAGGGCAGGGTGGAGCTACAGAGCAGAAACAGGGAGGGGAGGGGGAGTAGAGTTGCTTCTTTATGAATCTCATGCTTGATTCCCAGAAGTTACCCACCCCAGCTTTACATTTATAGGCGTAAAAGCGACTTGGTGAGGCAACAAAAATGCTGGTTGGGTTAATGAAGAAAAACATGTTCCGACTTAAAAACAGTCTAGTTTTGATATGTATGTCTCGTGGCAGTATGATTGAATGAAGTTCAAAACATTACATTAATTCACTTTTTTAGGTAGGGGGTGAAGGAAGTGACCCCTGTTCTTAAGTTGTTTTCTCAATTGTACTTATGTGTAAAAGATTATGGAAAACTCCTAATGCTTTAAACGAAACCTGAAAAGAAAATTACTGTTTTGGTAACATGCAAAAGGACTAACATTGTATCCCTACGGTGAGACGATACTATTCATACACCTGCGCATGTACTGCATAGTTCATAATGTTTTCACATTGCAAATGTGAGACTTTTATTTTTCTGGTTTATAAAAAATACGATATCATTTGTTAATTAATGAACTTCAGATATAATGATTATTAAGAATTTATTACATTCATACAGAGCCAGACTAGCTGTCCCCCCTTGTATAGTCTTTTGCAGTCATTGTGCTAAGATAAGCTAACAGACTACTGGTTTACATGTAATACAAAAATATTATAGAGGTGTAAAATCTTGTAAGTCAAACCTTGAACTCTTCTTTGAAATCAAAATCTGGCTTCACTGTTGTTGTTTTTTTTTTTTTTGTCCCTTTCAGGTCTGAGTGGGCAAAATGCATACTCCAAATTTGCATGAGAGGATATGTGAAGGGAAATTAAGGCTATGACCCCTGTGTTTTACCTAACCTTGGACACCAAGAACCTATCCTGTGGTTTTGAAATACTAGACAATGAGACAATCTCTTAAAAGTGAAGTTTTGTACTGGCATTCTCCAACGTCAGCAGCCAATGAGTAGAAATGTTGTAATGTATTGTGATGACCCAAGAGGCTGCAACAATAGGTAGAAATAGACACATGTA
The DNA here is from genome assembly GCA_001698575.1 of Mola mola. NCBI lineage: Eukaryota > Metazoa > Chordata > Actinopteri > Tetraodontiformes > Molidae > Mola > Mola mola. Next base: position 904,347 of record KV751346.1, read on the forward strand.
GCAGTAGTGTTCTTAACACTAAAATATATACCGTGACTCTTATAGCTTCAGTGTACTCTTACTATTTATGAACTTAGGTGTAATTGTACAGAATGGAGAATGTCCAATTTAGTCACTGAATAATTGTTTCCTTTTACTTAAGAACATCTGTTTCTTCAGCAAATTTTAAGTTTTCATCTCTTTAGATCCTCTGAGTTGCTGTTGATTTAGAGGCATATTATGAAATTAAACCTATTTTTGTACTTCTTGTGATTTTCTTAACTTCTTTAAAGTTGATTTAAATCAATTAAAATAAATGCAGGTTTGGAAAATAGTTTTATACCATCAGGTAAAAAAAAAAAAAAAAAAATCAAGCTCTTTGCTAATTTATCATTGACTCCAGTTGAATGGGTTCATCAAGTATCAAACTTTATTAGTCAGATTGAAGTTTGCCATTTTCGACCTTTGCCTGTATATCCTGTAAAGAGGCAATACCTGATTAAAGATTGGATTGATAATTACTTCAGCCGCATTGAAATTTATAGCTATGTGATGCTTTTACTGTGCTATTGAAACTGTTATATGTTAAGTTATTTAGCCTGAAATGTCATTGTTTTAAACTGCTGTCTAATAAATACAGTTGCCTGTAAGGGGCAATTTGAAGCTGACATAGGAGGTAATTATTTTATTTTGTAAATGTCTCTGATATTTCATGTCAGAGACTCTTAATGAAATCTTATATTAAGATAAAAAAAACAACGGGTTAGTTCATTTTTTAAGCAAAATGGCTGAATATATTTCATGTTTGAAAAAAAAAAAAGCTATTAACTATTATCGAGCTCTAATACTTAAGCAAATTTGGTGACCCTTGATTACAAGGGACTATGTTATAAGTAGTCAGGCTTAGATGGGACCAGCAATTATTTTTTAATGGAAAACTTTTTGGGCTTTTGACAATACTTCAGTGCAGCTATTTAAGCATAATGCTTGAGTAACATTGTAAAATGAAGTGCTTTCCTAAACTGCACATGCCAATATAGACATGCTTAAAACATTTGTCTCTTTTTGTATCAGGCTTGTTTTCACAGCCAAGGAAGCTGTGAAACAACATTAAAAAAAACAAACCCAAAACAGTAATGAAAAAAACAAAGTGATTCCATATAGTTCATCCAATCCAGTGTAATTCAAGTCTCCGGAAGCCTCAAGATTCCAAACTGATTTTTACAGGAAAAGTAATGCTGTAGTTTAGTTTTAAAGCTTCCACCCAAGTTTGTTGACACCGCTTTGGGGTTAGCATTATCTTTAGTTCTCGTGATCGCGTATTTTGCATAGGTGCGCGCTCCCGGCTCCGCGCTCCCGCGGTTTAGTCGTCACGTGGCCCCGTCGGAACCAATCGTTCATTTGCACCAGCGGTACAAAGCGCGCGCCGGTCAGCGGAGGAGAAAAGAGGATAGAAGGCGTCAGAACGACAAATAACATTAGAGCGCAATTGAGCGACTATTCGGAAGCCCCGCACACGAAATACGGTCACGATGTCGGAGGAAAAGCCAAAGGTGAGTTCCCGTAGGGCAAAGGCTCGCGGATCTGCTGTGATGGATCACTCGGCTGCCAGAAGCGTTCCTCGGATGTGCAGTCTAAAATGGCCTGGTTTGCACGTTTCTCTCAATCGGCGCAGTGTTTGTTTCGCAAATGAATGAGTAGCCGCACATCCACGCTCGCATGTAAATGCCGCGGAACGACATCCTCTATGCAACAAGAGGCATCCTGTCCTACTAAGTGATGTTTGTAGAATATTAACGCGAATGGCAATTGCGCCATGGTTGTCATTTGCGGATATTTTCTTTGTCGAAGCGGGACCACGCTATGTCCGCAACGCCGCAATTGCCGCAACTGCAGCAGCGACAAAAGAGTGCTAATGGGGGTGACGCAGTCGTATAAACTAAACACCCGGTCGTTGCTTTTCCTGTTTAGGTCTGCCGGCAATGTTTTTGGTTACAGTACAATTAAAAACACGAAAATGAAAGAAAGAAATGCTAGCAGCGTTAGCCAGCAGCTCAGCTCGGCACCAGTCTTTAACGGCAACCAACTAGCCCGGAGCTAATCATGCTAACGTTAGCATGTGTGACTGCCAGCCTCGTCACAGTTGGTGTCCTGCCTGGAGCATTCTGCACAAGGAAAGTTGTGGTTTAGTTGATGTGTGTGCAAAGTGGTCTGTTGTTATTCTTTCACCACATATAACAGGTAAAGTAGTCAACTCACTTGGCTGATTGCTTTGTAACAGTGCTCCTTTAAATAAAATAAGATAAAAAATCTTCTCTAGTGTAATCTTATGTGTGTGAGGGTTTGTGGCATCTCTTGACATAAGCCAGCTGCTTTACGAAACCCATTTGCCTTCCCTGCAGGAGGGAGTAAAGACTGAGAACGATCACATCAACCTCAAGGTTGCGGGGCAAGATGGGTCGGTGGTCCAGTTCAAAATCAAAAGGCACACACCCCTCAGCAAACTAATGAAGGCGTACTGTGAGCGGCAGGTGAGCTGGAAGTCTGAATTGCTACTGTATAAATGTCCTCCTCGTCAACATTGTGCAATTATTTTGCGTTCACTCTCATCAGTTGTGCAGCTGCTGCACCAAAAGTCCTATGTGCATGGGCTCACCCTCGTGTCTGCTTCGCGCTTCTTGCAGGGCCTTCAGATAAGGCAGATCAGGTTCAGGTTTGATGGCCAGCCCATCAATGAGACGGATACACCCGCACAGGTGAGATATTGTGGTATATTCTCTTAGATCCTCATTGAAATGATCCTTTTTACGTGATGATTCACATTAGAATGTATCAGAGAGGCCATTTTAAAAATCATCGTTCAGATGTTGTTTGGATTCGTTAACTGGAAACTTTCTCTTTTGTTCGTCTCAGCTGGAGATGGAAGATGAAGACACCATTGATGTATTCCAACAGCAGACAGGCGGACGCTGCTAAGTCCTCCCCACCTCATAGGCGGCCACCCCTCAGACCACGCTCTCAGCCTCCTTCACTGTCCCATCGCTCCTCTCAGCTTATTGTTATTATTATTTCCCAAATTTAAAGACATCTGTTATGTTATATCTGTTATGGTTTTGTGGGAGCTCCTCAGCTGTTTATGTACTGTCTCAGCCAGGACTGAACTTTTGTGCGTGTCAACAGTGTCTCTGCTGGCCAATCAGGACCAACATTTTCTTCTGGCGCCACAGGCTGTGATTGGACCAACAAGGCGTCACAGCTCTTCCCGGTTTGTCAGAGCCTCTCATTCACTCTCCAGCGACAGCTTAGCATCCAGTAGTTTGTCACGGTTTTCGTCCATCACGGTCGAATGCGATGTTCTGCAGGATCCTGTCCAGGGGTTGCAGTCGGTAGGTATGAAAAGATTTTGAAGTGGAAGCACTGTCTGAACTTAATACTCACCCGCCTTCCATTTCAACTCACTTTCCTGTTTTTTTTTTTTTTTTTTTTTTGTCTGAATGGTGGCGACTGCTCTCCTGTCAAAAAAGATATTCTAATTCTCTCTGCATTTTAGATGCTTTTGCTAAGAAGTTTTCAATGTGTTTTGTATTTTTGATCTTTTAAGAATTAACACCCACAGAGGTTTTTGTCCTGTACAAAAGTATCAGAGTGTAAGTTAGATAAATGTTGTGGCGCTTGGACCAATACTCCAAAGACCGAACCTCTGTTTCCTATGTGATGTATTTGGAATACTTTAAAAGCATACTGAAGGGTCCAAAGTGTCATATTTTAAGGGAGTTTCTATTTCATTAATGACATTTGCCTCCTCTTTGACATGGGCATCCGATACAGACTATTATTGACCAGACAAATGCCTGTTTGCTGGGTGGTAAATTGAACTCGTCCCTTGTCGGAGTTGGCTAAGGGTCTGGCTGTTTAAGGATAGTCTCTTGACAGGGAATACAGACCTTTTTTGATTCAGTTCCTGATTTTGGATGAAATGGGAGGGGTAAGAAGGTTGTTCCTCCATCCTGTCTGTATTGTGCTCACAGATGTAGGCTTATAGGCAACTGATTGTAGATGTTTTGATGAGGAGCGGCTTCCAATTTTTAAGCAAGGACATCCAACTAAATTCTGTATCTTAGCACTTTTTGAGGACACTTTTCACTGCCATGTCGACTATGCAGTTATTTCTTTGTAAAAAAATGAGGAATCTGGTTTGTTCAAACAAGCTTACTGCAGTGTTGGCAACAGTGAAGATATCCCAAAAGGTGACGAGTGTCTCCAAATATTTAGTTTTGGAGAAGGATGCGTGTTTGTTGCATAGCAAGAAGGCAGGGAGGTCAACCAGAGAAGTTTGGGAGATAAGTGTTCTGTATTCCAGGGCCCCGTTCTTCATGCACACACAGCTGAGTTGGCTTTATTGTTGAGTTTGGATTCTTCACAGTTTGGTCAGGATTTAAAAAAAAAAAAAAGAAAATGGCTGTAGTGCTCAAAGCATGCAAAAAAAAAAACAAAACAACGCAAGCTTGGAGCTTGAGCAAGTTGGATCATGAAAGCTGTTTTAAATCCATCAGTTCTAATTTAATTTTTGAATGACATCTTCTTTCACAGGTATCAAGTGGTTATTTTCTCTGCTGGCCAAGTTTTAAATGGTAAATATTAAAGTACAATTATGGAAGAAACACAATGTAGGTTCGCGGGACAAAAACCCCCAAAAAGTAGCCCTCTACTATACCCAGTGCCTCCTCACCAGTGATTTGTATGAAGCTCTTCTCCTTGCCTCTGTTATTAACAGCTGATATTTCACAAAGTTGTGCTGTACAGACACGCGTTGAAGCTTAGTGAGCTTATTCTCTAACTAGCGATCGTGCTTTTGAAGAACGGGGCCCAGGTCTTGTCATGTTATTTGTTTCTCTACTGATTTGTACATTATTTGTGGTCTTTTACTACTGTAAACAATAAATATAGTTTGGTACTCAGATTTTTTTTGCCTGTGTGTTGACATTTTTGTCCCTGTATTCAAAAATGGAGAACTTGTTAAAGGTTAAGCTTTGCGAGTATGTTAGGTATCAGGAGTGATGGCACTGATGTACTTTCATTGAAATGTTAGTACACAACCAGGATTTGTGTTTAAGGCTCATGTGGCCTAAAATGGGTCATATATGGGTTCCACAATGGCCCATAAACTCCCTACATGCATTTCACTTAGTGTCAGTGAACCCCAATTGGAAACCTGGATAACTGGATGGGCCCATGCCTATTGCCCATGAGGCATGGGTCTTTGACCATTTAACTTCACTGTTGCCTGGTACGCTATACATCCTTTACCCAGTGAAACTGTGGCTGTCACTGAATTAAATATAGTTGTTGGTAGATTCATTATGTGGTTTCAGTTCTCTGCCCCCCCGCCCCAAAAAAAAAGTACGAGTGCTACGACGGAAACGCCACACTTTGCTTTAAAGCATATTGACCGCTAGGTGGGGCCACTGAGCTATGTCTCCACCAGTTCTGGTTTAATGGTTTCATAACATAACTTACACTTAAGACATATGCTACAACCCATACAGTGTTAACATTTGCATCAGTAAAAGTTAATGCTGACCGTACAGAGGATGAATAGCTTGAGGTATAATATGAATGTAACGCACGTCATCCTTCCACAGTCCAAAAACATGCAAAAAGGGGTTGTTCAGTTACTTTAAATTGCCTTTAGGTGTCAAGGTTTGTTTGTTTCTATATGTCAGCCCTACAATGAACTGGCGACATGGCCAGGGAGACCCCGTCTTTGCCCAATGATGCTGGGCTAAGCCCCCCTCCCCAACCCTGCACAGTAGAAGAAGAAGAAAATGGATGGATGGATATTACTGTTGTAGGTGACACATACAATATTAACAGTTGAAATGTTTGAGGAAGTCACATAAGAACCAAACAAACAAAACCTCACTAAAGATTCTTTTCAACATGGAATTTTGGAAGTTTCCTTTAGTGTTCACTGAATGACACAAAGGATCATTAAAATGAACAAAGCAGATAAAAATAAGGATATATTAATAGACTGAACCAAGTCTGATAATTAGTTTGAATAGTGTATAAACTTTCAGGGTATCTTTTAGCAGCTGATGCCCGATTTAGATCTCATCTCACTGACCAGCTGAATGGTTACATTCAGAGATAAGACTGCAGCAGCAGGCGAATGAATGAATCCAAACAGGAATCAGGAAAAGCATGCACATTAATGATAACTCCAACATCTAAATAGATCCCTCTCAAACCACACACAAGGGTGCGACAGCCACTTCATGCCAAGCCGGAAATCAGATCCTGCACTCTGGTCTGATTTGTGAGCCCTATGATCTTTAAATGTGAGTGAGAAGCAAAGTGCATTTGCCTTGTAAATGTACTGGCCGGTGGTTGAGAGCCGAGATGCTGACATCTCCCAAAACACAGTCTGTTTATTTTCCCGGTAACCAGGGTGGTGCAAAGGCGGCACAAATATACCTTTGACCAAGGTTTTTTGGCGTGGCATTAGAACTGTTTGGTGATCAAAGCATTTCAAGAGGTATTTGTCATGGTCAAATGATTCAGTGCAGCAGGTTAATACAAATACAGTTAAAGCAACATATTATTTGATCCAGGTCTCTTTTGTACTTTTCCAGTGTTATGCTAATTTCGCTGTTCTAAAATTTTGTCACACTTGCATTGTAAAGTAGAATTTGATATCATATTTCATGCACATACTTCATTTTCTACAGGATAACAGCAAGCATAAAAATTCAGCTCATATCCATTAATTCATTACCAGACACAGTCACTTTTGTTGCAAAAGTCTAGATTTGACTTGACAGATACATACAGATGGTGGAGCAGCTCAGCCCTCTGGCAGATCTCTTTCATTAGAAGTGGTTGAGGGAGGATGACTGACAGGCTGGTTAGTGATGCATGGCTCCAGGGTTTAAAAGGAGCTACGCGTGCAGGGATCTGCACACAGCTGAATGGACTCTCAGCACAGATACTCTGGGAATATTTTCACGTTTTAAATGCATGCGGATTTTAGGAAGCCAGTGCAACCTTGCTCTTTTTCAGCAGAATTTGTGGACAATACGATTATTCAATTGAGTTGGATAACTAGAACACGCCAACATGTATTAATATGAAGAACGCACTGTTGTCAATTAAGTATTGCTACTTCAAATAGAACCAAAGGGAGTGGGACAAATATCTTCAATATGGAGACATTAGTACCTGCTGGCAACTGAACCTAACATGCTTTTTGTAATGTCATCTTTGATTCTTGCGCAGTTCCTTCTCTCAGGATTAAGTTTCATTGACACCACCACAGACACATGGAGACACTGTACAGGTATTGTTCCATTTTCTTCTGTCCCATTTTCAACTTTTTTTACGCTTCACTTCAAAACATCTGACATTTGAGTTAATGATTCATCCGTGGATGGTTACAGTTTTATCTAAAAAAACAAAAAAAACAAAGAAAAAAACAACAACAAAAAAAAAAACTATGAAACCCCTCTGGCTAAAATTCTTTTGGATAACTCCAACTGTTTGGATCGGCTTATGACACATTAAGATTTTTTTGTATGTTGCGTGCAGTATTAACTTATATTAACATCCAAACAGCAAGTACAGACATTGGACGCGGTAAGATTTTCACAAATTACACATTACACATTCTAATGTCTGGATGAATAGGGTGCATGCTTTCATGATGTCTCATCAATTTTGCAATAATTCTCTTCCATTATTCTGTCTCTCAGGAAATCTATTTCTTAATACTAACCCTTCCTCAATTCTCTAGCTTCGCCGGCACCCTGGGCTATTTCTCAAACACTGGGGGAGTCAGTCGTGCTTGTCATTTATTGATTTATCAGCTTTGCAGCCGTACCAAACTTTTGAAACATGTGTTTACTTAACATCAAAGTTGTGCCTGCTTGTGATCTCATATTGGTATGAAAAGCCTATGAGCAATGGCATTCAGATCTTTTACTGAAGTGAAAGTACTGCATTGTAAAAGTACTCCATTAAAGTTAATGTCTTGTATTGTATATTTTACTGATAAAAAAAATATGCAAGTATAATCATGAAAAATGCAGATGTACAAATTGAGTGTTTTCAACCTGACTTTTATGATTTAATACCATTGGATTATTGCTTCTTATGCATTTGTATGTAAGCAGCATTTAAATCTACAGAAAAAATGACTTTGCTTTAAATACAAAAATAACATTGTAAAAAAAAATTCATATAAAATTCATGAGAATTTTTATTGTAATTTAATTGGCTGGCTATTTTCCAAAGTTTTGGCTTGAAATAAATAATAAGAGTCTAAATTACCCACTTATTTACCCTCAGTTTAAAGATTAAGATTAGAATTATTTTTTCAATTTCCTTTATATTTGCATATATTAAAATACGAGATGCGGTTTCTCGCCAGCCTCCCAAAGGTGCAACAAATAACACAATAACTATCTAAAAAGTTCATAAAACAGTCATACAAGCCATCCAAGCAAAAACACTAAATAAATTAATAAATCAATAAAACCTGTAAAATAATTACAATTAAAACTGTTTAGGCTTTGGGGCAGAGAAGCCTACCTCAAACATAAGTAGAGCGCTTGAGTAAATGCACACGCATTCCACCACTGCTGGCGATTCTCTTTTTTTTCCTAATCATTTACTTGGATCAATCTTTTGAAATCTGTAAAAAAAAAAAGAAAAGTTAAAGACACAATTTGGGTTGCAGATGATCTTATTGATATTTGGTATCAAATAATTAACCTAAGTGGCCCCTCAGATTTATTTTGTGACCCCTCCCGACTCAAAGACTAAGAATAGACTCTTTGTTTGCTTATTTCCCTCAGATTTGATCCCTCTGGATCTTCTGTCCTTTGTCCTCGAGAGGGACACTTCCAAACTCGTTCCGGGGGTCCACATGAAACAGGTTGGAGGGGTGAGAGGTGTGCATTTCTCGTCTCCGCACACCTCCATGAGCTTTCCCTCTTCCCAGCTGCTGGTGAACTGTGAACTCTTCCCCAGAGAATTCTCCATTGTTGTGACATTAAAAGTTAGCAGCAGTTCAGCCAAGGTGAGCACCTCAGAAACCCTGGGTCCTGAATGTTAAAGGTAGACGTAGTATTCACATTATTTAGTTTACCACAGTAAGAAATAAAACCTTCCTACCTGAAACTCCTGCATTCAAAATGTTACCCAGAGGTGTGTTGTTCAATATAGCGTATTAAAGCGTGTTATGTAGATTGTCAAACTTATTTACATACGCATCACAAATAGAATTAGTGCTAGTATAGCTGTTAGTCCAATAAAACAATGGATAAAAAAAAATTCACTTATTTTTGGCCAAATCGTGAAAATGAACTCGCCCACTCTTGTCTGAAAAATGACAACCATTTCAACTTTAATAAGGTAAAAAATGTTTGCTTTATCAGATTGAATTTCCTGTATGCAGATGGAAAGACCATAGATTTATGATTGAAATCATTTCTTTTTTGGCTTTCTCCCATTTTTCTAGCAAGTCACAGAAACCCAGTAAGACATGGCTGGATATGCACCTTGGCTTATATTGATGTGAAAGTCCGTGTTCGTCGTTTGATCTCGCACGAACATGCGCAGTCCAGATAACTCACTACTGATGATCAGACACTGACAGCTATATTCAGATCTGATATTGTAATAAGTAAGGAGATGTGTACTATTAATGTAGCAGAGTTGAAGCATGGCTTTTTTGACTAAAATATGGGGTAAAAGTAGAGATTTAAAAAAAAATGACTAAAATGCTCAAGTATATATTTTCTAAAAAGGTACTAAAGTACCATACATGAGTAAAAAATAGGGTACGTTTGTATTATGAATAGTGCACTGTGGTCAGTTAAACTCATTAGTTTTACCTTTGAATGTAATAAACTAAAAGGTATAATAATTCCATCTGAAATGTTGTTGAGAATAAGTAAAACGTACATTGCAAAAGTAAACTGCAAGTAGGAGTGCCTTAAAGATTGTACTCAAGTACAAAAAAAACCGCTAAAACGTACTTTTTAACCAATACATCTCGTTGTTTTTCCCGTTTGCCTTTCAGAGAAGCGAATACATCTTTACCTTGATAGAACCAGACATAGTGAAGGAAAGCGGGGTGGGTGACAAGAAACGGGAGAAGAATAAGGAGAGGGCACGACATGGAGAGCGGGAGGCGAGCCGTGTCAAGAGTGCAGAACGTGGACGGCTCCTCCTGGGACTGAGGCTCTCGAGGGAACGTCTACACTTCCTTTTCAGAAGTCACGGAGGGGTCATTGAGAAGTGGAGGTTTCAGGGCACTCGACTGGCTGATAACCAGTGGCACACTCTGGTTTTAGCCATTGATAGCCATCGTGTCAGTCTCACAGTGGACTGTAGGTCGCCCCTGGAAATGTAAGTTTGTCTTTCCCTTCCCTTTTTGCTGCTCTCGAGTTTTTCTGATTACTGGGTGGATACATTGTCTCTCTGCCACGGTGCCTTCTTCCTTTACTCTCCTAATTCCCTTAAGGGAAGTAGATCTCTCACCGCTGTATAATGGAACTGTTCCAAACATGTTCACACCCTGCAGCCATATCATAGTGGCCTGACAGTAGGTGATAGATGGTTATTAGTGGAAACTCCCTCTGGCGCACATAAGGGAGGAATATCATCACCCATACTTATAATACCTGCCTTTGTTGCACTTTAATTAGAGAAGCCTTCAGTTTTATTTTAGAATGAAACTCACCTCAGCTATTAGAATAAATTGTCTCTCCAAAAACAGCATTCCCCCCAGGCAATTCCCCTCAAGCCTCAACTTCCAGGGATCAAGATTCCATGTTGGCAGTCGAGGGGAGTGGAAAGGCTTTTACTCAGTAAGAATTAGATTTTCTTATCTACAACTGGTGAAGCTGAAGTTTTCCCTTAAACAGTATAACCTTTACTTTCCTGCCTCCCTGTGAACAGGGTTTGTTGCGTCAGCTGGTTTTGGTGCCAAGTTCGGATGCCACCCATCAACTCTGTCCCTCCTCCGAGCCCCAGCTCGCAGCTCTGTCAGTACCATCACTTCTGTCCGACCTGCCCGTCAGTGAGAGGGAGGGTGACGGCCACGAGACCTCCTATAGTAACTTGCAGATGTATTTTTACAAGAACTTACAATGTGATGCAAAACACATTCTTGTTCGCCTGCTTCTTTGCCTCTTTGATTGTCTGCCCATCTTTGTGTTTTGATCACAACTGTCAGACACGGGGGATCAAGTGTCAGTGGGGCTGGAGCGATTGTGCTCAGAACAGCTGCAAGGCCAGCTGTGGTTTCACCCGCTTAGGAGAAGCCTCTACCTGTGCGATGGTACCGTTTGGATTACATTGCTAGAGGGTGAGAATTCATCATCCACTCTTTAGCACGTCTTTGCTCGCTTTAGGTTTACAATTTGACAAAACTGTTGCCTCTCTATCTACTTAGATCGTAAACGACTGGACTATTTGTTGGAACACCAGGTCCTCAGCACGAGCTCAGAGACGCATGATATAGAGGTATCCTTATCCTTCCCATGCCCATCCTTACCTACTAAGGTCAAGAGAATACAAATAATCTTTTTTAGAGGAGTTTTGCGCTTTCAAAATTTGGTGTTGGGGAGCCCTTCCAGAGTTTTCTGTTTTGAGGAAGACTAAGTAAATCTCTAATGGCCTCTATATAGCATAAATTCATTTAGGGCGAAAAGACAAAAGGTTTGAAACAACTGTTGTAGACACAACTTGTATTTTGAAGATACAAAAAAACGAAGTCCGCACACTGGATCTATTCCCAAATTTCCCAACCATTTAATATTATTTCCACAAGTGACATTTAGGGCCTGAGCCTTTCTTCGGACCTTTAGGGTTATGGTAATGGTTAAGGGTGAGGTCTTAAGGGGGGCTGAGGCCGAAAATGTTACATGTGGAAATAACATTAAATGTTTTGGGAGCAGATCCAGCATGCAGACTTTGTTTCTGAGTATCTTCACTTTTGCTTTTTGATCTGAAGTTATATTTTGTTCATTTGCTTCCTCAGTAACATCAGTTCCTGAAATTGAATCGAGTAATGGTTGTGGTTGATGTTTTTCTGTATTATTGTGCTATTTTAGCTGATTACATTTTTACATAAAACCAGTTCATGCAACAGGTTTAGGTTCATTATTTTCACAGTTATTTTATGTAATCTTAAGGTGTTCCAGGTACCTGGCATGGGTCTGATGGCTGCTATGGCTCATCGGTCAGCAGCCTCTGGCTCTGCTGTGTATCTGTGGAACCACACAGGTTTCCGGCTCTATCAGAATATTACCACATATGGCGCACTGGCTTGGAGACACTTCATCATGGGAAAGAAGGTTTGACAAGAAGAAAGAGATGTGTTATAGAATATGAATTGAGCACATGCATATAACTACCTGGTCCACATAGTTTGGGGAGCTGATTGTCCGTGTGTTTTGGTACTTTGATCTAGGTATTCCTGGTGGTGTCTAACTGCGGTGGAGGGCCAGACGAGCATTTCAATAAAGAATCACTGATGGACTTCTCTGTGATTTACAAATGGAGCAAACACAAGAAACAGTTTGTGCGATTCCAGACTTTGCAGACCCACTGTGCTCGAGACTGGGAGGCCTTTAAAATCAATCGTATGACCTATCTTGCTGTGGCCAACCATAGACAAGGTAAAAATCTAATGTCCGTCGATCGATAAATTGACACCCACAAAGTAATAAACTATTGTGTTGCATTTTCTCCCTTTTGTCTTCCAGGTAATAACAATCACACTATAGACAGTGTGATATACAAATGGAACAGGTTAACGAAGACTTTTGAGGTTCACCAAATGCTGCCAACTTTGGGCGCCTACGATTGGGAATTCTTCACAGTCGGACCGTACCATTTCCTGGTGGTTGCAAATGCCTTTGATGGGGTCACCACTTTTGTAGATTCAGTCATCTACATTTGGATAGATGGAAGCTTCCAAGTGTTCCAGACAATCAAGGTGTGTGGCGTATAAAGAAAAGTGTGAGACTTAAAAAAAAAAAAAAAAAATTCCTGTCAACTTCTTGATGTAATGAAGATTGATTTGAGTGCCCCAAGAAAACACAGGGTAAATTCAGCCTCTTTTTGTGCATGGGTGGAAATTAAATTTGTTAGCACTTCAGTTTCTCTGCATTATTTGCATACCATTCATCTCCTCACTAGCTGGGCCTTGATTCCCTCTGATGAGATCTTTATCTCTGAGATGAGCATGAAAAACCATCTTGTCCGTACACACAGAGGGAGGGGAATACAAATGGAGTAAGATAAAAGGGTAATGAGAGAGATATGGAAAGCAAGGAATATTTAAAAGAGGGCTAAAAATAGAGGGTGTGGTTAGCCATGATACACTTGAGTGATAACAGTATTTTGACACGACAGTGAATCATATATTGCTACATTTGAGGGTGTTGACACGTTGATAGTTTCTTGAGAAACCATAAGGAGGTGACTCAGGGGAACTCCTCAGCTGGATGGGATGGTTGTTAGGGATCACAAGGAAGTCAGAAATTAATTACTCAATATCACCCTGAATTGAGTGAAAATGCTAAATTTTTAAATGCATTAATTATTTAGCTGTTTAGACTATTCCTCTTCAAACAAACAAAGGTGGAAGCGCTCAGGTATTTTACTTACAGTCAATTTTTTTTTTTTATTATTGTGAAATACTGGGTATTTTTATTTATAAGTGTAAAGGTGTAAACATCTCTTTTATGGAACCGCTTATAACTATGAAATCTGCAGTATGACAAGGGGCCTCAACTACATCCATTATTTTTCTAAATGGCCCCAAGCCAAACATGCTGAAACAATGAACTTTACCGTTTTTCTAAATCTTAATCTGAAAAGCAACTCCAACTGCCAAATACATGCAGTGGTGTACAAAAAAGTATTGAATATTCCCCAGTAAAATAAGAGTACCTCTACAGTACTTGAGTAAATATACTGTGCATTGTCATGTTCAACCGCTGCAAGCCAAATAGCCTTGCTCTACACTACAATACCTTGAGGACGGTTTCTCTCTCTCTCTCACTGTCAACATAGACATTTTGCGCCACAGACTGGGAAATGTTTCAGATTGGCAGCAGAGTTTTCTTGGTTGTCGCCAATGGACACAAACTTCATGTTAACGGACCAAGTCAGTACGCCATCAACTCCACTATCTACGAACTGAACATAATTGGGAAGCTGTTTGTCCGTTTCCAGGATATTGTCACCTATAGGTAAAGACATGTAAACACTGCATTGCTACACTTATGAGAATATTGCCTGTGTAATGACCTGTTTGCCTCAATTTCAATCCGTCATCGCCGCATACCTTATCTGTCTCTCCAGTGCAGTGGACTGGGAGTTCTTCAGCCTCGGGGAGGAATATTTTCTGGTTGTTGCTAACTCCTTTAATGGCGAATCATACTCTCTCAACAGCATTATCTACAGGTACTCAGCTTGTCAACAGTGCTCTCTCCATTGCGAAATTAAATCATCAGTTCAGATGATTCTCAAACTTACAGACATACACCAGCAATGAGTGTGAACATTTTTAGAGTTTTTGTTAAGTAAACGCTTTAATTTGATTCGTCTCTTTATTTTCTTCTTAGGTGGCAGGGATATGAAGGCTTTGTTCCTGTTCATTGGCTCCCAACGATTGGGTGCAGTGACTGGGAGTTTTTCAGCTCTAAAGGAGAATCATATCTAATCTACTCAAGTGCCAAATTGCCTATCTCCAAAGTGTTCAAGCTGAAAACCTACTAGAAAAAGAGAAAGAGTGCACTTGGTTTTGTGTTCTGTATTTATTTCATTTGAATTGATGTTGGAAATATGTGAGTGTGATAAAGTTAATGTACCTTTAATATATGTTAATTTTGCAATTTACATGCTGTCAGGGACTGAACAACCGTTAAAGTCATAAACTTACTATTGTTTTGACAACCTAAGGAGGATTTTACATTTAACAATCACATAGAAACTACACATAGTGTGTTCTGAAGAATATTCTTTAAATTTCTTAGACTAATCTTTACACTTGAAGGTTTTAGGGAAGAATTAAACAAGCCAAAACTATACAGTATTCCTCCATCAGAAATTATCCTATGCTTTCCTAAGATTTTGAAATTGTGTTGATGCAGGGAGATTAAATGTACAATAATATAATAAAACACTTAAATTATTTAAATAAATGAAAAAAACTCAAGATACCCACAACACCTGGTTTGCCTCAATTCAACACAATACACACATATGCACACATATACTATAAACTATCTCATGCACAAGAACTCCATGAGAATTTGTGCATCAATTTGTGCATTTTGACGTAATTCAACAGAAATCAAGCCAAGACAGTCTCTGTAATATTTCTCTATTTGTGCAAAAATATCTAATAATAATGATATTTAACATTTCACTAGAATTTATGTTCTCAATTGACTGGCACTTACTTGTTTGCTTCTGACTGCATGAATTGTAAATAAGAGGTGAGAGTATGCAAACTTGTTCAAATGGTCTTGCCACGCATTTGCCAACCTCAAGACTCATAACTGTAACACGTTTATTCTAGAACACTACAAGCCTTACAACTTAATGATGAGACCTGCCGGAAATGTTTTTTCTTGCAAAAAAAAATAGCCTGATATGTCAAATTTTATCTTATCCATGGTTGTATCATAAATTGACAGTAACTTTGTTGAAATTATAATAAAGTCTGATTGAGATGTTTTTTTGTGCATTGGTCAAATAATTAAAAAAAAAAATCTTCTGGAGTATTACTTTTGAATGGGCACGAGACCATTGTGTGACTACAAGTCCCACAATGCACCATTCAATTTTCTGTCATGAAGCAACATGGCTGCCTACTGTCCACCGAGGGTATTTTTATTTACATTTCGTTTATTATCTGTATTAAGACAAGCAGACGAAGACAGTACCGCTGGTAGGAGCGACATTTACATCGTGTAATAATTATATTAGTCGTTACAGTTTCGGAAACAAGGCGCCATTTTCCAGCCGAAGTAACACTGACCATTAACGTTCCCGACAGCCTACAGCTTGCATTTTATTTTTGCTTAGCTGTCAGCAATTCATCGGTATCGGACTGCGGCTGATTTAGCTTTGTTAGCGCGCTGAGCTAAGCCGAACAACGTAACTGCTGCTCAAACGCATATACATCCGGTAATATCCGCAATGTTTAGCCCCGTCAAGTCCTCATACTTCAGAGTGAGCCCGACGACTGTTAACCGAGAACTCGGCAAGACCAAGATGAGATAGCAAGAGGGCACATCGGAGTGCTAACACACGATTTAATAGACCGAGTCCCAGTAGAACCGAAAGAAAACTGAGTGGGGACCTTACTCAGCATGTTTGGGAATCTTTTCGAGGAAGAGGGGGAGGAAGACGGCTTCGCTTCGACCCCATCCAGGGGCAGAGTTGCGAATGGGGGCAAGGAGCCACCTCCGCCACGTGGGAGAAGCAACCTGTGCGGCATCAAGAACCAGGGAGGCACCTGCTACCTCAACTCTCTGCTCCAGACTCTGCTGTTCACCCCAGAGTTCAGAGGTCAGGCCGGCTCCTTCTTCTCTCAGTTTGATCATATCTAGGTTCGGCAGTACCTAAATATG
This sequence comes from Mola mola, assembly GCA_001698575.1. Lineage (NCBI taxonomy): Eukaryota > Metazoa > Chordata > Actinopteri > Tetraodontiformes > Molidae > Mola > Mola mola. Next base: position 920,987 of record KV751346.1, read on the forward strand.
ACAGACAGCCATGATTGTTATTACCTGGAGGACCAAAGGGGGAGAAAGCAACATAATAGTTTATTACTTTGTGGATGTCAAGTTAAAAAGTGATGGAGATTTGATTTTTACCTTGTCTGTGGTTGGCCACAGCAAGATAACCGTTATTGTGTTTGCTCAAACGTCATTCGTTGCAGAGGAGCTGTTCAGTCTGGGGCCACAGGAATTAGGATGCCTGGAGGACAAGGAGAAGCCAGGGGCCAAAGTAAGTCCCTGAATGTAGGCTGTAGCCATATATGTAGCATATGTTCACATGACATGTATCAAGATTCTTTTCCTCCACGTCCGCAGGTCAGAGTAATCCCACTTGAGCTGCAGAGGCTGTTTGCCAGTCTGCTGCTGATAGACCAGCAGAGCGCCTCCACGGCCGACCTCACTGACAGTTTTGGCTGGAATAGCAGCGAGGTCAGTGAGAAGGAGAAATGGAGGCTCGGGTTACACAGGCTGATTTACCTTACATTGATTTGCAAAACTTGATTTCAAACGAACAGAGGTGGGATTTAATCTGGTCTGGAGGCATTTGAGCTGCAGCTATGCGAAAGAGATCCATAAAGAGGGGGAACAGACAGAACTATTCCAGAATCTTCTTTAGGACGTGTGTGAAGATGTGGTATTACAGGCCCTTCCGTCCTTCTTGCTGCGGTCAGACAGTCTGACTTGCACTGCTCCCAGTAAACCACACACAGCCGAACATGCTCACTGTCACACTTTAGCGTAATATTCTATCATGCACTTGTACAAAGTATTTAGACATTTATTTTAATCTAGACACCTGCTGATTTTTAAGCAGTTGTTTGGGTGAAAATAACTTTTTTCATTATTTCTGTTTTGCTATCCCCTTTGCTGCTGTAATACCTTATTTCTGGTTTGTGGAACACATAAAGGATTATCTGATCTGATCTGACAAGAAGCAAAATGTTGAAGACTTGCTGTGTGCAAATGATTGTCATCCAGAGAACTATTTAGGCTTTTCAGCAAAGTTTTACAAAAACTGCATATGATATCAATTGTAATATAGCATGTTCTGTACACAGTTAGGTAGCACTGTGATGCAGTGTTGCCTCACAGCAAAAAGGCTTGATTCTCTGCCATGACGTGTCATTTGTGTCATGTCTGAATTTTGCACCCTACCGGTGCCCCAACTTCTTCCCAAGCTCAAAAGACATGCATCTTTAGCTAAATGGGTACTCTAAATTTCCTGTAGATGGGAACGTGAGTGGGAAGAACACGCAGTGATAGATAATGGATAGTGGTGTATGTAATTGGGACTCACACTGTCAGTCTTCCTCTAATGTTTTTTTCTGTTGTCCTGTCTTAGGGAACCAATCAGCACGATGTGCAGGAGCTGAACAGAATTCTGTTCAGTGCGCTGGAGCACTCTCTTGTGGACACCAGTGGTAGTTCTCTCATCCACCGACTGTACCACGGGACCACCGTCAACAGCATTGTCTGCAAAGAGTGCGGTAACGTCAGCCAGAGACAGGTGTGTGTGAATGTTTGCACGGTTTCTCTGCCCTTCTGTTTTAGTAGTACCTTTTTCCCTGTCAGATTTAATAACACTGAGACTGAGGGAGTTATTCATATTAAATTAACTGTAAAGGTTACTGTTTAACCCAATTCAGCTAATTGTGTCTTTTTGTAGGAGGACTTCCTGGACCTGACAGTGTGTGTTTGTGGCTTGTCCAGCCTGGAGGAGGCATTGTGGAACATGTTTGTGGAGGAGGAGTTGTTTGAGGGCAATAACTTATACCGCTGTGCACAGTGTGACAGACTGGTCACTGCTGCCAAGGTCTGTGGCAGACAGACTGTGTGAATACAGGAATATAAGTTGCTGTTTTTTCTCTCAAATTTTTTTAAATGTTTCTCACATTAATTGTATTTATTTTTTTTTTTTATTCAGTCTGCCAAACTTAGGAAACTTCCTCCATTCATGACTATATCTTTGCTGAGATTCAGCTTTGACTTTGCCAAATGCGAGCGATACAAGGAGACGGGACGCTACAGTTTCCCCATTGCCATCAACCTACAGCCATTTTGTGAACAGGTTATTGACCTGCTTGACCTAGATTATTGATTGTTGTCATTAATAGTCCCTTTTTACACTAAGGTGTCTGGAAAAATTAACGTTAATGTGTTTTCCTTTCTGACAGAATGGTGGAGAGGAAGGCGGTTACTCATATGAGCTGTTTTCTGTGATAATCCATAAAGGCGGCTGCTATGGTGGACATTACCATGTTTATATCAGAGACATTGACCAGCTTGGCCAATGGGAGCCACCGGTAAGAAAAATAAAAGAAGCAAACATGAAAGTTAGAAGAAAAAGGTCATAGTGGATTTGAAATATTTTGAATGTGTACAATAAGATAGGTTTCTTTGTTTCATTGTTCAGGAGTTGGAATGTAAACCCAAGAGTCAGAAGAAAGTCAAAGAGGAGATCAAGAAGGATGTGTGTGAGCCACAACTACAAGAAGACGACCCTTTGTCTGTCGTCACTGCTCTCATTGCCCAGGTAAAGCAACTGCAATTCAAAATGCCTCCTTAAGCTGAATTATTGTATAGTTCGTATGTGCTTTTCAGTACAGTCAATTTGATTAATTCAGTGACGTTCATTTTATGTCCGCAAGGAACCATCAAAAAGTGTCCTGTTGGACCAGCTGGGACAGAAACTCATGGATAAGATTGGTTCTTCCTGGAGCAAAAAGTTCAGAAAACATTATGGTCCCATAGGAAAGGTATTTTTGTTTCCTCATTATGACGTTCCCCTGTTGTTTTTATTAGGTTGCATCTGTGAGGTGCTATAAAAGTTTATTTCTTCTACCAATAATTGATTTATTTTATTTCTTCTTTAATTCGTTTTTGCTGTAGTTCCTGCAGTCCCGCAATGACGTTTTCATGTTGGTGTCCAACGGTACTCGAGTGGCATTGAAGGCAAACCCGCCAAGCCCTGTGAGTGAGCCTCCCGACCCAGCACAGCTGACCACTCACTCCGATAGGCCGTCACATTTAGCTGCTGAACAACAGCCAGAGCCTGAAAAAGAGGTACTTCAGCAGTAGCCATGTTTTTGTAGGAATTCATGCTCTAAAAGTAAACTATGAAGACTTTTCATGGAAGAATAGATCAAGTTAATTCTGTTTTTGATGTGTGTTCCTGCTGGACATCTTGTGATTCCTTTGATGCCTGTTTCCCACGGTCTGTCTTCCTGTCTGCCAGCAGGGTAGCCACTGGTTCGACCTCAACGACTCCACGGTGACCTCCATCAGGGAGTCTGACATAGAGAAGCAGTTCCAGGGCAAAGAGAGTGCTTACATGCTGTTCTACAGAAAAACACAGCTGCACAGGCCCAGCGAAGGTAATGGGCTCCATATGTTGCATACGTTTTGGAAAAGATGTGTGTGATCAGAGAAATGGAGAAAAGGTGACTTAAAAGCAGGGAAATAAAATTTTAGATTGTTGCAATCAGATTCACTAGAATAATTAATCATTGGTTCGACTTTTATAAACCATGAAGAGCTTAGCCATCAAAAACACAGACGAAGAAGTAATTGAGCACACTTAAAACGTTTAAAATATGTCATGTCTTCTACATTTGCAGCTCTGAACAACCCGCACTATAAAATTCCTCTTCAGCTCATCCAAATGGCTCAGGAGGAGAATGTCAAACTGCAGCAGATGCGGTACAGATTTCCATGTTAAAGAAGTATTTTCATATGTTGTTTATAGCTGTTTAGTAGGGTCTGACATACGATTGTGACTCATGACATATTCCGAAATCAATACTTAGATAAAGAAGAGAACTTCTGATTTAATATCAGTCAACATTGTTTATTACAGTGAGGAATTTGAAGCTGCTAATAACAGCGTGGAGCTGCGTCTCCACCTGGCACCCGACTACAGGCTCGCAAATGGAGCGCTGCAACCGATCAGCAAAGAGCAGAACAATAGCACCACTCTGAGTTTTGACCGTAGGAAGACTGTGGGAGATCTTCGATTAGCTATTTATCAGGTAACTTGACTTCAGTATTAGTAGCTGTATTACTATTGCGTTTTTGAAATGCTGAGAATAATGGTAGAAATAACTATTTTGTGCACATGTCCTCGTGTTTATAAAGATGCAGGAACTATGGGAAGGGGATATGGCTCTGACTGTGGCCAAGACTCTTCCTGCAGGTTTACACCTCTACAACACAATTACAGGTGAGATGCTCACATGGGAAATATGAGGATAGAACAAGGTTTAAAAAAGGTGTAACTAACTACATTCTGTTTGCGGTGCTCTTTGCAGATGACAGTGCTTCCTTGTATAGTACAGGCATTCATACAAACTCTGACTTGTTTGTGTGGAACGGCAGAGAGGTGAGGTGAAAAATGTTTTGTCTGAAATAATTTTTGGTGAGGCTGTCTTGTATGAGTGGTCACCAGACTGTCTTAGCTGCACAGAGTTGTTGTAAATGGCTTCTTTTAAACAAATGAACATGAAAATGTGAAATATAAAGTCCCTCCCTCGCTATTTGTTGAGAAAGTTGTAATACAAAAATGACCCAAAATATGACTACAGCTGCCAATGATTTGTTGTCAGAATTTTTATGTACCTGTGTGGAGAAGTCCTTAAAGTCCGTGTTTATTTTCCACTCTTGAGGAAAATAAGATGAACACAAATTCTCCTAAATCACATCTGAACTTATTTTCATATGTTTAGGTGTGCAACGAGACGATTGTAGCTGGAGCTGAGTGGGAACCAGTGCTGTTGACCGTAGTCCGTCCCTTCTTGGGGGAGGTCGAGTATCCGGAGGTGATGGATGGGGTGGAGTGTGAGGAGGGTAAAGGCAATTTTGAAAATGGGGGATCGGTGCTTAAAAGGGAGACTAGAGGCTTTGCAGGTGCTGCAACACTCAGGGAGGTGAGGGAGGCATTGGGGGAGCCAGAGGAGAGTCTGCTGTGCCAGGAGCATAAGGCAGGACCCAGAGCTGGCGAGCAAGGGGCAGGAGAGGGAGGAGGGGCGAGTGGATGGAGGTTATTCCCCCCCACCGACATGCAGCGGACTCTGAAGGAGCTGTCACTGAAAGATGGAGATGCACTGTTGGTGCTGGAGCCGCAGTCGTTGGACAGCAGGTAAAATCCTCCTCTTGGTATGTTTTCTGTCTTCACGAGGCCTGTGTGTTTTACTCCTGTCTTTCCTCAGTGTGTTCAGCCTGAACGGAGACATAGTCACTGTGACCACGCCGTCCGACTGCCGCTGGCTCCAGGTGGAGTATCAGCCACATGGAGGAGGAGAAGGGGAGAAAAGTGAGGAGATGAGGAAGGTCAAGGTTCCTGCCACAGGAAATATGGTCAGCAGTTTTTGTGCCACTGTGTTTTACTCCATTTGCCACATCACAAATCCTTATTCATATTTAATTTGTCTCTCTCACAGCTGCTGTGCAAGGTCAAACAGAGGGCCGTAGAGGAGCTGCAGTTAAAGGAGCAACTTCTAGGCAAGCTTCTTGGTGTTAAACATATCTGTGTCTGAAAGGAATTTCCTCCTCATAGGCTCTGGCCCAGTTTGTATTAGTTTAAATAATACAGCTGCACAGTAAATGCCTTGTGATCATTAAAGTGAGTAAATCAGTTATTTATGTGTAAAATATGCTTAACAACAGTACATTTTTATTTTTGTGGCTTAATAAATGAAGCCTGATGATCTACAGAGCAGAAAGTAAATATCGCTCAAATCAAAATCGAGTCATAGAATCATAATAATATGCTTCAAATTGATAGCAGAAATTGTGTCTGGGTACCTAATTTTCGTTATGCAATATTATTTATCTTGGCTGGTGTTTAGGCAGTCACAAACGGTAGCTTTGTGTTTGGGCACATTCTTAAATCAGCTGTTTTCTCTCTCATTGACCAGGTGCTCAGTACTGTCTGAGACAGGTGGACTGCACAGGGAAACTCCTTCCACCAGGTACTGTGTATTTTTGGCCTGGAGGTGATTTGTAATGGTACACATAACTTAAGAGCTGGAAATCCCCCTCTTTTTAACAAATATCACAATATGCCTTGCCCCCCTCATAAAATGTTTAAGAGGTACTCCCCCTTCTTGTAATGCTTCTTCTCATCATGTGTCTTTGAAGTATATTTTCTAAGTGCACTTGCGTTGTCTTACCTGGTTTAGTGTGTGAGGAGTTGAGCGTTCGCGATGCAGGGGTGCGACTCATGACCACACTCACTCTCTGTCCTGGAAATGCCCCAAAGGCATCACAGGTGTGTCTCTTTTATTTGAAATCTTCAATAAATTCTTTGTACTTGCACCTGTGCTGGGAAATATGGCAGAACCTTTAAGTGGTAGTAAACCTCTTTTATGCTTCATTTTAAAAACAAATCAAAGTTTAGGAGCATGTGAAAAGCTTGATTGATGTAATAATTTCCCTGTTACAGCTCTTCTTGCACTTCTCTTTGGGCTCAGCGCCCTCTGCTGGCTTGGGGATGGACATAATTGTGGAGAATACTTGCACTGTAAAAGAGGTGAGGAGGGAATATACTGTGTATACTTACTTCAAAAACATTCATGATATGCTTATGTTACATATATGAGCACCTTGTTAATTGTTTTCTTTTATTATTTTCAGTGTCTGAAAGCAATGTTGGATGCGGTTGAACTTGATGGTAAAATGTTTTCTTTTTTGTGTAATTATAGATTTAAGTTTTGTGCATTTAGTATTGCCTTTCACAAAGATTATTTTGTTTTTTTTGTAAGGCTGTAATCTGATTTATTTTTTACCATAGTACTTTAGTGACGTATCTGGTTAACATCTTTAACAAATGTGTGTTTTCAGGCACCTGTTGGCACTTGAGGAGGCTTGATTGGTGTGAAGATGTTGGAGAGCCACTTATGGATGAGGTTTGTATCTGTATTTGGAACAATATGTCTTTCGTAAATCAGTGTTTGCAGTGTGTTTACGGATCCTGTTTGTTTTTTGATGATATGCACAACTTGGAAAATTCTTATGTTTTCAGGATGCTTCTCTGTCAGAGCTGAAGATAAGTAATGGAGAGACATTAATTGTCACTGAAGGAAAGCTTCCTCCAAAGGTGTTTTTGAATTTTTTGATTTTATATGGAAATGAATTACATGCTATGACAATACCTCTTACTTTAGCCTTTGTTTTCTCATTTTTGTCAGGGTTTTCTCACACTATCTGTGTGGATGTATCCGGATATGAGAAACAACTCCATGGATTGTAATCACACTGACAATGGCCACACACAGGAGCAAGTGCTGGAGGTTGTTAATGAAGGTGAACAGCACAGTCACTCGCTTCCTCCATCTGTGGGTATCATGGCAGAGCTGAGGAGTGTTGGAAAGGTGGAGATATCGGACGAAGCCACCCTGGAAGATCTCAAGACTCAGGTAGATTCGTACTAATTGATTCTCAAATGGGACCCAGCAGGGCTCTGTGTCTGACTAAGAAACAGTATTATTAGCTTTCTTGGTGCTCCTCTTAGATTTCCAGTTGTCCCAAATTTTTGAGAATGCTATGCCTTCTTTGTGCGGCTACCCCAAACAGTTCCAGCTGAAAATAACTGAGCTTTTCTCAAAAGGTGCTGGCGTCGACATCAGCCCTGCCTGAGTTTCTCTGTCTGTAAAAAAAAAAAATGCTATTTAGAATCAGGCCTTTTCCTTCCCTGATTTGTGTATCAGGTGTTGACCCTGCCTGGCCTCCAGGATGTGTGTGTGCCAACCACTGCCTTCATGCGTGTGTGGCAGCTAGAGGGTCGGAGGCTAGCACAAATCCTCAGAGGACAACATTTCACGCTCAGGTATGAGGGTCTGCTCCTGTATAAATGTAACTGAGGGCAAGGAAGATGAATTAACTACAGATTGATAAAAGTTTTATTATGTTTTCCCCTGATCAGGAAATTGAAGCTGAGCAGTGGTGCTGACCTCTGTGTGCAACAGCTAGAAAAAGAGGAGGATCTTGGGTAAAGTTTAGGAGGTCCCCAGCTTCTGATTTATTCCTAATGTTATGTAGTGTACCATACAGTGTTTGAAATGAACTATCTGTCCTCCTGTTCCCAAGCCCAAAGGAGGTGCTGCTTCATGTTAAAATGGGAGTACCCGGGGAGAGGTGTTACTACCCTCCAGAGGAGCTGGTATGGGATGCATCCCGGGACTCTTCTCCTCAATCTCTTCGCACCTGTCTGGCTGCGCACTACGGCCTCTCCCCTGATTCCCTGCTGTTGGCCAAACACCAACCAGACAAACACACCTGGGAAGAAATCTCAAACTGGGTAAGATGAAAACAGGGATTTCTTGTCAATCCATGTTTTTACTTTTTCAGTGTAAAAGTTGAAAGGGGGAAATGGTAAAGCTTCTGAGACTTTGGAAAGGAAAAGTGTGTACTGCCCAAAAAGCAGCAAATAGTGACTGAGTGAATCAGTTGTCTTTTTATCAGAATTGTTCATGTAAAAGCAAAGAGACAATTCAAAAATCTTTAAAACTTTGTATGT
>KV751346.1:942772-959047 GCA_001698575.1 Mola mola
TTTACAGGTTTAGGTTTGACTTTTTGCTCTGGTTCCTTCATGTGCGTCTTAGAAACTGGGGAAAAAGGAAAAAAAAAACCCAAAAAACGATATCAGTAGTTATGCAAAAGATATCACCCTTTATGTTTAGCAAGCATTCAGTGTCTGGAAACAAAAATATGGATAATATCTGACTAGAATATGATTCAATTTAATTCTTGAAATAGGTCGATTTAAGACAGCTAAATGACAGATACATGACATGGGACAAATTCAATAATATAGCAAAAAACAGACTAGTAAACACACTCTTACCTTCATTTGTAGGTTCTGGTTTGACTTTCACCTTAGGAACCTCAGGAATAGCTATATGTGGGGAATATTAAAAAAAAAATAGTCAATTATTTAATTATAGCCTCAAAACAAATCCACCGTATTGCAAAACTGTATCATGGTAGGATTTAGGCAACATATAAAGAGGGCAATCTATGCATAATATAAATTTGGAAGGCTGTATGTTATGTATTACTATATATGCATTATTATATATGTATGTAATGAGAGTTCACATGTGGGTTGCGTGTGAAGTTTGACCTTTTGCTCACCTGTTTTTGTGACATTAACGTGTTCCTTTTTAACAACAGGAACTATCTGCTTTTTCACAGCTCTTGGTACCGTTGCTGCCTTCTTGGATTCAACACCTAAAAAGAGCAGCACAAAGATTAAGCTAAAATTTCATTGTCATGCTGTTTTAATTAATTTGATTCCAAACAAGATTGTGATTCTGCGTGTTAATGATATCTTACTGTCTAGCTGAAAATTGCTATTATTGATCGATATCATTTATATTATAATTATCTTAGCACTACATTGAGATAGATATTATAGTTGCACACATTGGTTGTTTTAAGGTGTTAAAATAAGTGAATGTCATTGTGGGTTAGGGGCTTTTGTTTCTCATTTCATTACATTTACACTTTGATTTTCTCACCTGCTTCTGTGACATTGAGATGTTCCTTCTTAAGGACAGATTCAACCTCCTTCTTGACTACTTTAATCTTTCTTACAGTCTTTTGGGGTTTAGTGTCTGAAAAAAAACCAATAACTATTGAGCAGTATCACATAAATAAGAAATATACACGACAATGAAAAAAGGAAACTTCTAAATGTGTTTAGCCAACTTTGGACTTGACATTGTGAGCTTATTGGTTTGATGTGAGCATTTTGACTCAGCACTACGGGACAGGACAGCCTAACAGAACGCTAACTATTGTTACCTTATTCTATACCATTCAGGAAACATTGTATTGTTGTCCAATGTATACCTGTCTTAGAATCCTCGACAGCTTCTTTGTCTTTTGGAGTCCTCTTGGTTGCTTTCTCTTCTTTAAAAGACTTTGTTGGCTTTGGTGTGTCCACCTCAGGGATTTTCTTTGGTTCTTTTTCATCTGTGAGAATCTTCTTGACCTCAAGTTTCACCGTGGAAGGTTTCTCTTGCTCTTTTTCTTTCAAGGGCTTCTTTGATTCTGTTTCTTCCTGGGAGGGTTTCTTAGGTACTTTTTCTTCCTTAGAAGATTTCTCTGGTTCCTGTTTGTCGTTAGAGGGGACCTTTAGTGCTGCCCTTTCTTTGGTAACGATCTCTCGCTTGTCCTCCTCTTTTATCACTTTAGAAGGTTCACTTGTTTGTTTCCCCTTTTTGGAGCTGTTATCGGATTCTTCTTTTATAGGTTTTGCTACTTTTTTATCTTCTTTGTGCTGCTTTTTAACATGTTTTACGTCTTCAGTTGTTTTATCTGGCTCCTTCTCTTTTCTCATCAGCTTCCCTGGTTTGCTTTCCACTTCTAAAGGCAACACGTCTTTTGTTCGTTCTTCTTTTTCTTTGAGATGCTTTTTGGCCTCTTTAGGTATTGTTTGTTCTTTTTCTTCAGATTCATCTACAGTAGGCTTCTTCAGGTCTTTTTCATTTATAAGTTTCTTGAATACTTCATCCTTGACAGGAGGTATCCTATCTGTGTCTTCTTTAGAGTACTTTCTCAATACTTTTTCCTCCAAGGAAGGCATCTCCGCCATCTCTTCCTCGGATGGCTTTATTTGTATCTTCTCTTCTTTAGAGGGTTTTTTCACTTTCATTTCCTTGGAAGGCTTTTTGACTTCTCTCGATTCTTTAGGCTCCATCTCTTTCTCTGCTTTGTCTTCATGAAGCTTTTCAATTTGTTTTTCCTTCACTTTGTCTTTAGGATGTGTCTTGGCTTCTTTCTCTTCTTCATGAGTTTTCTTCTCTTTGTGATCTTTAAGAGTTTTCTTTACTTCATTTTCTTTGGGATATTCCTTTGCCTTTTCTTGTTTCTGAGATTTCTTTTCTTTTACTACCTCAGGTTTTTGAACTTCTTTCTGTTCTTCAGGAGGTATCTTTTCTTCTGTTTCTTCTTTAGATGGTTTCGTTATCTCTGGCTTCTTTTCTTTTGGCTCTTCTTTGGATAATTTCTTGATTGTTGTCTCTTTCTCTGGTGGTGTCTTGACTCCCTTTTCTTTTTTGGCAGGTTGCTTCACTTCTTTGTGTTCTTTTGATGGTTTCTTGGCTTCTTTCTCTTCTTTAAATGGTTTCTTCACTTGTGCCTCTTCTCTTAGAGGTTTCTTGACTTCTTTCTCTTCTTTGGGTGGTTCCTTTATTTTTGCCTCTTCTTTCTGAGGTTCCTTGGCTTCTTCCTCTTCTTTGGGTGATTTCCTCACTCCAGTTTCCACTTTAGATGATTTCCTTTCTTCTGCCTCATCTTTGACATGTTTCTTGGCTTCCTTTTCTTCTTTGGACAGCTTCTCAACTTCTTTGGACTCTTCTTTCTGAGGTTTCTTGACTTCTTTGTCTTCTTTTGGTGGTTTTTGTAGTGCTTCTTCTTTAGTTTTTTGTTTCTTTTCATCAGCCTCTTCTTTGGGAGTTTTCTTGACCTCTTTATTTTCTTCAGATAGCTTCTTAGAATCTATTGCTTCTTTGGTAAGTTTCTTTTCTGCTGCCCGTTCTTTGGGAGTCTTCCTGACTATTTCCTCTTTAAGAACTTTCTTGGGTTCCCTCTCTTCCTTGGTTGGTTTCTTTATTTCTGTCTCATTTCTCAGAGGTATCTTGACTTCTATTTCTTCTTTAGACAACTTCTTGACTTCTTCGGTAGTTTTCTTGGCTTCTGTCTGTTCTTTGGATGGTTTCTTGAATTCTTTCTCTAGCTTAGCTGGCTTCTTTCCTTCTGTCTCTTCCTTGGGATGTGTCTTGACTTCCTTGTCTTTCTTGGATGACTTCTTGAACATTTCCTCTTCATGTAGAGGTTTCTTGGCTTCTTTCTCTTCTTTGGGTGGTTTCTTTACTTCGGTTACATTTTTTAGAAGTGCCTTGACTCCTATTTCATATTTGGAAAGCTTCTTTACTTCTTTATCTTCTTTGGGTGTTTTCTTGACTTCTGTCTCTTGCTTGGCAGTTTTCTTTGTTTCTGCCTCTTCTTTGGGGGTTTTTGTAACTGTTTCTTCTTCTTTGGATAGCGTCTTGAATTTAGCTTCTTCATGGAGATGTTTCTTGACCTCTTTTTCTTTTTTGTGCTGTTCTTTTATTTCTGTCTTTTCTTTTGGAGGTGTCTTTTCTTTTGTCTCATCTTTGGGGTGTTTTTTGACTTCCTTTTCTTGTTTTGGCTTCTTGACTTTGGCTTCTTCATGAAGAGGTTTCTTGGCTTCTTGTTGTTCTTTGGGTTGTTTCTTTACCTCTGTCTCTTCTGTAGTAGATTTCTTGAGTTTAATCTTTTCTTGTGATGGTTTTTTGACTTCTCTCTCTGACTTGGCAGTTTTGTTTACTTCTTTTTCTTCTTTAGATAGAATCTTGGATTCTATCTCCTCTTTGGTAGGTTTCTTGTCTTCTATCTTTTCTTTGGATGGCTTCTTTGTTTCTTTCTTTACCTCTGAAGGTTTCTTTTCTCCTGCTTTTTCTTCGGGAGGCATCTTGACTTTTTCCCCTTCTTTGGATGGCTTCTTGACTTTGGTCTCTTCATGGAGCGGTGTCTTGATTTCTTTCTCTTCTTTAGGTAGTTTTTTGACCTGTGTATCATTTTTCAGAGGTGTTTTAACTCCTATTTCTTCTTTGGACAGGTTCTTGTCTTCTTTCTCTTTTTTGGTAGGTTTCTTGACTTCTGTCTTCTCTTTGGGTGGTTTCTTGACTCTTTTCTCTTGCTTGGCAGGTGTGTCTACTTCTTCCTCTTCCTTTGGAGGTTCTGTGACTTTTTCTTCTTCTTTGGATGGCTTCTTGAGTTTACTCTCTTCATGGATCTGTTTCTTGACTTCTTTTTCCTCTTTGAGTGGCTCCTTTATTTCTGTCCCTTCTTTGAGAATTTTCTTGGCTTCTTTGTCTTCTTTTGATTCCTTCCTCACTTTGGTTTTCTTTTCTTCAGTCTCTTCTTTGGGTGGTTTCTTGATATCCTTTTCCTGTTTGGATGGCTTCTTGACTCTGGCTTCTTCGTGGAGAGGTTTCATGGCTTCTTTGTGTGGTTCCTTTCTTTTTGCTTCTTCTTTTGGAGGTTTCTTTGCTTCCTTCAGTTCTTTTGGTTCTTTCCTCACTTTTATCTCCTCTTTAGATGGTTTCTTTTCTCCAATTTTTTCTTTGTGAAGTTTCTTTACTTCTTTGTTCTCTCTATAAGGTTCCTTCAGTTCTTTCTCTTCTTTAAGTGCCTTCTCAATTTCTATATCTTCTTTGGGTGGTTTATTCACTTCTTTCTCATCTTTAGTTGATTTTTTGGTTTCTTTTTTCTCTTTAGAAGCCTTTTGTTCTTCTGAAAGTCAATCAATAAATTAACCAACCAACCAATCAATCAATCAATCATGGATGATACATACTTTTAAGAACATTACCTCTTTCAGTGGCATCCACAACTTCTTTTATTGCATGCCTTTCCTCTGCATCTTTAAGAACTGAAATATAATCATAAAATCCATCATGCTTGCTTAACATATGATAAACTAGATGACTTCATTATATTGACACAATGACGAGTTTTAGAGTTAAATTGCAGAGGTGTACAGACATTAAAGTTAGATAGAACCATTCATTTTGTAATGATATTTCAATGATGCATATTCCAAAGTAAGCATAGGAAGATTGAACAGTACATCAGAATGTTCACCCAGATATTTTTTCTTCATTTGCCACCTCCATCAAGCAGCCCTTTACAGTAATGGCTCAATGCCTAAGGCAGTGAATGCCTTTAAGTTGGAGTTCTAGCCTACTCGTTTAGCACCATATGAAATAGATTGGTCTTAATTACCGACTGAGTCATCATAAAGAAAAAATAGCAAAATTAAGTGGCACTGTAACTTAATACTTCCAAGATCCTCTTTCTGTGCAGCTATTAACACTTCCATCATGACTTTCTGATCTAAATAAAACTTGACATGATCTTCTACTGTCTTTCTTTATTTGCTTTTGAAAACTACTTCTACTACTACAAAAACTACTACTAAATCTTAAATATTTACATTGCTTTAATTTTAACACAATTTTGCCCTTTTTAGCCTGATGTATTCACAAGTGCCTATTGGTGAGTTGTGGACATTTTTTATATAAGTAAATAATTGGTGAAATTGTTTCCATAATTCAAGAGGTCAAAGCTGTCAGGTGACTTTGTTAGGTCAATGTAAGCAAGAAAAATTAACACATTTGCTAAGAGCCAAAACAAAAATAGAGGTGTAAGGGAATCAACCGATACAATGGTAGTTTTTAGAGACTTTTGAGGATAGTCCCAGTACAGGCACACTGTGTAAAAAGCTTTGTAAGGTAACTTAATCTGAAAACAGTCAATAAGGTTTATATGTTTAGAACAAACAATCAAACAATCAAATTTATGGAAATGACACAACACATGCTATTACTTTGAATTTAAAAACAGCACAAAATAACTGAGCCTGGAATGAGTTTAGCCTTGGTTAGCTAAACACTGCAAGCAGGTGAAGGCAGCCTGGCACAGGGCTTCTCAAATGTGTGTAAAGGACAAACTTTAAGTTTATATTGAAATCAATTTTATGTTATTTGTTTTGGTGTCCGCTTGTTTTCAATGTCATGTCACAAAGTACTCAATGTGTTCTTTGAAAAAATGTAAAGAAAATGTTAGGATAAATGCACAATGTCGTTACATTCCATCAGTCTTAAAACATTTGTCATCCAGAAAGATTTTCATTACTGGCGAATGAAAAATGAGGTAAGTAAGTGATGATAATGGTAAAAGTGTTGTACCTTTCAGATGCCTGTATTCCGCCCCTGATCCAACATTTCTGAGCCTCTCAAAAGGAATATGAACCTTCCTTTTTCGTTTAACTACAGTTTTCCCACTTTCACTGTTGTTGTTGTTCTCGTCGCGATCACTGATGATGTTGGAGACGTCTTCTTGGTCACCAACAGTTGTTTCTTCTTCCTCATCATCATATTCGGGTACAACCCAGGTATTGTCAAGTTTTTCAGCCGACAGAATTGTGAGGTCATGTCTCTGAACAGGGGTGTCTTTTTCTTCATCACATTCAGTTTTTGTCTCCTCCTCTTTGTCCTCTACCCCAAGTCCTGTTTTTATCTCCTCCCTGTACTCCTCTACAGTATCTTCAGATGTCTCCTCCCCATCTACATGATCATCAAATGCATCTTCAGTTTTTGTCTCCTCCTCCAGCTCCTCTTTAATTGCATGTTCTTCAGTTGTTGTCTCCTCCTCATCAAGAGCTTTAATTGCTGCCTCAGTTTTTGACTCTTCCTCCTCCTCCTCTTTAATCGAATCTTCTTCAGTTGTTTTCTTCTTCTCCTCGTCAACTGCTCCTTCAGTTTTTGTTTCCTCGTCCTCCTTAATTGCTTCTTCAGATTTTGTCTCCTTCTCCTCTTTAATTGAATCTTCTTCAGGTGTTTCCTCCTCTTCCTCCTTAAATGCTTCCTCAGATTTTGTCTCCTTCTCCTCTTTAATTGAATCTTCTTCAGTTGTTATCTCCTCCTCCTCAACTTCTTCTTCAGTTTTTGTCTCCTTCTCCTCTGTAATTAAATCTTCTTCAGTTGTTTCCTCCTCCTCCTCCTCCTCCTTAAATGCTTCCTCAGATTTTGTCTCCTTCTCCTCTTTAATTGAATCTTCTTCAGTTGTTATCTCCTCCTCCTCTTCTTCTTCAGTTTTTGTCTCCTTCGCCTCTGTAATTAAATCTTCTTCAGTTGTTTCCTCCTCCTCCTCCTCCTTAAATGCTTCCTCAGATTTTGTCTCCTTCTCCTCTTTAATTGAATCTTCTTCAGTTGTTATCTCCTCCTCCTCTTCTTCTTCAGTTTTTGTCTCCTTCTCCTCTTTAATTGAATCTTCTTCAGTTGTTATCTCCTCCTCCTCAACTTCTTCTTCATTTTTTGTCTCCTTCTCCTCTGTAATTAAATCTTCTTCAGTTGTTTCCTCCTCCTCCTCCTTAAATGCTTCCTCAGATTTTGTCTCCTTCTCCTCTTTAATTGAATCTTCTTCAGTTGTTATCTCCTCCTCCTCTTCTTCTTCAGTTTTTGTCTCCTTCGCCTCTGTAATTAAATCTTCTTCAGTTGTTTCCTCCTCCTCCTCCTCCTTAAATGCTTCCTCAGATTTTGTCTCCTTCTCCTCTTTAATTGAATCTTCTTCAGTTGTTATCTCCTCCTCCTCAACTTCTTCTTCATTTTTTGTCTCCTTCTCCTCTGTAATTAAATCTTCTTCAGTTGTTTCCTCCTCCTCCTCCTTAAATGCTTCCTCAGATTTTGTCTCCTTCTCCTCTTTAATTGAATCTTCTTCAGTTGTTATCTCCTCCTCCTCTTCTTCTTCAGTTTTTGTCTCCTTCGCCTCTGTAATTAAATCTTCTTCAGTTGTTTCCTCCTCCTCCTCCTTAAATGCTTCCTCAGATTTTGTCTCTTCCTCCTGCTCCTCCTCCTCTTTAATTGAATCTTCGTTAGTTGTTTTCTTCTCCTCCTCCTCCTCCTCAACTGCTTCAGTTTTTGTTTCCTTTACTCCTTTATTTGAATCTTCTTCAGCTGTTATCTCCTCCTTGTCCTCAAATTCTTCTGCAGTTGTTATCTCCTCCTCTTCCTGCCAATCCTTGACAAGAAATTCTTTAGTTATTGTCTCCTCCGCCTTGTCATCTTCTAACAAATAATCTATTTTGGTCTCTTCTTTCTCCTCCTCCACCTGCTCCCCATCTGCCAAAAGTTCCTCAGCTGTGGTATCCTCCTCTTCCTCCTCTTCCTCCTCTTCTACCAACTCGTCTCCTGATTTTAACTCGTCCTCTTCTTCCTCCTCCTCTTCATCTACTAAAACTTCTTCAGCTTTGGTCTCTTTTTCCTCCTTCACTGCCTCTACCTCACCCTCCTCTTCTTGTTCTTCATCATCGTCTGTGTTTAATTCTTTCTCCTCCGCTCTAACAATGCCATCATCTCTGTCCTCCACCTCTGACTCAATGGTTGCTGCATCCTCCTCCATTTTCATCTCCTCTTCTTCCTCCTCCTCCACAGCGTGAAGCTCCTCTGCCTCATATTTTTGGTCTTCCTCCCCACTGACATCATGGAAGCTCGCTTCGTCTTCCGTCGGCGGTTCATTTTTTGTTTCTTCGAGCTCCACGTGTTTCACTAATGATGTGACAGCAATCAAATTAAGAGCCTGTAATCGATGTTGTATCTGTAATGAATATGTCTGTTAAGAAATACTGAGTGAATACCATCGTGCTCCTCTGCTTCTTTTACATCCGCTTCACTCGCAGCTTCAGTCGCAGCTTCAGTAGGAACTTCAGACTCCTCTTCCTCCTCCTCCTCCTCCTCCACCAGCTTTGAGTCTGGGGCTTCACTTAACTCTGCAGCGGCAGCTTCATCTTTGGCAGCGTGAATGATCTCTGTAACTGCATGATCAACCAATATGACCTGTCTTATTTTACCTTGAGAGATGATTTGCATGTTACATGGAAATACACTGAAGGAATACGATGGAGTGACATGGTAACAATGACAATGACCCTTCATTGTACACACGACATGCTACCGTTCACTGATACTATGAAAATTAGTTGACTGTCGACAGATTATGTTTTGTGAATTCGACCATGTATTTCATCTGAAATAAATCTTTAAAAAGATGTCACAGCTATCTAGTTTCATTTCACAGCTCCACACTGTATCTTGATTTTGAATAGTTAAGTTACTAGAGAATAATGTGGATCAGTTTGGGGGATGGGTGTAAGTAATACATTAATTGAATGCATATCTGAAGAATCATACATTAAATAGTGTACAATCTACAGCAAATATCCTTCACATGTGACATTATGGGGTTCCTTAAGGCTGAGGATTTGCTATGTCTGGTCATTTGTAGTGTGAAACCTACTTCTCCCTATGCATCTGAGAGCTGGGAGCCACAGACAAGCTACATTCAAATGGACTTCACAATAATAAATATTCAGGTGAAAGAGGTTTGAACATTTATTCTGACAGAAGCATTTCATGACAGTTTCCAACTGTCATCCAGAAATGTTATACAGTACAAATAATATATGCCAAGCTTGGGCAGCAGACTTAGCTGGATCAATTTGTTGTCAATTTTAGTCTTGACATTTTGTTGACAAAATAAATTGAAGACTTATATTTTACTTAATCACCTTTTGACTTCATTTTCCTCCTATCATCAATTCCCCCTGAATGTTACCTCACTAAATTACATAAAAACTAAATTGTGAAACGTGTTGTAGTTGTAGACTTGCTGTTATAATTGATTAGGATTTCCATGCTATAAGAGATACATACATACCTACAAACAAACACACATGATATCACACATGTTTATAAATGAACCGGGAGAAAGTAACAAAGACATGAATCTCCAAAGTACACATGCTCAAAACAACACAAAATCTCTCTTTTTTTAAAAAAAAAAAAAGACAAAACATGAAAACTGAAAAAAACACAACTGAATAGTAAATTAAGTGAATACAGAGTTCCCTCATTGTTACATCTAACACGTAGTCAGATTGACAGAAGGAAGGAGTAATGCAGTCATCGAATCACTGTCATTTATTGCAAACATGATAAAAAATGGTTATGATACATATTCATTCATGCTATAATTTGGTCATGCTAAAAAAAAAAAAAAGAAAAGAAAGAAAGTTTATTCGAACAGGACGGACATATGGTGTCGTCGTTCTGTGGATTTGTTGTAGGTGTGAACATGCTTGAAAGGCCACCCGCACATGCATCACACGATCCAAAATAAACATGCCTTCCTCTTATATACAGCAGCAGACTTACCTGTTTCTAGAGGTGGCAGAAATTCACCTACATTAAAATAAATAAATGAATGAATAGATTATTTTATTTTTCTAAGAAAAGGATTTCTAGTGTTCCAGAAGCATTTTTTTTTTTTAAAAGATTTTCCCCACCTTTCCTTCGTATCAACTTCATATCAGACGTGGAGGAAACAGTTTCATCTAAACAAAGAGAAGAAAAGAGAAAGGCTATGATTTACAATCAACGGAGTGTATAAAATCTGTGTATAAACTGTAATAAAGAACTGAAACCTTTCTCAGTCACCACATTCACAACTGGTGTGGCGGCAGGTTCACCCAAAGCAGAAGATGATGCATTAAATGCATTTATATATAACTTTAAGTTTAAGTATTTCTATCTTTTCTCTATTAACTGACTTCGAATTATAAAAAAAATACAAGCCAACCTTGATCACCGACAATCAAGCTTGACATGTACGCCAAGAATAAATCCTTCTTGTCCGTGAACTCCAACACGGCCTCTTCGATTACTTTCATGGGGTCAATAGACACCTCAGGCACGATCCCTGAAACGTTAGCACACCGCAGCCGCCGTTAAAGCTCCTCCTCACAACCCAAAATATACCAAATGTTAAACTATCTATTTCATGCAACACACAGTCAGTGCCTCAGACGTCTTGGGTCAGAGAAGCGACACAACGTGATAGAACAGAGATGTGATGTAGCTGAAACTGCAGATACAATGACCGACCTTGTTCACCAGTCAGCGATGCGGAGATGAAGCCTATGAGCATGTTCATCTGCTCTGTGGTGATTTCAGCTGTTCTCTTCAGCGCTGAGATGGGACTGAATCCCACAGCGTGCTGGATATCTGATCAATGGGGAAAACAAAGTGAAAAACTGCTGTTAGCTTGTAGCAGCTGCGTAAGAAGTGTAAAGAATAAAAGTATCAATGCTTTTTGGATTATAATAATACTGGTGAATTCATGAATAATGCATTGCATTGGATTATGTTGAAGTTTAAGCTAAATGTACCTGCTTTATTTACTGGTAAGTATTTCTACTCTATCGGATCATAAGTATCATAAACGTGTGTATCTCTAAAGAAACCCTTTTTTTTTTTCTTCGGTTTCTGCCAATTTATTCTCCAGCTAATCTAGGTAGGTTGTTAAATAACAGGAAGTTGTTTGGCTTGAAAGGTAAGACATTTTTCTCAATATATAAACATTTCATCCTTTAATTTATCAGAATCAGTATATCAGTATAGCTAACTACAGCTGAAAAAATGTGACAGAATTTGCTTGTTTTGGGACGTAGCGAAAAATAAGTCAAGTTCAAGGACGCTGAAAGTTTACCCATGTAGTTGTTGTGCTCTATTCGTAGTGGGAAACAATAAGTTTTGCAAAGGCCAAACATCGTGACAGCTACCGTACCTTGACACGTGTCCAGTATCACATCCATGATCGCACACAGCACACCCTGGATGTATTCTGCTAGTCCACTCACAAAGTCATTAGTACGATTGAAGACAGTCCTGCCGATAACCACAGGGTCAATGGAGCTAACGTCAGTGGGTCCTGAGGAGAACGACACACATTCAGGCCAAAGATCAAGTTACATGAGTTACATCAACGAGTTCGCTCATTCTTTTCTGTTATTCAGACAGTTAAGAAAGACAATTAAGTTATCGGAAAGTAATTCATTACAAGTAAAGTCAGCCTACAATAATCAAGTAATAGTGTTGATTTAGTAATGAATCAAGGAAACAACTAAGGACTAAACAATGCAAACACAATGACAGTTAAAGTTAAAATTGCTCCAGAAGCAATACAGAAGTTGAAAAGGGAAGCAGGTACCTTTAATTACATCCAGTATTTTGTCCAGGATGGAACAGAGCACGTCCCGGATGTAGCCCACTATTCCACTCACAGTGTCATTAGTGACACTGAAGACACCTCTGCCAATCACCACGGGGTCCATAAAGCTAATGTCAGTGGTTCCTGAGGAGAAATGCTTCAAATGACTCATTCTTCACTGTGTCAAAAAGTAATTTTAAGATGTTAAGAGGTTACAGATTGCAGACGTGTTAAATGAGGAGAGTTAATACCTTTCACCACATCCAGAAGGTTGTCCAGGACGGCACAGAGCACATTCTGGATGTAGCCCACCACATCACAGGCAAACTCGTTAGTAACACTGAAGACACTCCTGCCTATGACCACCGGGTCCATGTAGCTGAGGTCCGTTTTTCCTGACAAAAACAACGACAAGGGGTAAGACTTACTGTATTAGTAAACGATGAGTTAAGTATCACTGAATTACAGTTTAACTTCATCAAATGATTAATCTTCTTTACTTAGGTAAATAGGATAATTATCATATTATTTGCTTTTGAAGGCGGACAAGTTCCTTAGTTAGAAATAAGCACAAATACATACCTATATTCATATCCAGTACAGCATCTAATGCAGCATCCACAACAGCACAAAGACCGTCCCTGACGGATGCCACGACGCCACACATGAAATCATTGGTTGAGTGGAAAGCTCGTCTTCCAACGACCACAGGGTCAACGTAGCTGAGGTAGAAGTTCCCTGTGTGTGTGGGGGGATTATCACACACAGTTATATCACATGAATGCCAAAATGCTGAAAACTTTCTTTCCCCATTCAGTTGTTTTTCATACCTTCCTCATCTGAAAAATACTGAACAAATGCATCTTTGGCTTCTGATATTTCTTCAGCGGCATAAGCGGCAGCAGACTTGGGGTCGCTCAAATCGGGCACGCATTCTAGGGAGCCAAAAACAGGAGTCAGGTATTGTATTGTTTGCTTCAGTGGCATGCAAGCTGTCTGTTAATGTACCATGAAACTTATGGAACAGGCTGGAGACTTCGTCAACAGCATCGTGGACAGCTTGAACAGGGTCTGTCATGATTTGCTGAATGTCTGAGGACAATAACAACGAGACATATCGGTTGGAAGTCTGTGCGTGTCTGATCACTGACGTTCGTAGACGACACATTTGTAAGATCGGTGACCCACCAGGGACTGTCTTGTACTCCACAAAGTCAAACATCACCACTCCCACCGCTGCCCAGGACAGAAGAGCAGCCAGAGCAATCAGCAGCTCCGCAGACATTTTCAGCTTCCCGAGGAGCCCCACACCTTTAGAGCGGAGGGAGCTCGTCTGTGGTGCTGCCACTCCTTTGGACCCAGAGGCTGCAGAGGAGTAGAAACAATACTGAAATCAGCCTGAGGTATCATCCGTTGCTGTTTTTTTGCTTTTACAGTCAGTAATGTGAAATTGTTGGTATAGTCAACCAAATTGTCATTGTATTTAACAGTATGCAGGTGAACATTGGCAACAGTATCACATTGGGAAAGTCAGTGATAGTGTTATATGCAGGGTTTTTATGATACACTTTCAGCCCACGTATAGATTTGTTTGTTTATGCAGAAAGGCCAAAGATTGTTGCATTGTCTGTCTGCTAGATGGCGCCGACGCTCCTTTTACTTTATATGAGCAGATAATGCCTCACTGCAAATCATCTCGGTATCTGCGCAGAAAGGCCAAAGATAGTTGCATTGTCTGTCTGCTAGATGGCGCCGACGCTCCTTTTAAATGTAAAATGGGTAAAACTGAAAACTTTAAGGGTACATTAATTAACATCAGTTAATACAGAAATAAACATTTACTAACAGTTCATTAATGTATACGAGCAATGAATAGCATGACTTAACTGAAATTAATCATTTATTAACTTGAATTAACCATTTATTGGCTGTTTGTGACCCTTATCGTAAAGTTGAAAACTTTACAACATCCCTGAACTGACATTTAATAGTATGGTTTTAAACTACTGAATAATGTATAAATTAGTGTCAACATGGCCGTTAGTAAATGATTGGTTGACACATTAATTAATTGTAAGAAATGCTTATTATTGCATTAATATTTAATATTAAATACTCCTGACTAGCAAAGCAAAGATAATAATTAAGGCAGCCAGGTAACAATTTACGATTGACACTCAGCTAAACATCAGGACTGTGTGGTTTGATCAAATTTGAGTGGCAATTGATTGACAGGCAACATTGGCAAATGACCCGACAACTGTCATCAGGATATGATTCCAATATTTCTAATATTCTCTGTAGACTTAAATGGCATCCAACTTTCCCCAGCCGAGCCTGACTAACTTCATGTTAGGAGGACAAACAAGCACAAAAGTAAACACAAAAATGTGACTGAAAAATAAGTTTTCTGGGCATTTACTTGAGGATGTGTTAAAATAACAGATGAACAATGATATTTAAACAGCTTGGAGAAAAATCACAGCTGAATTTCTAAATCTATTTCTTACGTTAAAAGTAATATCCACTAGTTCTATGAATGTACCGTTATTTTCATGGTAGCAATAATCATTTTGAACCCTGAAAGCGCTGACAAGCGTTGACAAACAACATCCTTCCATCCAGCTTTTCGGTCTAGTCCTATGCATTGCAGCAAAATCATGACATATCAAGCATATTTCTTGATAGTGATGGTAAATATATTGTTAAGACACACCATCACTAAGTGACAACCTCTGCTTTTTTTGTTACATTCAAAAGTATGTAGATCAAATTGACGCAGATTGTTTCTGTATATTCTAATCAAACTAAATATTCTTATATTTCAGCTTGAAACATCGTAAAGACCAGAGAAGACAGGAATATTCCCTTAAATCAAGTCCCAGTACATCTAAGCTTCATTAAAGAAAATATTTTGTTGTCAAATAAACCATTTTGTTGGGGCAGGTCACAGGAAAAGAAGCAGACCTCATTTTTAAAATGACAAAGGCAGAATGTTGTTGGAAAAACAGAAGTCGGCCCCAGAGGCAACGTCTATCACAGCAGAGCTCTGCTAATGCTCCAGCTACATGATATCCTGTATTTATAGCAACCAACTTTCAACACAGATAGTTTATGAGAAAAAAAAGCCACTACAGCATTTGGATTTATTCTATAATTTATAACATAGTTTAACTATAAGGCTTTCTGTTGGGTAGAAACTGTGAGAGTATCTCATTTGAGTGCTGATGCAGGTGCAACAGTCCTACCTTCAGCCATGGTGATATGGAGACTATTTCAGGTGTTGCCGCTGCAGTGGGAGACGTCTCATGAAGAAGTGAATGGAAAATCACAGCTTCAGCGTACATCCAATCAGCGTCCACTTGCTAGCGAGTAAAATCCCAGTCAGAAAATTATTCCATCTCGATTGGGTGTGATGTTTAACTTCTCCAAAATAAATCAAAATAAGAAAATGGAAAATCAAACAATGTTTTGCAAATTTTGGGGAACTTGGTTCTGCCAGTGTGGCAACATTGCCGAAGGGGGTCCGGGGGTGGTGGGAAAAGCAGAGCAGTACAGGA
Source organism: Mola mola (assembly GCA_001698575.1). Lineage (NCBI taxonomy): Eukaryota > Metazoa > Chordata > Actinopteri > Tetraodontiformes > Molidae > Mola > Mola mola. The sequence goes on from KV751346.1 coordinate 958,422, forward strand.
GAAGGAAAGAGCCAAGCAAAGCACAGGGCTCGGCGGGGTGAGGGGGAACGGACAGAATATTCAACGCAGTGTTATTGGTGCCTCACATGGGTATAGGTCAGAGCACAGCTCAGGGGGGCTTCAAAGTAACTTTATCCTCAATGAGGCCTGGGTTATTCTTAGCCGAGCTCTGCACACCAGCCGCTCTGGCAGGCCTTTTTTGGCCGTTGAAGCGGTGTGAGGAGCATCAGTTGGCTGAATTGGGCACCCTTGCTGGTAATCCGTCCACTGAACTGGAGAAAATCAGGTGGACGAGATGAGGAACGGGAAACAATTCAGGTGGAAACTGTCCTTAAAATTTCTACTGTCCAGCCGCAGCGGCAAACACTTGTTTTGTTTTTTTGTTTTTTTTACAACTACAGTTGACATGTCTTCCTCTAACTGCTGCTGGTTCTTATGTGGTTTATTTCTTTCATTTCAAAGTCATCATCACCTTGTTATATGTCGTTAGGCCTGTATGTGGCAGCTCCTCACCAGTGAAAGAATGGAAACGAGAAACCAAGAAGGGCGCCATCTCGTGACCATTCAAGCAAACTGCAGTGAGCAGCGGTTCAAAACTAGAGGTTCAAAAATATACAGTATATATA
>KV751346.1:959252-980126 GCA_001698575.1 Mola mola
AAATGGATAAATGAATAAATAGATAAACAGTTTAAAACAACATTTCACAGATTTTGATTTTGGCGTAGCATCTGAAAGTAAATCAAACTTTAAAAAAAAAAAAATTCTAATATTACCTCAGAACACACTATTGGATCTCACTTTTTCATTTCATGACACAACATTTTGGCCACTGAATCACAGGGAATGACTTGTAGCTGTGGCAGGGACAACTTGGCTGTGGCAAACACCAGTGAAAGAACACATGTGTTGTAACTGGTCATTGAAATGCATTATAAATTGATGTTACTTTATTTATATGAATTCTTGAACACGATTGAACACTATCTATCTATCCATCCATCTATCAAGAACTCCACGGGGCTGTGATAGACAGCTCGAGACGCCAATTCAAGGTCAATTGCCCATTAGCATCAAGTGTGGCAAAAAACCAAGGAGATGTCCTATACCCGCTCTGGACTGATCATCACAAAGAAAAGAATAAGATATAAAAGCATTTCCTGAGAAAGAGACAAGATAAAGAAATAATAAGGAATCATAGTGGATGTGACATATATGACATTTGGTAGGAACTTGCATACTTTTACAATGTGAGGTTTCATCAAATTACATGTCCATCGCAACCAGTTATTCACATCCATTTATGAAGTGGAAGTAGATACGGGATGCAGACATGCAGAGAGACATGTTATCCTGGTACATACACCAAAAACACTTTTGTAGCTCGTGGGCTTGCTTCCTGGTTATGTAGGTCACTGAATAAAGGCCCATAAGTTCCCCCCTTTACACTGATGACTTTTATTTAAATCTAAATTAAAATCCCAAAACAGGCTGCGCACTGAAAAAATACCTTTTAAATACCTTTTATCACTTAGCAGTGAATCTGCTGTCAGTGATTCGGGTGGAAAACAAATATCATTTTCAATTACGCAGTACAGTACAGCTGTGCAATGAAATTTAATTCAAGCTATTTAAAAGAAACTCAGATGAACCAGATATTTTCAATCTTTTGTGTTAAGAGTTACACTACAAGTAAAATAATGATAATGTTCATATGTTGTGATTTATGTGCAAATACATATTTTTGCCATAATCAGAATTGAAGTAGAAGACAGAATTTTACATACACTTTTGCATTTGTTTTTTCAGGTCTGTTTGGATCTTTATTTTCAGAGTGAGAGCTTTATCTCAGATTAGTTTGAATTTAAAATGCCCAACCGTGTGATGGGTATTCACAATTTGCTCCAAGTTGATTTTTGTGTCCAGAATAATTATTCATTGTCAGTAAAGCAATTCTAAAAATAGTACTTGTGTTTTAATGGTACATTTTGCAGATAATACGTATACTTTTACTTTGTAGATTTTGAATTCAGGAATTAAAATTTTTTAATTCAAATTATTTTATACTGTAGTGCTACTTTCTCCAGATCAACCTTCACACATTTTTCAAGTCAACAAAACAACGTAGTTTTGCTCTTTCCGGTGAAAAAGGTTCTATTAAACTTTACCATAGTAACCCATGTAGTGGTGAGGAGGTATAAAGGGATTGTAGTGCTGCCACTCAGCATCAGATCTTAGTGGCAAACGGGGATCTGGATCATCCTCTTCCTCCTCACTCTGAACCTGACAACTGTATTATTCTTCATCTCTGAATACAAAAAAATCTAAATGCATTATTTGATCTCTAACACAGTTTAAAGCAAAGACACAATTTTTTGTTCTTTGATTCATTTCCTCCTTGAGTTCCTCACCCAGCTGCGTGTCTGCCTGCAGACCCTCGTCTTCCACTCTGATTTGCTTCATGTTCCCAGTCACAGCGCTCCTGTCTCCTGGCACCAGGAGGTAGATTCATGCTCCTCGGTCCTCGGTCCTCGGGCTCCCCGGGCTGCAGGACTTCATGCTTCCAAAACTCTTAACCACATCTCTACAGGAAGTGTTGGCAGAAATGTTGTGAATGCACGCAGCAGCTCGGCCTGAACCCATTATGGTGCTGATCGGCGCAAATGATTTGGTTTGCTGCTACATCAGGGCTCAAAACGTGAAGGTTCTTAAGCGATTTATTTCTGGAAAACCCTCTCAGCTCTGTGCCAGATGTCTCCATTAAGCCTTTAGTTCTGCATGTAAGAAAAAACAATATAACAACATATTCTCCCACAAAATGTCTTCCGTACATACAGGGACAAGAGTGTGATGAGAGAGCGTAGCAATGACCTACAGTACCTGTTGGCTGCTGGACTCTTGAAACTCCTGAGTGCAGACACTTGTGTGCGTTACAAATTGCTGTATGCAAACACTTCACGGCTCTAGCAGCCAGTAAGGGACAAGATGCAAGATGTGTGAGTGTGTTGCTCAGCCAGTGCGGCCAGGAAAGGACAGCTGGGAATTATTTTGATTTGTAATTCTGTTAAAAATGATTATTGAAGATGCTCCACTCAAAAGAATTTCCACAGCTAGCTTTTGTAGTCAGAGCAGAAACTCTAAATAATTGAAAAAAAAAAAAAAATGATAAATGACATGAATGAAGTATTCCTCCACTAGTAGAATGGTCTCCATTTGTGGATTTGCAGTTCAGCCTGAGAGTAAGCCACGCCCACAAACGAGACAGACGTCTGTCTTCTGCTCTGATTGTTCACACTTCCCTGTGAAAGGTGAAGCTGTAAAAAGTCATTGTAAAGCGTTCAGTGCTGCCTCTAAACGTCACAGCCACAGGATAATAATGGCAAGACTGTTTATTTCAAAACCAGCTGTGTATAAGTAACAGACGGAGACAATAAATAATGCAGAGACCAAATCGTTCTTAAAACTGGGGAGAGGCAAAGTGATTCTAGTGAAACTCAAGTTTTTGAATCATTTTTCCCACCCGAGAAAACCTAAGAATAAAAAAAAAATAAAACGCACAGACATGGTGTCTTGCCCAGGAATTCCCTTGAGAATGACGTACAGAAAAAACCCCAACTTATAATCATGTAATATCAACATTATGTTGCACAAAAATAATACAGTGAAATAAACACGTTTGGTCTCGTAAACAACACTTTCCAGATACACACTATGGCGGGACAAACACGGGTCAACATCCTTCATTTTCTGTCACGTGAGTGTCACTATGTTTGTACGTTTTGGCCGCCGGCGCGAAGAGACGATGCGGCGTTCCTTACAAAGCCTGCTGCCATACATTAATGCAACATACATTTTAAAATATTGCCAGTATAATAAGCAGTCAGCCGAACAATGGTGGCAGCCGGGGAGGAAGTCGGCCTCCTTTTCAACTACAAGAAGCAGGAAATAAGTTACTTTAAGCCGACCTAGAAAATCATTGGCTGCAGCTGAAATGCGATGAATGCACTTAACATTAGCGCGGGTGGGATACACGTTTAGGTGGAGGAGTCCATGAAAGTTAGTGTGTAGAAAGCATGAAGGCATTCCCTTACATTATAAGAATATAACTAAAGATGAAAAGGCAAGAACAGGTGTTAAGAGTACATCTAAGTTCCTTGAGAAGAAGAGAGCAGTATCGTTATATTCACCTCGTAAAAAAGGTCGGCGGACTTTCGGAAAAACTTTCTTTCCACAATGTCTAAACGTTACCATTCCTACATTTATCATGTCACGATTTGTTGCCAGCTGCGAGCCTCACCAGGTTTTTCTACGAGCTGTAAATCTCAAATAACGTTGACCTTGGATTAAAAAAAATCCACAAGTTTCCAAATATCAAAAGTAATACAAAATGAAACGGAACAGAAAAAAAAAAAAAGAGAGATAAGTAAACAAGCAATTTATATTTACACTACATACAAGTTACACGACTCATCTCGTTCGTCCATGGCAGTCGTTGAACATCCTTTCATTTGATCGTCAGTCTGCTGTCGGAGCTGCACTGTCCCTGTTCGTATGAAGCCTAAAGGTCAAGAAGTCAGTCGGTGAGCTTTTGAGATCATCACAGCCACAGGATGAGAAAACACGTGGAATCTGGCTCCCTCTGGTGGACAACCGGGTAAGTGACATGAGATGAAGGCAGCGGCGCTCAGAGATTATCCCCTGGCTGGTACTGAGGCTCAGTGGCAGTGAAGTAGTCCTCCAAAAAGGCCTGCAGGTACTCAAAGGTGGGCCTCTCCTCCGGGTCCTTCTTCCAGCACTGCACCATCAGCTCGTGAAGGGACGTGGGGCAGTCCTGCGGGCACGGCATCCGGTAGCCTCGCTCCACCTGCTCCAGCACCTCTCGGTTGTTCATGCCTAAAATTGGACAAAGTAAAAGTAGATGAAAACTCACTTTTAGGTGTGAAACTGTCTATCTGTGAAATGTAATGATACTCACATCTAGAGTGAATGCAAATGAAGGACCAAAACGCTGCCGACGGCTACGAAAGTCAGTATATGTTTCACTGAGCTTTGCACAACGGGTGCGTGATTTGCTTTGTTAAATTGGAGAGAATACATTTTTCTAAACCATTTTCCAGTAACAAATTTTATTACACTACGAAACACATCTATAAAATCTACAAACATCCAGCTGTCCGCTGTTCATAAAACTGTCTAAACTGTTCTTTATGTACTTTGATCTACTGTGTCATGCACAAATCAGAGTTAGCTGCCTTTTTCCTTTTCATTCCTCCCTTTTGCCTTTTATGATAACATCTATTTTTTTTATTTTTTTCCTTTTCCTTCCCTCATGTCTTGTGACCAACTTTAATGTGTATGGCAGATCATCGTTTCACATGTTCCCACAGTCATCTGGGAACGCTGCACTGCATAATGCACAACATAATGTACATTATGCAACACGCTGCTCTTTTTTTAGCACACGGAAGCACAGCTACTGTCACAGCACACTCAAATGCTCTCACGCACGTCGCATTAATCAAGCACAAGCAATCACCGGGAATCGGGTGTGTGTGTGTGACTGCGTGGTCCACAGAGGCGAACACACTCACCTGGATATGGCACTCTGCCCTTGGTCACCAGCTCTGTCAGCAGGATGCCAAACGACCACACGTCTGACTTGATGGTGAATTTCCCGTAGAGGGCGGCCTCAGGAGCAGTCCACTTTATAGGGAATTTTGCACCTGGAAGAAATCCAGATGCTGATTTCTAATGATCGTGGTTCCAAGTCAAGCAGAAGAAGAAGTACGCCTTCTGTATGAGTGTTTTTTTCTTTTTTTTTTTTTAAACAGACTGATGAGATCTATTCTTCCTTCATTTGATATTTTATCAGTGCAAATTCACAAAGACGTGACACTATCCCATCCAAACAGGAACAATTCTATCATCTCTGCCTTAATTTGCATTTGGTCTCATTTCAACAAGTCAAAGTTTAAACCCCCAACAAACATACTTGAATGTATATATGTTTTGACGGATGTTGACAGTGAAGTTCTGCATTGACACATTTGCTTAAAGTCGGGGGAGAATCAGATACGAGGTGAAAGGTGAATTTTTGAGGACAACATGTGATGTGCCCTTGTATGAATAAAACAGTCAGTGCCAGAGGTCCCATTGGTACCACTAGAACACATTCCCGCTCATTTGCTTTAATGTTATGGCGCGCCATCTAGTCTAAACTGTATCCGTGTATGTAAATATGCATTAAAGTCATACCAGCAGGTATAAAATGGATTGCCAGTTGTGTGTAATACATACTTCGCACTGATTTTGTGGAAGTTATGTTCCAGCTTGTGATGATAAAGTGTCTTCCTTTTTACATTTTTGAAAGATGCTCCTTATCACAACTAATTTACACCCTACTCAAGTCTATACAGGCTAAAAATTACACATAATGGTGAAATTTACAAACCTGCGCCGCCCGTTGATTAAATACATAAAAATTAATTTCTGTGTCCTAAAAGGAAATATTTTGACCTTTGGGGTCTTAAAATGGCTTGGATGTAATTCTACACCTGCCTCATCTAGGCTTTGGGGATCTATGAACATGCTTTAGCCCCACCCCCCCTCTGCTCATCCCTTGAGTGAGCTGGGGCTTATCTGCTTTTTTAAATTAGTCTACTATATGCCGCACATTGGCATTGGAGTAATTCAGCCAAACATGTCTGAACCAGACACAGATTCCGAGGAAGAAGAGGAAGATCTAAGTGTACAAGGTCGCCTACAAATTGAAGCTTCACAATGGTACGTTTTGTTTCTACATTGTTAAGCCCCACCCACCCCAGTCATCAGGACTGGTTCCTTCCGTTCTCTATTAAGGGGACCCAGGCTGTCAGAATTAGATTTTGGAGACTGTCATTGGTGGATCGCAATACAAAAGCAGAACTCATCAACCGTGACTCTGACTGGCGACAGCCCACTAGTGTATAGCGAGTATTTACTGTGGACCCACCTTGTCTTGCTGTGTATTCATTGTCCTCGATGAGCCTTGCCAGACCGAAATCAGCAATCTTACACACCAGACTTTCTCCTACCAGGATGTTGGCGGAGCGCAGGTCTCTGTGGATGTAGTTCATCCTCTCAATATATGCCATGCCTGCAGCCACCTGGGAAATTTGGTTTTGTCCACAATGAAAATTGCATTACTGAACGGGGACTCAAACTGTTCTAAGAAGGATTTTTTTAAACAGATTCACAGCCAATTTAGCAGCGTAGAAAAGTGGCCACATTTGGAAATTAAACTCAGGTATGATTACAGGAAGTGATTTATGAGCGACACAGAAGCCCTCCAGATGTAAGGCTAAATCGGGCACTTTAGATGCTTTTGATCTGCGGCAGCTGTTAACGCCGACCTGATCTGAAGCTGGAAAAGGCAGTAAACATGCGAACACTGAGCCGGCTCACAGCTGGAGAAGATTAAATTGAATCCGGCCCTTTTAAAGAGCATGGCAACGAGTCAACATCCAACTTTGGGATTTATTTTCCAGCGGCGTACCTGAGCAGCCATGTCCACTAGGTTTGGAAGTTTGAGGGCTCGTCCCTCTCCGTCTTTGAGGAAGTCAAGCAAGCTCCCTGAAAAAAAGAAAAAAGGATAATGAATGTCAGGTGTTTCAAGCCAACTTCAGCTGCTTAATCTTGACTCAGATTTGATCAAAACTGAAGGAACATGCTACATCGATTCTGGGAGTTGCACAGGGCCTCATGTTTTTGTTAGTGACAGCTAACTGGTGACTGACGGTGGACCATCTGTGTCACGCAGGATGCGTGCTGTACTGTCCGTGCAGGTGCATAAATTGTGTATGCGCTGCGTAGGTGTATGCACAAACCAAAATATGCAATATTCATGGTGTCTTTTTTTTTTTTTTTTTTTAGCCTCAGCTGAAGACAGCAGCCACCTTTGCTCATGTACTCGGTGACGATGTAGATGGGCTCCTCAGACACGACGGCGTAGAGCTGCACCAGCTTGTCATGCCGGAGCTTCTTCATGATCTGAGCCTCCTCCAGGAAGGACTCCGGTGACATGGTGCCGGGCTTCAGAGTCTTGACCGCCACCTTGGTGGTGCCGTTCCATGTGCCTGCATGGGGAGATTTGAGGAGAAAGTGTTTGTGTTTGAAAAAAGTGTAGCTCAGATAACTGACAAAGAGGCTGAAGGTTGTTCAAGTATAAAACTTACTGAGGCACAGTATGGTACAAAAGCAGCAATGACACTGTTTATTTCTTATTTATGGATAACGAACATCCCGTAAATACTTAAAACATCCCTCACAGAGGAAGTGGTTTCAGGACTTGAATTCAGCTATGTGCTAAAAAGAGACATTTCCAGTTGAAAAATGTATTACCTCCTACATTTAGGTTTATATTGTATATCTGTTCTTTATCTGTGTACCTTTGGTGTGACACAAGGACAAACTGATTAACTTTGGGTATGATTTGGATCTGGATCTGGATTTTCAAACATAGACACAACTCAAAAATTTGGGTACAGGAGGCAGACACACGCTCCTCCTTCAAGAGTAGGCTCAAAACTTTCCTTTTTGATAAGGCCGATAGTTAGGACTGGCCTTCCCGGACCCTCGGTACGCTGCTATAGGCTGAGGTTGCCGGGGGGGGACATCCCATGATACACTGAGCTCCTCTTTCCTCCTCTCCCTCTGCTCCTCTAAATGTACATGTGCCAAGAAGACATTATACTAACTTTATTTCTTCGCTGGAGTCTTTGTGCTTTGTTGTCTCGTGGGTTTTAATGGATCATGGTCGGAGGTGCGGTTGTGGTCCCGCCCACGTTAGGACAGGAGATCTTAGTGACCTGGATCCTAGTCTGGATGGCCTTGGACAAATCTGGATCCATGGACTACATGACTCCCGGACCAACAGACTACACCTTTTTGATTCTGCCTTATTAATAAACCCAAACTAAATCATAGCTCAACTATGTTTGTTATAGTGTATCGAGCACCTGGACCCTATACTGACTTTTTATCTGAATTTTCAGCATTTCTCTCAGCTCTGGTCCTTAAACAGATAAAGTTAAGATTGTAGGTGACTTTAATATCATGTAGACGTTGAAAACGACAGAACTTGGTACGGCATTTCTCTCACTATTAGATTCATTCGGCTTCTGTCAGTGTGTACAAGAATCAACACACACTTTTAATCACACCCTTGATCTTGTTCTGATATATGACATTGCATTTGATCACTCTATCAGAGGTTTCATATCTTAATTTTAAACCCTCCCAGCTTGATCACCTTGCTGATTGCACTGCCGGCTCTCTACGTACTTCACTCGATTCTATTGCCCCACTTAAAAAGAAAACAAAAGCAGTCAAGAGACTAGCTCCGTGGTATAAACTCAGTACTCGCAAGTTAAAACAGAAAACTCACAAACTTGAAAGGAAATGGCTAAACTGGAAGAGTCACGCCTGGCCTGGCAGGATAGCCTTAAAGTATACAGGAAGGCCCTTCGCCGAGCAAGAAAAGATTACTATTCAGCGTTGATAGAAGAAAACAAGAATAATCCCAGGATCCTTTTCAGCACTGTAGCCAGGCTGACTGAGAGCCATCATTCTATTGAACCATGCATTCCTAGAGCCCTCACCTGTAATGATTTTATGAACTTCTTCAATAATAAAATTAGACTTATCAGAGAAAATATCCTACACTCCACAGGTTCCAGTTCAGCAACGGGAACTTGTAATGGAAACCTGCTCTTATGATTTGTTATTGCACTTTATGTGACCCAAATGCTTATACAAAGAAGTCAAGCCATTTCTTAAAAAACAGGAGGTCACAGCTTGGCCGGACTAGAGGAGCGCAGACTTTTCTCATACAGGAAACCATAGTCTGAGTGATCACATATCTGTACAACTTAAATACTGCTGTTCTCTATGTTTAGTGCTCTTTTGCCCTCTCAACCTCTCAGCTTATGCTGACTGCATGACCGAATTTGCTGCAGCAAAATAAAGCGACACAAAGACAACTCGACTTAGATTTTTTTCATTCTCTGATTCACCTCAAACAACAAATTTGTCACAACAAAACTATAGAGGCTGTTACTATTCTGGACATGTTTCCATCCAATTGACCTTCATGAACTAAATACATCATTATCTTCATCTAAATCGTCAACTTGTTTACTAGACCCCAAACCTACCAGGCTGCTCCAAGACGTTTTACCCCTAGTTAGCAACCCACTACTAAATGTTATCAATCTATTCCTTGTGACAGGTTAGGTGGCCCAGTCTTCGAAAGTAGCTGTAAGTCAACTACAGACCAATATCCAACCTCTCCTTTCTTTCAAAGATTCTACTGCTTGCTCATTTATTAGTTACTGTCACATTGTTGTGTTCTGTACATGTGGCACCAGTTTGTAAAAGCCCACTGAGACAAACTGTAAATGATTTCGGGCTATACAGATCAAATTTGATTCGATTTGAATGTCATTTATTAATATTTAATATTGGACTGGCTCTAATTAAATTAGACTGAACCAAAACAGAATGTGTCTGAAGTGAGTTTAGATATGTCAGCGAAACCTGAGCAGACTAAACATCATATACACTGAAGTTTAGAGGACCTCAGTCCAATCAAAATGCACATTAGGGTTTGCTCAAAACTGACACCGAGTTCACGCGGAGGTGCATCCAGCATTGAAAGCCTTCTAGATGAAATCACTGACACAAACAAACCTCTCTGTGGGTAGCGTTTGAGCGGGGGTGTCAGCTTGGAACGAACCAAGACATACTGCATTTTTTTCCAACCCCGCTCGCAGCTGTCCCTCATTTTTGAGCCAAAAAGATACACACCCATCCAGACTTCCCCAAACTGGCCGTTGCCGAGTCGTTTGATGAGCTGCAGCGACTCCCGCGGGATCTCCCACACGTCTTTGGTTTTGACGGACAGGTCGGTCAGACGAGGCATGCCTTTGTGGCACGGCACGATCAGTCGGCAGCACAGCCCCGCAGCCCTGGCTGGATCAGGAAAGCAAATCCGTCACATCGGGACATTTTTTGGGAGAGGGGTGGGGGCTCTGTTGTTTTTAACACCACACCCATGAGTGCAGCAGAGTCTCACCAGAGTAGTGCTGTACGAGCTGCTGGAGCGTCTCAAACTGGGCTCTGGTGGTGATGTAGTAGCCTCCACTGTCCAGCTTTCGAATCTTATAATGTTTGACGTGGTCTCCCTTGATGTCATCCCAGTCCTGGATGGAGAGAGAGTAGGCCCCTGGAGCCAAAACAACACAGTGGTGAAGCAGAAAACAGATTCAAACCCAAAGACGTCACCAAACACTTGGGAGCGCATGACAGATTTAGGGCAATGGACGCGGAGCAACTACATTGTTAACGACAGTTTATCATTTAATATACAGCTTCTACTGCCACGTTTAAGTAAAGCGATCCTAAATGCTTATTTATTCACAAACACTTCGACAGGTCAGCCTGCTCGATGTCTGAGTACCTTTGGTTGTTTCGCTCTCACGAATGAGGAACGTGCCCCTGGCGTTGCCGTTGGAGAGCAGCTGCCTCTCTGCGTCCTTTCGGCCTAATTTACCAAAGTACCAACTGGAGTGGGAAAATAAAGAGGAGGAAGAAACACTTTTCACATTGTCTGTCTTTAATTCTCTCTTTAAGTGTCCCAATGTCACATTGAGCTCCCCCTGATGAGACTGTGTGTTGGTGTGTGTGCTCTCACACACAAAAACAAAAGTTCTACTCACTCCTCAGCTTGGATGGAGTCCACCGGAGCAACATAATTGCTGGGAATGTAACCAGTTCCACCAGTGGTGAGAGAGCGCGCCTCCCACCAGTCGCCCTCGCTGGGAGCAGAAGGACGGAGAGAGACCGGGGGACGGAGGCAGGTCGGGATAGAGAGGGAGACAAATCATCATTTACACATTTTGCAGACGGGCATTAAATAAATGCAGTAGAGGCTGGTCAGATTTATTGTCCGGCCAAAGAGCACATAAAAGCAAACAAGCGTCTTCATCTCCTGTTTTCTACAGCGTGGGCTCCTCCAGTGAATCATCTCTGGACAATCGGAAACTGAAATCACATTTAGTCGTCCCATTCTGTAATGAAATATACTGTTGCCCTGTTTTCACGGCTGCCAAGGACATTATGTTTTCAGCCATCTGCTAGCTGGTTTGTTTATTAGCAGGACTGGATAATAACAACTGAATGGATTTCAACGAAACCTGATGGGAGGACGGGGAATGTGATAACAAGAAGAATGTGATGAAGGGAATGTGATGAAAGAAGAACGTGTACAATTTTGGTGGGGATCTGATTACAGAGGACGATCTAGAAATTCTAATTTAAGGAGAATGCTGGTCCATGAGTCATCTTTCTAGTTAAATCTATCATTTATATTTATTTTATATTAAAAGTGACAATAAAGTTGGGCACGGCAGGATAAAGTGTCTCTTGTGTTGCACAGAAGCAAGCTGTTGTCTGGCTCAGTGCTTAAAGATACGAGTTTCTCAGAAAACACACATATGCATTATTACTATTATTATTATTATCATTATCATTATTATTGTTGTTATATTATCATTATTATTGTTATTACCATTATTACCATTTGTACTTACACCACTTACACCATCTGATATAATACAAAGACACACATATACACAGGATTTATCATTATTCTCTCTTTTCTTTTTACGTTGAGAATATTGTTTGTATTTGTGTTTCTAGTTGTTCCTCCTGGTTTTGTATTGTGTCCTGTCCTGTTATTCATGTTATTGTTTGCACAAAAATTAATAAATAAATAAATAAATAAAGACATTCAGACAAAAACTAGGCAACGAAAACACATGCGCCACCCTTAATGCTGTCATGCGGATGTTTTCACACTTACGTGCTGTTGAGGATCTGGAACCTCTCCCCTTTCCTGAAGCTGAGGTCATCCTCTGTCCGGGCTTCGTAGTCATAAAGAGCCACAAACAGAGTCACCCCTGCAGGAAAACAAAAAAAGATGACATGGGATGGTTGGAGTTGGAATAGTCACATTGGGATTTTAAGTGCGGCTTCACTCTTGGCAGCGTTCATCTGTCCAACACATGGGCTGCTGGCTATGTCATGGCAATATGAATTACTGCACTCCTCCAAAAATTCCACAATTTATGATAGCGATTATTGCATATGGACATACAAAATAGACCTCAGAGGGAACAAATCCCGGCAGACCTCCCTGTGATCTTTGGCGCCCCCTAAGGGAGGGCTTGGGAACCACTTCTCTAAATGATCTTAGGTCGACGAGAAACGGCAAACAAAGAAAGTTAGCGACTAGCTGACGAACACAATGAATTCAACTGCTCAAGAGAACGAAATTTCCTGCGGGGGGGCTAGTAAAGACCTAAACAGATGTGGAGGGAGAGCGAACATATACACATTTTTTTGGGTTCATTCTATCTGCTGGCTTGTAAATTAACCACTGATTATTAAAGACTCACCATGAAAAGTTTACAAGCAAATGAAATATTTAACCGTCTTTTAGGGAATAAATAAAACAAAACTGAAAAATCAATTATTACATGTTGAACATTCAAAAAAACCCCACAACTACCCGTTTTGCATAGGAACAAAAAAAAAAAATCAGATTTTAATCGTTATCAGACGGAGCATCCTCTAGGAATGCTGAGGCCAATCCAATTTATCTGACGTGATTTGGAGCAGCCCTGGAGTCCAAGAACCTCTTAATGAGTCTGGAACTGTAAAATGATTTCATTTTTCTGATTTGTTCCGACTCATCCCTGGACAATCAACTACTACAACCGCTACAAATTTTCATGTCGGCGCACTGACCTCCGCCTGAACTGCTCACTGTCTCACGTTGACGTTTCCACGAGGGTGGGGGGGATTAAATGAGGGTTCGGCTCGACTCTGCTCTTGTTGACATTTTGTTTTCACTTTACAGGCTCACATATGAACGTTGCTTAGTGCCGGCCTTCTGGACAAATATCGTAATCACACCAGCTGCTTGTGCTGACTCCACAGAGCGCTCATCTGTGCTGGAACAGGAGTTGATATCAAAGCAAGAAGATGCACTTAATTCATGCACTTTAAAACCTTGTGAGGGAGCGTGAAGCCCATCTCTCTACCTCCGAGACACTCCTGCACTACTCAGCAAAACATCTGATCTTTATGGTCATCAGATGTGCCTCACAGAGAACCTGCATTAATTTAGGTCACTCTTGTTTTCCATTAACTTCTGCATAAACATGAATTCATCATCCCAAGAGGGAAAAAAAAAAAAAGGATATTTACTTGGAATACAGGAAGAAATCCAGTATGTCTAAAGCAAAAACTATTTGCTTGGCAAAAACTGTACACAGGTCAGTGAATATCAGCTTTTAATTGAGCGTTGGAGCAGAGCCACACAGTGAGTGGCTCACACAGGGGGTTTACAACCTAGGCTGACGTTTTATTTCTCTTGTAATCGCCCCGTTTGAAATTCAACCCCCATTTAGTGACAACAGCGTGTTTCAGAATTTTCCACTTGCGTTGTCCTCATGAAACGGGTCAACATTTTGGATGTTTTGTTACCTCTCCACAGAACCAGGCGAGCCGTTTCATTCCTTTCTTCCATTCCCAGTGGCTAAGGCACAAATGACGCAAGCTAAATATGGTCTAACCATTGATTACAACTGAAAATAAAAATGAAACTCCTGCTTTAATTTCACTCGGTTCCCTTGTGCTTGACCCATGTTTACATGCACACACGTTTTGATTTCAAAAGAGCTTTATTCAGCCTGACCTGCTCCACCCCGCGACCGGAGCGTTCCAGACTGCGAGGACGTGTGGACTCCCCCGAACACGGTCACCCCCTGCGTGGCTCCGCTGTGGAAGTTGTTGTAGTTGGGGATGGTGGTGACCCCGAAGCTGGGGTAGTGCTGCGGCGTGGGGTCGGACCCATAGCGGTATCCCGCGTGGTGCGAGAGGCTGGTCTCCCGGTCGTCCGTGAGTTTCGCTGCTTCTTTATCCTTACATTGGACGCAGCCCATTCTCTACTCTCTGCAGGCGGAGGGAGAAAGACACAGATGAAATTAGCGCGCAGGTAGAATAATAGCCCAAAAGTCGTCTCCTTTGGGAATATTAGGATTCAATATTCCATTATTTCAGGCTTTCCCCTGAGAGTAACAGTGAGCCCTCTGAAAACTCTTTCAATTAGGCTGAAATTAAACGCCATACTTTGACTCTAATTATACAGCGGAACATAATGTGACAGAGCTGTGGTCTTTGCCTATATTGATTCACTGTGGTAAACATGTGCATACATTGATCTTTTGCACAGAATAACCAGCTTGGCTTTCTATGAAAACAATAAACGCCACTTCTCACCTCTTTTCGCTTTAATCACGTGGCCCCACTTGTGAGAGAATTTTACACCTGGCTGTTATTTTTACAAGTTGGCATGTACTTTTGTTTTCTCTAAAAGAAGCCACACACCCAGCTGCAGACTCACTGCACAGGGTTAAAAAGCACAGCGAGACCCTGAACCACTTCCTGGATCCGCTCCAAGTCTCACGAGGGGGACTGATGCAGCATTCGGCCTCTCTAAAGTGCAGCTAAACCCGTTTCTGTAATGACCGAGTAAGGAAATCTGCTTTGCCAATTAAAAAGAGTCTCACCGTCTTAAAAAGACCGGGTTAAATGGAAGCACATTTTGGCTCACCGCGCCCCCCTTTCAAGCCCGGGAAGCTCATGAAGCCACTACGGCACAGCTAGGAGGAGGCTGCTGACAGCACCCATGTCTTTCATCGGCTTTAGTGGCCAGCTGAGTTCAGGGACTGCTAATTGGAAACACACTTGTTTACAGTCGCAGTGGATGGAGAGAGGTGGTGCTATGGGCAACAGAGGAAGAAGGACATTACTGCACCACTCTCCCTTTCAGATCGGAGAGGTTAGCGGCATCTTGTGAACAATGACATTAACAGGAAAAGTGGCAATTATTCATCTATTAGAACAAAATCCACAATTTACAGCTTTTTTTTCTGTCTTGTCTTTTGTACACCCTGGATTTTTTGGGAACTTGTGGCGAGTATTTTCTGCAACCGGGAAACTAGATTTCAGGGACGACATTTCGGCTCCTATGAGCTGAAAGTCCTGAACGAGCTTACTGGTTACAAGTTGAGCTACAGCGTGTGCTAGTTGACCAAACTCCTTCAGGCCTGTTTTACATTTACAGCAAGATCTGGAAATGCCTACATCAGAAAAAAAAAAATTGTTAACAGATGTGTCACTTCCAGGAGGCTCTTGAGTGCTGCAGCAAAGTCGTTGACAACAGAAATATTTCATTGGTGTTTAAGCTGGTTTCAAAGCATCTAACATGTAATACAAGTAAAGACATAATAAAGGTGCTTTGGGCGGCATTAACATCGTCACGTCATTGAAACTGGAATCCGAGCACTAGCATAAAAACAACGTGAATCACTTTATGTAAAGCAAACTTTCAACGTCCAAATATCCAAATACCTGCAGCCCACAAGTGCCCTTAGAGCAGAATATATGCCTACAGAAGTCACCTCCTGGGCATTTTCAACGTCTCCTGTCCTATATTTGCTCCAAGGCGCTTAACTAACAAAGACATTGGAGACAGAAGGGGATCACTGTGATTCATTGCTGCCAATGAAAGCCCATTATATATCCAGGAAGAAGAAAAAAAAGAAGCATAAAAACGACCACAGACTGATATATGAGTCCTTATCAGACAAATAATCTTCTTTGACCTTAGTATGTACATATTCTATCTCTTGTCCTCATAAAAAACACGTTTAGCAAACAGTTACCATGTAAGCAGAAAACCACAAGACTTCTCAGAAGAGCCGAATTAAGAGGGTGATGTGCAGCTACCATCACGTCATCAACGTGACACTTTTAGTTTTTCGCTTCTTCATTTTTCATGTCAAACATTATGTGTCAACAGCATTTTGTTTTTTAAATGATAAATTGTCAAAGATAGTCAAATCTAAATGTTTCGCTGAGCTGAGACATGGTGATATTAATTAATTATTTTCCTATTCCTATTTTTTTTGACATTTTAAAAGACAAACCAATCCATTAATTACTTAAAGAAAAGAAAAAATCCAATACATGTGACCACAGTTACGACCAGACCTGAATTCCAGGCTTGCTGAGGTATGAAAAATCTTTGACAACTTTGGTGGAAACTTGCACAAGCAGGGAAACATTAACAGAACAGAGAATTACACAGATAACACATGTCCAGCCAGTTATCCCGAGCATTTCTCTCTTTAACTGCGCTGCATCCCCTCCTTGAGGGATCAGAGTAAATGAGCGGACATCTAACGTCGCCGTGCTGCCTGTGGGGATTATGAAAATCTCCCTGCTCTTGAAGTTAAAAAGGCCAGGGACTACCGCAGCTTTAAAAGGGCTGTAACCATTCTGCGGCGCAGAAACTAGGCCATCTTGTGTTGTTTATATAGACGTGTTTCTCTTTTGGTGCCGTTTGTTTGGCACAGTTTTTTATTTAGTAAACAGTTGCACATGAATCATGTCGCGCTGTTGAAGTTGTTGAATAAAATGTTTTAAAACGGAGATAAACAGCAATCTAGATTCACCAAGGTTAGCTGAAGTGCATTCCATAGCAACAGGCAGAGCTGTCATCCTTTCACAATAAAAGCTTCATCACTGGCTTTCAAATAAGGGATATCTACTTTCACACTACTTGAAGCCTTGGATCATGTCAAAATGTCAATAAAGTCCCTCAACATAATAATAGAGTCACATATGGACCGCTCTCCTGCTTCTCTCCCCTAAAAAAAGCACAAGATGGCATCACGGCCTCAGGGCTTGTTCCTTTCCATCGCACTGGCTGGGTATGGCACGGTCACCTCAGCCTGATCACGCTATTTTCAGACTCAAATACACAGCTTGCCTCCAAGAGGGCCACGGTGACGTGATACGGAGGGGGCGAGGACACGGGATCGGAGCTATGTGGCGCGTTGCAAAAGGCAGAATCGAGAAAGAAAAAGCAGGACTTTCAAAAGCAAATGCAAACAGGCAGGGGAACCACTTTAAGTCTCCTCATAACGATGCTGTCTGAGATCCGGCGTTAATGTGTGGTCTGTTGTTAACGCTGCCGCAGGATTCCCTCACATCAGGGAGTGAAGAGAAATATCATGCGAGTGCAGCGGCAGAATAGGGTTTGTGCCACTACATCAGTCACGGCTGCTGGGATCAATGGAAAAATGATTTCCCCATAATGACAGTCTTTATTTTGATGCTGCACAGGCCCAAATGTTAATCAACTTCAGCGGTACAGAGACTGTTTCATTACTGAAATGCTCAGACTTCAACAGTGAAGTGGCAGATCAATAAAGCAAATTAAAAAAGGACAGACATGTCAGGCTCACACTGTGTAACTGATGGATTGAACAGAGCCAGGCCTGAGGAACAGACAATATGCTGCGCATGAATACTTTAATCATTCAGACAATTATTTTCACGATTAACCAGTTAATCATTTACTATATAAATCGTCCAAAAACAGTGAAAAATGTTTTTTTTAGAGCCCAAACCGATGTCTTCAAATTGCTTCTTTACGCCAACCAATAGTCAGAAACGCTAAGATTCTTCATCTAATGCCAGAAAGGACACAGGAACGCTGCAAATCCTGACATTTAGGAGGCCGGAACCAACGAATTGAAACAATTATGCGATCAGCAAAATAGTTATCTCTTCATTTTCTTTTTTGACTAATTGATCGATCAATTATGCAGCTCTAATGTCCGATGTGGAAAGATAACACGTGTGGACTAAATACTCAAGAGCTCTGGTTATGATTCACTGTAAAGCTGAAATATTTATCAATTAATCAGTCACTTGGCAGATGGTTAAACAATGACTTTTTCCAAAGAAAAATGTCAAATAGCTTCTTAAATGTGAGGATTTCATTGAGGTCTCTGTCTTATCAAATATATTAGTGGTTTTGGCCTGATGGACCCAAAAAAACAAGCCATTTCAAGATGCCGTCTCGGCAAACTTTAATGGTTTCGGACATTAGCAAGAGTAATTGATAGTTAATGGACTTAGCTGCTGTTAGTTGTAGCCCTCCTCTAAACAACTATATTTAATCAGCTTTATATGGTATCAAGT
The DNA here is from genome assembly GCA_001698575.1 of Mola mola. Lineage (NCBI taxonomy): Eukaryota > Metazoa > Chordata > Actinopteri > Tetraodontiformes > Molidae > Mola > Mola mola. Next base: position 977,754 of record KV751346.1, read on the forward strand.
AACTCAATAAAACCAAACTGGAACTTTAGGAACTACCTAAAAGCACAGAAACCACCTTTAGCAAAAATTTAATCGAGGAGCACTTAGAGTTTTTTAAGTCTTTCCTGATGTTTTTGACGGGGAGGAGTTTATGACCTGTACCACAACGCACCATGGGGGTGATGAACGTACAGTCCATGGCTGAAGCTACCAATAATTAAAACCAAACTGATCGGAAAATCAAACGTAAGAGCAGACATCAGTGTGAAAAGATTACGGTCATTTCACATGATACACGCTTAAAACTTCAACAACAAGTTTAAAAATAATGAGGTTATAACTCCAGTGGGAACACTTCATTTAAGTGGTTAAAAAGATGACCTGGTGTTTATTTTGCTCTGTGCTAGTTGCCATAAAAGAAAGCCAAAAAATTCCCTGTAACATCTGACTTGCAGATTGTGCTCAACCACATCTAACAATATATCCATTTTCTCTCCGGAATACAATCAATTTGCAATTCAGCAGCGACTTCAACGAGGCCAGTGTGGGTCCCGTTACTCTCAGGTCATTGGCATGGCACAAAACGAGGTCGAAACGCCCACGGCCCTCCCGCTGAAATCGCAAACCGCGTCATTCAACTCCAGAACGCCACTTTCTGCTCACAAACACCAAAGAAAGGACCTAAAAAGGAGGCTCGCTTCTAGCTGTGTTCCAGCCCAGCACACGTGAAACTCGGTGCTGCGTGTTCGGTGGATTTGGTACGATCTCCTCCTCATGGCATTCTCTGAATAGTTACAATATTTGCTTGCGTAGGACAACTGATTTCATTCAGTGAATCAACAACGAGACAATGGCCACATGTCACTCTGCAACAAGATTGTTAGCACAATGAGCAGCCCTGTTTTGGCTTTCAAAGCATTCTCCGTGCGCTGAATGAACTTCTTACAAAAGCTCCAGCTGAGCTTCATACAGTACATGGGTTTTACAGTGTTGTGGTGTTCAACGACCACAGTCCAGTGTGTTGAGTCACGCTGCTAAATCACTGAGTCCATTGTACACATCCATTCAGCCTGTCAGATGTGTGCCTCAGAGATAAATATTTTCTAAATGGGAGAAGAGGGGCCAATTAGAAAACGTCTCTTTTTTTTTTTTTGTTTGTTCCACAGACAGGAGCAGATTCCTGTTGATCCTGCCTGTCAGTCTGCCCTTGGGGGGGGGGGTTCTTTCCAAATGTTGTGCCAGTGGAGGGCAACGTTTAATGAAAGAATCCACTGGAAATAATGATGCGGTGGGACTAGAAGGATTTTCTGGTAGAAGTGAGGTTCACAGAGGTGTGTGAGTGCAGTTACCGAAGCCACAAGAGTCTGATACCTAATGAATCAATTTGGACATATGGAGAAAATGTTTAAGAACTAATCTTTAGTCTCTAATTTAGTCGCTAATTTAAATCATTACAAACTGAATATTTTTTGAGTTTTGGCTGCACAAAACGTGAAGATGCCAACAAAACAATATGGATGTTTCTCCCCTACTTTCTGAAACAATTATGTCAAGTCAAGTCAATTATTGTTTGTATTGGGCCATATCCCAAAAAAAGGGCGTCTCAGCTTGCTTTTCATGCCGACCCGGTCGAGACCGCACTCTGAGATCGGGATCAAACAACCGTGAGCAAGCCAACCGTGACCAGGGAAATGCCTTTGACCAGGAGGAAACCTCAGGGCGGACCCCCGGCTCAAGGTGGACGGCCTTCTGCCCGGACCGGCTGGGGGAATAAAAATGGACAACATGGATGAATCTGAAAGGTTATTTTCTCTTATGAAACACTTTGATGCATCTCATAAACAGCCAATTACACCAAACACACTTGGGTTGATGCTGGTTGATGTTAGGAAAAGCCATCAATAATCAAAGTGACTTTTAAACGTATTACTGAAGAAGTTGGAGACTTTTTTTTGGATGAATGTTTCACCTTTGTGATGACATTTCATGTTTTCAGCTTTCAGCAGCAGCTTCCGTGCCAGTATGAGTGAGGCTGAGGGCCTGGGGGGGGGGAAACGTATACAGTCCATGAACCAGAGCACGCAACTCCTTCCATTCACAACAGTGAGAGCATGCATGGGACAGTGACAGCCTCCACGCACCAACACACAACTACTGACCCACTAGAACTCGGCTCTGTTCACTGTGCGGCCCTACCATCAAGATGGATGGCTGCGCCTCCGGAGCCAGCGGATTAGGACACTATTAATTTGGACGTTTAACGTGGCAGAGCAATCATTGGGAAGCACATGACACTTATTTTGGCTGGAATCAATGGCAGGCTGTCTCCGGGCCACGGCGGTGCGCATCATGTGCGCTGCAGCAACACGAGAGCCCCCCTCTCCACGACCTGGA
>KV751346.1:985435-1112419 GCA_001698575.1 Mola mola
GCCCGTGTGAAGGAATGCAAGGACTTGTCTAAAACCAGGGATTTCTTTTGTTTTTGTTATTTTTTTTGGTGTTTACTATTCTGAATCCATTTCATCCACACTGACTGCAACGTCCTTGGCAGTGATGGACAGGTGGGGTGCTGGAGGGTGTGCTGCTTCCTCACTGCTCATTGGTGTTTGCATTTGTGACGTGGGTGAGTGTGAAAGTACGAATGTGAGTGTGAATGTTGTGGGGTTTTTTTTTGTTTTTTGTTTTTTTTTTTTTTTTGTTGTTTTTTTCTTTTTTTTTCTTTTTCCTATGTGAAACCATGACTGTGCTGACACATTTGCTGAATTTGACATTTTATCCAATAATTTGGTGCTGGGCAATTGGATGTAGCAGCTAAAGCTGTCTCTGCAAGATTTGACACATTGATATTTAAAGGGAATGTCCTCAACCAAGTCTTAAATGTTGTCTTTGCAGTGCACAGTTGTTTACAACTTAAACTCAACGCTCCTGTGGACACGACCATTCCTGAATAAACTAGATTTAGTTAACTGCCAAAACAATAGGTGCTCATCACTTCTCATTTAGATTCCACCATTTCAAAACTCTGTAGTAATGCACGTTGTATAGAATTTGATATTACTGGTTTTATGACTGAGATGTACCTAAATGACTGAAGTTTTTAACAGATTACCCATTGTAAATGAAGTTTTTTTTGTTTTTTCACCATTTGTAAGATTGAATAAAATTGGGAGATGTTTTAAGCAAGTTTTGCATCAAGCTGTGATGACTACAACACCAGCAAACACGCATTTGTGGTTAGGGTGTGTCTTTGTCTGGATAATGACGCTTTACTTTATTCAACATGGAATGTAACATTACCAGCCGGTTTACAGGTGTTTGTTTAATTTTTGAAGCACTGACGAATAAAGGAATGAAGTTTAAAATGGTGGCTTTATTGTAAATGGTTGGCAAAACACAAATGCCAAACATGGCAGCGAGCGACATTTCAGCGTGGACGTCAGTAACAGATCAGCGTCGAGAGGGATAAATAACAGTTTACAGTGCCCTCGTGAGGTACGTTACAGAAAACCAAGCTAACGCTTGGTTGCAGTCTGTAGAGAGACGTATTTGTAGCCATATCAGGTGGATTTAGGAGTCGGGTGTTAAGAGTTCAGACCCAACATGCCTTATTATAAAGAAATTCTTCAGCAGGTTGTTTACTTGTATAAAATCAATACATTTTAACACATTTAATGATCAGAGCAAAAGCGAAGTGAATCTACATGGTGAACTACACTTGACTTATTCCTGTCAGCACATTTTCGGACTTGAAATGTAGGATTATTAAATTTTTTCCACAAAGTAAGACATGCTCTCTTCCCTATAATGTATTTAGTTGTTATATATTTTTAAGGCAATGACTGACACGCTCCACAACATAATTATGTGATGGCGTTTGGGTTGATATGTGTTTGGAGTTACTGGTTATGCACATTAAATGATGGGGGTTTGGAACAGAACTCTTAGAGCGGCTGGAGGTTTCAACAACTGCAGCCCAGACTTGATGCCTCGACTTGCCATCAACATGTTGGGATTTCTTCAACCAAACCCCATAAAGCCCAGCAGATTCTTTTTAAGAAGAGATGCATTTGCCGCAAACTCCTCCTGGGTGTTTTTTTAGCCACCCACAGCTGTGCTCGTTCTCATTTTAAACTGTCCATTTCCTTTGCACCCAGTGTAACCCTGCGTACTGCAGGCCTCGGCCACCGCAGGAAGGGTGTGCTTTACACATTATATTTCTATTTCTGGTCTGCTTGTCCGTAGCAGTCAAGTTGTTGAGGGATTTGCTTCCTATTTTATTCCGAAGTGGGCCTCACGTGCAACTCAACCACGGAGTAGCCTGTCCCATCATGCCACACCTCACAACTCTCCATCCTCATGAAAACGCCTTCAGGTTCTGCAGCTTCTCTCCAGACAAACAGATACACACGTGTAGGCATCCAATTAAGTACATGTGAGACACGTGAGCCAGCTTAACAACAACAACAACAACAACAACAATGTGAAAAATGTTCCTCAAAGCACAACAGATAATTTTGGTGTGTGGCTTGTGGAGTCGACCCGAGGCAGCGTTCTGTCTCTGTTCCTCTGGGTCCCACCTCATGCACCAACCGCAGACCATCTCTGAATGGCCGTCCCCCTCAGATGGGCAATCCCCAGTGGTTTCCACCATACGGCCACTGTCCCGTCCGGCCCCTCACCTAACCACAGCCTCCCGCTCTCTCCCACTGAAGATGAAACAGCTGCTGGCTGACCAGAGCACCATTCCAGTCCTTCATCCCACATGCTACAGCTATTTTCAGCACACCTATATTCAGACATGCATGGTAGAGTAGCTTTTGTAAACTTTGGCTGCCAAGCCGGCAACCAGTGGCCACCATGTGGGGACAAATTCGTACTTTCTGGTCCTCAGCTTCTATACAGGGTGTGAACGTAGTAGCCATTGCTTTGTAGTTCTTTGAGAGTAAAAAATTTTATGTCTTGCTCTCAAAAATCTCTCTCAAGACCTATCAATCATAAAGTGACACTGTGCTTAAATACTACCTAGAACTATGATAGTTCACAGCTGTGTTGGAGGTGTTCATGATAAACAGCAAGACTCCTCCAACTGTGTAACCATACAAAATCCATCATCCTTTTACTAATTTCACGCTTGTGTTATCTAAATATTTCTCAGAACTTTTTATTGTAAACACACAGGTGCGATAAAGCTAATAAGTAATTGGCAGTAGGTTTTATTTGCAGTACATTTCATAGGAAAACCTTGAGATTGTTCAGTCCCAAATGTCCGATAGTCTTTCATAAAATATTTTCTCTTGGCAGGTTGGGGGATTCTTAAAGGAGAACTGTGATGTTTTCCAAATTATGACCTCTTTCCCAATCTAATGAAAGTCTAAAATCTCACAAAATACCCCTTCTTGGGAAAATTACTCCTGTGACGATTCTGGTCAGAAGGACGATTTGGCCTAAAAGATTATCTGACGCAGTGGCGTTTGGCAAGTCAGAATTTTGAGAATAAATGGCTTTTTTCTCACCCGTAACCGTGCTCAAATGTTATTGCATGTGTCCGGTAACATGGAGTACATAAATACAGCAAAACACCAGTGTTTCTTTGACTCGGTAACTTTAGAGATACTGCAAAAACAACCGATTGTGTTTATCCTACCTTTCTTTGTTTCCAGGGGCACTAAAGTTTTCTGTTTTGTCATAGGGATGAACAAAGAGAAGAAGCCAACACATGCTTTTAATTGAAGTTTTATTTAACCAAGAGGAAAAGTAATAATTAAAAGTGTGTAAATCAGTAGAATCGTAGTGTTTTCATGTTTGGTTGTCTAAAAAAAGAACTGTATTGATAAGGAAAACAAACAGACAGACAAACAAAAAAAAACATCACACCTTAGGCCAGGCAGAGAGGAAGCAACTGAGTGAGCGCAACAGCTTATATAGTAAACAAGCAGTAGATCAGGTGGTAATTAGTAGTTCACTTCCTTCTTCCTCCCAAACAGGAAGGACAGCTTGGTCAGGAAGTAAAGAGGCCGGGGCTATCACAGATTGATCTGATTGATTCTGATGAAATTTGTCTTGATTTATATAAGTATTTATGTATTTTATTGTCTTGTGTAAACATCAGAAAACTTTGGTAAACATTGCCCCGGAAACAAAGAAAGGTAGGAAAAACACACACTGTTCAAATATTTTTTATCCAGTATCCGTACAGTTAATGAGTGAAAAACACAGGTGTTTCACTGCTGGTGTCTATGCCCGTGTTACCAGACACTTGCGATAACATTTTATTTCCAGCTTTTGGGCATACCCTGTGCATTGTATAGCCTTATTGAGCTAATTGCCAACCAAACTCAATACTGAAGTAATTTTCCCTCTCAAAAAAAGATGTATTTTGTGTAATTCTACATCCTGCCAATTTGGCATACAGGGCTTAGGTTGAAAAACACCAGAATTCTCCTTTAAATGTTAGTTCACGTTCCGCCTCTTTTGATTTGGATATTTTTCTCTTTAATTATTTTGATTCACATTAGCTTTTTACAACCCTGCGTCGTCGTCTTTTGTTTTGCACATGGATGAATTCAAAGTTAAAGGACCCCTTGATTCACTTAAATACAGGACTTGGGCTACGTAACTTGAAAAACCAAAAGCTCTTTTATTGATATTTAAAGGATTGCAGGTAACGTGTTTCACATTTGTTGGTACTTTGAAATACCAAGCAGTGTTACTGTGTGTGACCACGGACATTAATCCAACACTTTAATGCATTTATAGGCTGTATTCAAGCACTGTGTCACCTCACGATGGATGTGTCTTGACAAAAGTCATTGTGACCCTTTATTAAGAAATCACTGTAAAAGTGATAACTTTCTTCCTTTGGAGTTTTTACCTATATGTCGCTAAATTTCATTTTCATTTCATTTATTTTTGTCATAAATTAGCCCCTTGCTGTAAGTTTTGCACATTAACATTAGCCACACAAAACAGATTAGATTGCAGAATTTTTCCTAAAGCTTAAACTATGATCCAATGTTTTTTAACAATATGGCCAATCAGCCTTAAATGTTTATAAATGTTCAGTATTCCAGCAAATATCGTGCAACCTCTCATATGGATACATGAGTCATATACTAAATGTTTCTTTAAGATTTTATACAGGGGCCTCCCCATATGGGTTTCTGACAGGAGTTTTAGTTATTGACAAATACAATAAACACCCAGATCTTGAAAATGGGGACTTGAATATATTTATATACAAAAATCTGCATTCTACATTTGACAGGGTCTCATGAAAATAAGCACTACAGCATATTAGTATGCCTTATTGTCCATGTGACTATCTGTTGAAAATTTACTAGCATCAAATAATCACTGGCCTTGTAAAACATGAAAACCATATTCATGCGTTGGAATGGATCAAATATTTTAGCCCAACTTGAAAGTGAGTGTGTAAAACACTTCTTGTGGACCTTAGTGGCTCTTCAATCCAGTTCTGTAGAAGAAGGCAAAGAGGGGAGCTGTAATCTTAGTTTGTTTGTGCCATGTTGCAAAAAGACAGCCTAATGGAAAGATGAGTTCGAACGCTCGACTCTCTTTCACTATCCGTCTTTGCAACAGAGTTCTGTAGCAAATTTTAAATTGCATTATTTCATATACACCAACAATACATATGTATGTATATGAAAATGTTGGCAATCATTTAAAAAGTGCCTTTAAGTCAACGTATTTGTTTAGACAACTTTTATTTTCGTCATTATGCTTTACATGACATAATGCATTTTCGGGGATATAACAATGTTGCTGGTAGTTTGTGTTTGTTTGACAGTATTCTGGTGACTCTTTACAATGGTCAATTCGACCATCACTGTTTCACAATATTGAAGTCACATACATGGATAAGAGTTACGACATGTTGCACAGAAAGTTTCTGTAAACTTTTAATAAGATAATTGGTCACTCAAACAAAAACAAACAGGTACAAAAAAAACAAACAAACAAAAAAGAGAAACAAACACAGAATTAAGAATCACCAGTTGAAGTCATTATAAAAGGAACAGAGTGTAAAAGATAGAATAGCTGGACACAACAAAGTTATGACACCTCAATTTCACATGCTGTCTCCATTACAAAACTCACTGGCAACTTTGTGGATTGCTTCCCCCATCCCTGATCACCTGTTTTCATAAATTAATTTTCCTTCTTGTAAGCACCTATTTCTTGTAGTTTTCAAGTTGAGATGCTACTATTCCTCAAAGAATGGTGAACTGCCTGTCTGTTTGGCTGAGGATAACGTTAACAGGGAGTTTACTATTTTGAGAAATAGATGGCAAATTTAGTTGGTTGGCTTTTGGGAAATACTGGATCAACTTATCACGTGGAAGCAATGAGGAACCCAGAGAAGGAGCAGTGGACATTCTCTGCGGCAAAGACGCCATTGGCCTCATCATCAGGGATCTGGATGTAGACTGTGTCCTGCTCATCGAGCAAGAGGACGGCGCTGCCGGACATCTGGTCCAGGAAGCCCTTGTTGTACTCATCGTAAGTGAACATAACGGGCTGGCCGTTCTTGTACAGGGCCACCAGGGCATGAGCACCATTGACATGGATGCTGTAGGAGAAGTAGTAAACTCCAGGAACCTGGCAAGTGAAAATGCCACTCTCAGGGTCGTAGTGATTCTCAGCATTGTACACGATGTGGTCAAACTTAATGGGACTGCCTGCAGCAGGGTAGGGGGTGGTCAGAGATGCAGTGAAAGCAGACATGGGGGACTTGACCATGACCTCGCCCATTCCCATGCCTTTCTCAAACACAACCTCACCGGGAGGACCGGGGGGACCAGGAGGGCCGGCTGGGCCGGGTTCTCCATCACTACCGGGCTCACCAGGCTGACCAGCGGGACCCATAGGTCCAGCAACACCCTTAGCAGCAATACCAGCGGGACCAGGAGTACCAGGGAGACCTGGGTGTCCCTTCAGACCAGAAGCACCAGCGGGACCTTGAGGACCACTGGGTCCTCTGGGTCCTGGAGCGCCATCAGCACCAGCGGCACCTGGCTCACCAGCACGACCGGTATGACCTTTGGCTCCAGCAGGGCCTGAAACACCTGGGGCGCCTGGGGTACCTGGGGCACCTACATTACCCTTTTCACCCTGGGCTCCAGTGGCTCCTCTGGCTCCAGCAGGACCAGCTGGGCCTGGATAACCCTGCTTTCCTGTGAATCCCTGTGCTCCCTGATCTCCCTTGTTTCCCTTAGGTCCCTGAGGTCCACTTTCACCTGTGTCACCTTTGGGGCCAACAGCACCAGATTCACCTGGGAAACCTCTTGCACCCTGAGGTCCAGAAGCACCAGCAGGACCAGTTGCACCAGTAGCACCAGTATAGCCTGTTGCCCCTTGATCACCCTTTGCGCCTGTAGCACCTGTAGCTCCTGTAGCTCCTCTCTCTCCCTTTTCTCCATTTGCACCTGGCTTTCCATATCCGGGGACTCCAGGGGTACCAGGAGCACCAGCAGGTCCTTGATGACCTTTAGGGCCAACTGCGCCGGGCATACCGGGGGCACCATTGTCACCTGGTTTACCTGAAAGACCTACACCTGGGGAACCAGTGTGTCCCTTAGGTCCCATTGGTCCCATGGGACCAGTGGCACCATCCCTACCGGGGCTACCTGACTTTCCTGGCTCACCAGCCTGACCTGGCTTTCCTGGCTTTCCAACTCCAGAGGCACCGGGCTCACCAGGTGGGCCCATGGGTCCTTCAGGTCCTGTCTCACCCTGAGGTCCAGCAGCTCCCACCCCTCTATCTCCCTTAGGACCAGGCAGTCCAGGTAAACCCGGATGTCCCTTCAGACCAGGCTCTCCTCTATGTCCCATAGCTCCAGGGATACCAGCAGTTCCGGGTTTGCCAGTAGCAGAGAGGCCAGCAGGTCCGGGGCTTCCAGAAGATCCAGGGACTCCCCTTGGCCCCTGAGGGCCAGTGGCTCCTCTCTCTCCCCTCTCACCTGGCGCTCCATTGCTGCCAGGTTTGCCAGGTCCACCTGGGGATCCAGGTTTGCCAGCGATGGAGCGGCCAGGAGGTCCGGGTGGTCCAGCAGGTCCTTCGGGTCCAGGCAGACCTTCAGCGTTCTCACCTGGGGGGCCAGCGGGGCCAGCAGGTCCCTCAGGGCCGGGCTCACCGGGAAGACCAGGCTCGCCAGCTGTGAGGAGTGAAACAATGACCATCATCAGACGACAGCAGCAGCAGCAGCAGCAGCAGCAATAACAACAACAACCCCCCCTTAAACAGATGAAAACATAAACAGGCAATGAGGAGGCATTTTTCTGAGTGCTACATATTCTGCTCCCTATGCAACTAAAACTGGAACTCCAGTAGCTTTATATAGGAAGCAGGAAGTTAAATACCATGGATGCACTGGCATGGCTGTGAGTTTTGTCAGCACCTTCTTGACTAGCAACATGGTTCCTCAGCGAGCCATTGTGCAGTAAGCAACAAAATTCAAGAGATGCACCTCATTCACGCACTGCTTTACTGTTTCCTCATAGAGTCCGATGCATTACAAACTCAAATTGATATTTGAGTCGTGGAGGTAGGGCAGCTTGTGGTTTGTTTTTTTTCTTTTCTTTTTCTCCAGGAACCAATCCTGCTGCTCTTATGTCTGAATACATCGTCCTCATTCAGAGGTGCTATTTCCTAAAAATCATTCTCAAAACTTAAATCTGCAAATCCTTCCAAAGAGTGTCCCTATTTTAGAATTTTTAAAAAAATTACATATGAAAATGGTATTTTTTTAAAATGTTGTCCAGAGATCTTGTGTGACTTTGTTTTTGAAACAGTAAGTCCAAAAGAAAAGGAGCCTCTTTTTTCATTTGCTGCTGTAATGTGCTCACATGTCTGAGTGCAAAGGGCTCGCTGCTCGGTTTACTGCAGCTGGGTTCAGATAAAGCCACACAGATGTTTCTACTTTTGTGTCATGTAGGCACACCCAAAACAACCACAATGTTGGGTGACTAGACTGTAATTGTTGGTGGCTAACTAAAAATAATTCACTAACAGCTACTTTCTGAATAAAAAAAATAGAAGAATGCCGATTCAGACAAAAACAACGTTTCATGTCTTAGGCTGCATTCGAGTCGATACTCACCACCATGCCATGATTAACATTTTCAAAATAAAGTAGGAGTTATCAGTTTGGGACTCCATACATGTATCTATATTTTTTATGCCTTTTTTGATGTAATTTTGAATACATTAAGTTCAGATATAGTAACTCTGAACATTAAAATTAGGTATAATCCCTTAAGCAACAAGCATTCTGCAGCAGATGAGCAAGTTTTAAAATAATTCCATTTAAAATGTTGCTAATGTAACTGCTCTGGCTGAGTAAAAGACCAAAAGAAGAATTTTAAAAAATATAAAAAATATAAAAAATAAATGCAAATCCTGGATGTAAATGGACTGTGTGGGATTTGATTAAGCCAGTGCTGAGTTGCAGCCAATCAGAAGCACGTGGCAGCTCCATACAGTAGGTGGAGTTTAGTTTTGAAGGCGAGTTGGCTGCACAAAGCATGTGCTTAGCCATAATGCTGATTTGCTAACTTAAAAGTTCAAAAGTGAGGCAGGACTGTAACACATCTGCTCAACTAAAAGTCATCTTTGGTAAAAGAGAAAAATAGAAATAGGTGGCTTTTGTGAGGACGGAGAAAAACAGGAGAAATGCCAGTGGGCTGCATTTTTGCAAAACTTCACTGAAAGCAGGAGGCGGCGTTTTCTTACCCTGGCCCTTCACAGAGTAGGGCTGGTACTGAGGGGCGGCCTTCACCACCTTCTTCACCACATAACCCGTCCCATAGGCTGAGGCCAAGGCCACCATGAGGAGGAGGATGCTTGCTACTCGTAAGTCCATCTTACAAGGTCCAACCTGCAGGAGTAAATAAGAAGACTGTCAGCACAATCACTATCACGGTGCAAATTGTCAACAAGTTGTCTCTCCACACTCCTTTATTGTACAGAGTTTAAAAACTTTGTCTAGAATGTGGACAAAAATTCATTTAGGATACATTAGTGTCAAAATGTCTTAAAATCTAGTTCCTTCTTCAGGCTGCCATGAGAGCAAGTCAAGGCCCAGATAAAACCCAGAGCCAGACTACACTCTTCCGGAGCTGTTGAGAAGGGAAGAACACACATACCTGCATCCAATGGGGAGAAAGTCAATCTCTTCAGCACCAGTGAACTCCTGGTGCTTCTGTATATCCTTTGGGTAGGAGCACAACTGAGGATATGCTGCTCTCCAGTACAATGATGTGGGTATTTATACTATATCTACCCCTCGCATCATTAAAAAAAAAAAAAAAGCCCCCACCACGCAAGTACCTCCCTCCCCAGGGCCAGGCTGTAATTAGCAAACAGATCTGCCCAAAACAGGCATGTCACATCAGGGTGCCTCCATGTCTTGAGTATCCAGACACATGATTATCACTTATTCCAGTCTTCTTTTGAACTAGAAAATAATCATGTTGAAAGTAAAAAATAAATAAATGAGCACGTATGCAAAGAACACAAACAATTTGTGGCAGGAGCAACCTCAATCCAGTCACACTTTTACATTTTCATTGTATAAGTATATTTATAGTTTTTTTTGTTTTTTTTTGCAACATTTAATTTTTTTGACACTCAGGATATGTTTATGGTCATGAGTGTTTACACGAACCCCTGTTTAAATATGACTACATCTGAAAATAGTCAAAACACCTATATTTAACCAAAAAAAGCCCCAGCAGTTTTGTAGTTGCACCTGTGTAGCTTCACAAAGCTTGCATTGAGGATGCACAGCACCAGACTCATCTGCAAATTTACATCTCGTCCAGCCGGCCGGGCTCCTACACCACGGCCATGATTGGGTAAACACTGGAAACCGTCGGACAGATTGTCCAAAATGCAATGGGTGAGACTCACTGCGGAGTTTAGCTGTCTTAGATTGAAAGCAAATAGCTGATTCTGGATGTAATCCCATCGATTATAGGATTCGCATCATACATTTGGCGTAGTACATTTCGTGTGTGTTTGGTCATTTTGGCTAATTGAGGAAAAAGTGGCCTTTATGACACCTTCTATTCCAGGGTTTTGAACACTCTGTATTTTGCCCTCAACACAGCTAATAAAACTACATAAAGACCCTCTGGAAATGACATTTAGTCCTGTTTTTGTGAAGAATGCAATCCAGTGTGCGGCAGCCCTCATGTGCAGTACTGACGTTTGGACACCAGAGGGCAGGTTTTACTGTTGCACAGCCCCTCTCTGTGGAGCGAGGAGACGGTGGGGCTCCTGCACAGAGGGGGCCATGCCCCTGTGGTGTCTCGTTATTTTTGCTTCCCTCCGTGTATATACATCATCAAAAGGTTTCAGGCCTGTTCCTACAATTACAGCTACTTTCTGTCGTGGTGTTGTATTTCCTCAATCGGCTCCATCCTCCTCCATTATCCTCCCTCACCCACCACCTTCCCTTGCATGCTTTGAGATGCTCCAACTGTAATTTCTGAGTTTCAGCCCAGCCACATAGGAAATGTATACACCCAAATAATCACATGTTCTCAAACACACACACAGCTATAAACATTATGTAGGGCACCGTCCCAGAATCTTACTGACCATTTATGGTTGCTGTGTTCTCATAATTCATATACATACTGCTGACAACATTACGTCAATAGTTGTAGAAGAGACCAGTCGTCTGACGAGGGCTTCACCAAGTTTCTATAGCAAGTGTCCATACACGTGTGTGACAGACATCTCTCACTGGCGTCATAATTAAAGATTCTACAACACTGAGCTTCTTTAAAACAGTTTTTTGTGAGACATTTTTATCCGCAATTTTCCAAAGTGCTACCTTACCCGGCATATGGCACTTAGTCATGTTTATATTAGCTCTTCCTGTCAAATAAAACATAATTTACAATCTTCATTTCCAAATGTTTGAAATTCCAGTTGGAACCGAGAAAGGAGTGACAGGCTAAAGGCGAAGGTGCACACTGAGCACCTGAGGCTGTGCGGTGTGAAATCACATTACATGTTCGCGCGCAACCCGAGGCAATATTGTGAATTAAAGTCAAAAGTTTTTATTTGGATTGCACATGTTTGGTCTCGTTCTATCAGCTGAGTGAAATCGTGTCTATCCTGCAAACATTCAGCGGCAGCTACTATCAATTATTGGTGATGAGCACAGTCTGTGGTCCCCGTGCCATCATCCTGAATGGTTTTCAAATCTCCTTGTGCTTGTGCCAAAAGATGAGGGTTGGCTTTTCCAAACTGAGTCAGATTTAGATGAAAGCAAATGAGGGTGGAGTTGATTCACTTTCAGTTGATTTCACTTTATTTATGTTTTTGAAATAGGCCCCAGCTAAACCACTGCAAAAGAGGCGCTTAATTTCGGATCAGATGTTCTGAGGACAATGATTCATCTTTTTTATGCATAAACAAACAACAACCACCTGCCTCTGTATGTGAGGCCAGCAGAGCACGTCTTCGTGGTGAGCCCTGGAACCAAAGAGTGTTTTGTACAGTGTAATTTGGATGCTGTTTATGACTTTGCTGCGTAATTTTTTATTTTCTAAACATGCCACTGCACTCGTTTGAGATGGATTTGGTGTCCTCAGGTTCAGAGTGGCTGAACTCAAGGCTGTGAAAGTACATGGCAGAGATGCCTCTGCTCAGCTCATTATGCCACCGCAGCCGCTTGATGTGGTTGCCTGGCTTTGCTGTATTAACAATTAAGAATTACGTTAACGGCCTCCAAAACTGAGGGCACTGACGTCGCTTTGCTCTTGTTTTGGTCATATGCTTTCAGTTTTCGTGTCACTTCCCACACAGTAGAAGAATAAGAAGAAAATGGTTCATTGGGAACAGCACACACCATGCGCGCTGTTGAGATGCAAGAACCACTTTAAATGTTAGCGTGCGGCGAAAATTTTGAGAAAGGAAATGGCAACACTGAAACAAAACTACCATAGAAAAGGTATATTGAAATGCACGGGTACCGAGTAAGGTTATAAAATAAAAATAATTTAAATAAATTGCCATATTTTGCATTTTAACCCAGAGCTGCAACAGTTAATTGATTAGTTGATCAATGGTTAATGAATTGACAGCTATTTTGATAATCAAATAATCCGATCAGGCTTGTCTTAGGGAAAATTATTAAACATTTGTTGGTTCCAGCTTCTTAAACATCAGGATTTGCTGCTTTATTTTGTCACTGCTGTCAGTAAATGGAGAGTTTTTTCGTCGGTTGGAGTAAAGAAGCTTTTCAATATGTCACTTTGGGCTGTTAAATGATATGATGGGCATTTTTCACTACTCTTCTGGATGATAAAAATTATCATTAATTGCCGCTTGCTTTCAATCATCTTTTACTGACAACTTTCAGATTCTGTGCAATTGAAAATGACTGCTTTTTTTGCTAATTTATGCTTTTTATTGCTAGGTTCCTTTCTTTTTTTTTTTTTTTTTTTTCGATGTCACTGATCCTGTTTCAGGATCAAACCAAGTTCAATTTTTTTTTTTAAATTTTCACTTTTTAATGCAGCTATTCTGATAGCTGTGATCCTTATAAAGATACATTTTTACTATCTGAGTTCTTCTTCCCTGCTGCCTGTTTAAAGGATAATTGATTGCATTTTACTATCCACACTGGAAATAAAATGAAAGGAAAGTTATAAAAAAAAAACAATCATGGGAAGTTGTGACAAGGCAAATTTCCTTTGACTGACCCCTTTGCAGAGAAGAAAAGCTGCCATTTCTAACCCCCACTTGTTTTTTTGCCTTCATCCATATCTAACAACAGCCTTTACATTTCACTAAATTCCCCACAAAGTGCTGCTGGACAGCATTACTGGCAGCGTTGGTGATGTTTTCGCTCATGCTGTAAAATGATAATAGTCCATGGAAGAAAAGGTTTTTCGCATTTTGTCTTTTTTGTACGCTCCACTGCACATGTTTCTGGTTTCTTCGCCGTGCCGAATGAGGCTCAACCCACACCCAGGAGGAGAGCATAATTGGCAGTAAGGGGACCCGATCGAGCACGTGAGTTAAGCAACGGCTAAAGATACCCGATCACGGCTGCGAGGCAAATTTAATGTTTCAATAAACTCCACGGACCACTAAAAACTACTTTAAACTTTATGAATGGCAGACTTGACAGGGGCTCCGTTGAGTAATTGGTAGGGAAATTACAGGGTCCTGAAAACAAACAAGGACCCAAAAGGACCTGGAAGTGTAAAAGTAACTAAAAAATGGCAGCAGCAGTGGCGATAGCTCACGACATGCCTGGGAGGCCATCAGTTTAAAATCTTAGAATGGCAAGGAACTTCAGGAGGAGGTCGAGAAACCACTCGTTGGATATCTTTCAAGAACTCCGACGTCAATGCATGTAGCTGACTGCATGTGCGGTGTGTCTATATACAGAGGTTTAAAAAACGTCCAGATAATGCTGGGGTGTTTACTTGTGTAAGCACGGGAAATTTACCGTGTAATTACATTGGAAATATTTGTGATTTTCCCTCACACGCTGCTTGAGATGTTATCACCGGCCTGTTGGATGTGGCAGTTGTCACACATACTTCTTGGTTATTGCCAAGCGCTGCCTTATCTCTGCTGTGATCTGATTGTTTCCGCAGTTCAATGTGCTGCGAGTTTATTTCTGGAGGGTTCCGGCTCAGCTGCTGTGATGAAGAAATCAGAGTTTTAGAGCCGCAGCAGCCAAAGAACATAATAACTACAAGTGCTCCATGCAGCCCATGTGTGAAAAATTGACTACAAAGACAAAAAGTTAAATAACATATTTTCTTTTTTGTACACCACGGGAGGTGTAAAGAAACAATCCTTGATTGTTCTTCATTTCAACATGCTGTAACCTTTCAGTATAATCTAGGATCTTGTCTTCAAGGTAAGAAAATTCCCAGTCCAACAGAAGACAGACTGCCAGAAATATCTGTGGGATCATTTAGAGAGTATCAAAGTTAAGTAAAACCACCTTAATGGGATTTTCTGTGCTTAAGTGCTTATGTTTATGTGGCGCAGTGTCACCTCACTTTCCGGAGCAGAGAGCTAGTGCTTCACCATAATGACTCCCCCCAGAGACACTTCATGTACATTCGTTTCCGGCCAAGCCTGTCTGAAAATAAATCTAGCACATAAAGTGTTAGTTAGTGTCCACGCGATTCATATATATTTTGTGACGACAGGGAGACAAGGTTCATGTACAGTTCGTCCGCAAAAATGTGCTAGGTCAAGTTGTCAGTCCAGTGTGGTTTGGACGCTTTTTGTACTGACACTCTGACTGTAGCGCGATACTGAGGCCTTTACTGAGTCAAGAAAGGACTCATTCCACATTATATAACATACAAAACAACATCATGTCTATTCTCTACAGACAGCATGATAAGAATGCAAAATAGTTCTTTAATGAGCAGCTGCATCCATATACTTAAATGTAGTATCGTATGTACAGTATAAAGTGAAGTGAAGTGAATCCACTCTGCATAGTTAGTATTTTCACAGTTGATATGCATTTTTTATATTATACTGATACTTTTTGCATTAAAGTTTGAATGCAGTACCGTCATAGTGCACCACCGTCCTATTTATCTTATGTTTGAAATTGGAGGAAAATCAAAGCCCCTCGTTCAAACGTCACATCTACTGCATCAATAGCTCCAATAAAGATGGCATACATGCAGTATAACACTGAAAACAACTATGAAGTTGTCAACTGGATTCCGGTGAGACCTCTTGTTCACATGTGTTTTTACAAGTTTGTTCTGCAGTCGGACAAGAAAACTCCCACAATCCTGCGACGAGTAGCTCACTGCTGCTGCTTTGGAGTTTGTTGGTAATCCACAGACACAAGAACATCCCAGGCTAAATCTGGACGAGAACACACAAAGTGAAGTCTCATTCCAGACGCTTTGCATGTTGGTAGCCGGCCTGTGTTTGTTTAAAGGGTTTGGGGGAACGGAGTTTCTATTTGCGGGATATTTTGAAGAAACGTGCCAACGGAGGATCCTGGATGCAACAACACTTGTAAGGCCTGATGTGGCCCGCGATGGTGAAAATGGAACCCTGTCTGACACAGCGGCATAGGTTTGCTGTATTTCTTGGTGTCGCTATGTCTTTTGAACACCCACTACGAGGGTAACCATAGAGCATTAAACAAGTCTAACTATAGGTCAAATGAGACCATCCCTGACGTTAAGACAAAACCAATTAGACGTCTAGAAACTCGAAGTGCCAAAAATCTCACAGGCTAAATTTGGCTACTCGGTCATGTTTCGTCGACATTAAACATGTGACAGAAACACAATGAATGAACCTCTGTGTTTGCAGTTCGGCAGGATGCTGCGAAATTACAAGTGATTTAAATCTACAGCACAAAGAAAATTTATGGTTGGGCACATGTTCAAAGGAGCTATTAGACCTGTATTTAAATGAAATGAACCGTTAAATCCCTTTTTCTGAAGTGGGTAACTTGAGGTACACCCGCACAAATGGCTGGACACATGAAAAGGGCCCCAAATCTACTTTATTTATATCAAGATGTACATAAACACACCCAGACTGTACTCACATATGTTTTTTTAAACATGAGTCAGGCTGCCGTTGTTTTAGCAACAATAAATAAATGTTTTGCTTAATTATTTTTTTCTTTAGACTGTTTTACTTTAAAACAAATACAGTTTCAAATAAAAATAATATGCTGGTGTTCAGGGGCCCCCAGAAAGCCCCTCTGATGGGGGTTAAATTAAGGATTCTTCTGATGAAAAGGTGAAAGAGTGCATGATGGGTCGAGTTTTGTTAAATGTTTGTCCAGTCGACCACATTGCAGTTCTCAGAAAATTAGAGTCGCCTGGCTTCTTGTGGGGTCTGGTTGAGGTTCATAAATACACCGACGTGGCCTGGTTCTAAAAGATATTTAG
The DNA here is from genome assembly GCA_001698575.1 of Mola mola. Taxonomy (NCBI): domain Eukaryota; kingdom Metazoa; phylum Chordata; class Actinopteri; order Tetraodontiformes; family Molidae; genus Mola; species Mola mola. The sequence continues at coordinate 1,001,952 of KV751346.1, forward strand.
ACATATTTCTCATGCACGAAAAGACAAATTTTACATGCTGTTGATCAACATGTGATTATCAAAATGTTGGAGTCAGTCAGTCTTACAAAGACTTTGTTATTTTGATGAGCAGACAGTTTCTCTGTGGGGAGCCTGTTTTACTGTCCTGTCCCGAGCCAAATCAAGTGGTCTTAAACATAGAAAGCGTGTGAGTCATTGTGCTCTGTAATTTCGGCGCACTGCAGCTGTCCTGAGTCACCACAGCAGTAGACCTGTTAACCAGCCCAATCCCAATGTAAAACTTTCCTTTGCACTTAACATAATAATTATAATGTCAATTCCCGGTGCTCTCTCCCTCAATTGCAGCATGTTTAAGTTTAACTGCAATGATAGTTTGCTGGAAGATCTTTCTAGGACAGGCCTGATGCCTATTTTGGTTTTCTGACCTTCTTTCCCGACAAAGAACGTCTGTTAATCTCTTCCATAATTCCTGTGCCAAATCTCCTTCTTTCCCAGGGTAATGCAACTACTGTTAATGCCCTTTTTCTGAGTGTATGTGCTTAGCATTTAAAGCACAGCTACTGTATAACCTGGGAGAATAGGTCTTTTTCTCCAGTGACAGAGTTTGAGCAGGACAGTCGGGTCTGGATGGCACAAGGGGAAGCGCTAATCCTACAAATTTGACACTTTGGCTTCAAATGAGTATTTTCACTCGGCTATTTCAAACAAAATTTCCGAACCTGAGTTCCTGCGGTAAAGGAAGCGAGAGTTAGACTGCACTACCAATATTGGTGCACTTTTTCTGCCCCAGTGTGTACATTCGTCTACTTTCTGGTCAGATTGAAACAGCTTGTGGTTGGATAAAACTGTAGTTGTAGCCGCTGTATGAATCCTAACTTATGCCAGACAGACAGGTGGACTCTGTCTGTGTCTGGAAAGTCCTGCCATAGCATTAAAATGGCTCCAGCTTTTCCAAGCTGCTGTCTAATAAAGGGACAGAATGTTCAATCAATCAATCACGTTGCGCCAGATGGAAACAGGCTGCTGTGAGCATCTGTGTGACCAAACCAGCCATTTCCAGGACGCTACCACTTTGGTTGTGGGAGTGGATAAAAAAATATTATTTTTTAAAAGCCATGTGTTATCAACTTCCAGTAAATATTTGTTTTACAATGCGCAGTGAATTTTACAGCCAGAAAAGATACAGGCTTTGTTTAAGACAACAGACCGGTGGTCATGGTGTTTCACCCAACAAAAAACTAACAAACCAAACAGATAGATTAAAACTTACACATAAATCGGCATGATACCAAAATGAAAGAAACCATTTTTTCAGAAAAAATGGATTTGAGGTTTTCAGTTTTACCTCTCATACTCTCTCATACTAAATCAAGGATTAGCACTAGTCTTGATGAGGCGCTCGAATCCAAGGCCATTGGAAATGCCATCTGTTTATAAGGAATATATTTGGTTATGAAACACTGGACTAAAACTTTGACGTGATGATGGCATCATCATAAATTGCCATGAAAGTCACCAAATCTCACAGCAATACATATAATAGTTCAATCTCAACCTTATGGTGGTGCTAGAGGAAAAGTTAGCGGATCGCCAAAACAAAGAGGTTCTATTCTATCTAAACATTATAAATGTTGGTACTAACTTTTATGATATCTGTCCGATACAGTACTAGTGGGGATCGAAGCAACTGGCCGATCTACCCACCAACAACTTTACGTGGTCGTAAGTATGCCTTATGGCTGTTCCAATCTTATATTCTTAAAGACATTTGTTCTTATAAAACAACTATGAATAACAATGTCAATGAGACTTGTGAGTGCCTGCCAGTGAATATCATATAAAGTGTCTCGGCCCAACAACGAAGGTAAGGACACTTAAAAGAAGAGTCCGTGCAGATTTCATCAACATTTAATACATTTTGTACAAAATCTGAGCAAGACTTTAAAGTTGACCCAACCGTAAGGTCATGGTTGATGAGAATGGAACATTTTTGCGGTCAGGCTTCATGTTTCTTTTCTCCTGTTGCTGCTCATCTTTCAGTCTAAACTGGAAACACTTATTGTTTTTCCAAACAGACTTGAAATAAGAGACTTAAAGCATAAATACGATTAGTTTCTTGCCTGTGCTCTTATTTCAAAGCCTTTCACTTTCTCTTTATGTGCCCACTTTGAAACCCCTCTGCTGACTGCAGACAGTGATCCCATCTATATCTCACAGACAAGTGGTTTTCTCAGTTGAAATTAAACTAATTATATTCCTCGCCTGTACACATTCAGCTACTGTAAGCTATACTTTCACGCGTTATTATCTCGCCAAGGTTTTCGTGACTGCGAAACACCCTCTCCAAATTAAAGGTCGGAAATGTGCCAAAACCTGACATTATGAGCACCAGAGCTTTTTTGGGAGTCACAGTCTGCTCAGTCTCTCAGTCTGTCACAGTTTGGATCAGCACAAGCTTCAGGTTGTGCAAATCAGGCTTCTTCATCAAGCCGCACACAGAGCAGGTGAGCTGAGGTGAGCTCCTTCAGACAACTGAAGCTCTGTGCTCTGTGATGAAATGCAGCAATTAACTTTTAATGGCAGTAATCACCTGGCGTAAGAAAAAAGGACGGTTCTGTGCAGTTAAAAGACATGCAGACAGTTAGAAGGCATTTTTTTTTTTCCTTTCACACAATTAATCAGTCAAGCAAGAGTTTGGGTAAAATCATCTTTTTCTATGGATTTTTAATATGGACATTATTTAAAGACACATGTTTGCCTCAAGATTGCCCCACATTGAGCAAATGTGCTTCCCCTGGCTTGTATGGACTTCAAGAGCACACATCGTCCGGTTTACTCTGTTGCCATGGCTTTGTTGCTTCATTAAGCAACATGTAAAGCATAATGTTGCAGAGATCAGTGTGTACACAATGGGAAGCGAGGGAGCTTTATTTAGGCTGTGATTCAGCACGATGTCACCATCTTGAGGTCTGCTCTTTGATTTACTGCTGTGTCTGGACCCACAGGGTTTGGACATGTGCTGAGAGCTGACTGCACGCATCACTCCCAGAATGATCCATCACAGACAGAGCTAGTCTTTCAGGGGCAGCCAGGCCCAAACGATATCTTTGAGTAAAACCAGGACAGTATATAAGGGTAGAATCTTTTGAGCGTTAATAATGATGCATCAGTGTGAAAGTGTAAGCATTTCTCTGTGGCAGGCGGCTGGTGTGGAGCTTTTTTTTCTTTTTTAAACCTGTCCTGTCCAGCTTATTGGCATGCCAGAATGGGGACCTGGATGCCAGTATTTCGCTTTGACAATAAGGGTTCAGAGACTCTTCATGTTGTATATTTTAAATTGATTTTATTTCCTGTTACATGAAGTAACTGGACCGAACACGGGGTTCGGGTGGAGTAGACAAATATGGTACATAAATAGGGTGTAGACAAAAATCCCGAAAAAACAAAGAGAAAAGAAAAAAATAAATAAAAAAAGGAGAAAGAAAGGGAGGGAGAAGAAAAAGACAAAACAAAACAAAACAAAACATTGCAGCCACTGCACATAATAACAAGAAGCGATTTAGCGTGTTCATATTTGTGTGTTTGCGTGCATGTATAAGCCTGTCAAAGAATGTCGTTGAAAGCAGGAAGCGGGCGACGCTGCGGCGCCACTCTGACCCAAGCGAGAACCAGGAGGGAGCCAAGTGGCCATAGCCACACGCAGCCCGTCCAGAGCTGTATGCCCCTGGAGCGACCATGTCCCTGCCGTAGGGAGGGGCAGTGGAGGGTGGGCCCAGAGGAGGCCCCCACAGACGGAGGCAAGTTCTTCAAGCAGGGACCTCAGGGCCCAACGAGCCTGAAACCTGCCCGAAACCCCGGCAGGGGGCCCCTGACGATCCTATCCCGGCATGGGACCAACTACCCAGAGAAAAAACCCCCAATGGGGAGAGCCACTCACCCCGAAGGTAACGACCATGCGCCCCGGGTGAGGCTGCCAGGGGATGTGGGAGGGGGGCCCCGCCCAGGGGGGCACAGGCAGGAGAGGAATCAACAGGCCCCAGACCCACCCTTACACACACACATAGACATACTGACACACACACACACACACACACACACACACACACACACACACACACACTGATCCCCGAGGGCTGCAGAGAAGCACACCACCACACCGCCAACAAGGCGGCACCCTCCAGGTGAGCGATATGAGCGACTAAGGCTGTCGACCCAGGGCCAGCAGCACTCAAGGGACGAGATCAGCGCCCTTCACCGAGCCGCTGGGCCCCTCTGCCCAGAGGGGGGCAAGAGACAAGGGTGCATGGATCGACCCTGCCCCCCCAACCCCCCTGAGTATATGAATTTGCCTTGTGTTGGATGCGTGTAGTGCGATATGAATGATTATGGTGAGGTTGATATGAGGTGTATGGTGAATTCTGGTGCCATTAAAATTGGGGGAACAGGTGTGGACACTCCAGAGTTCCTCCATGTAACACCCCCCCCACCCCCAAGCCCTCAAGGTCTAATGTGTGGTTATGAAAAAAAACAAAACACGGGGGACAGTCAGCCGAGCAGGTGGGATGTAGAGTGAGGCAACCCTCCCCCAAGGTCCTAATGTTGATTTTGAGAGCCAGCTCCCTGACTGGCGCAAGTATTCTCACCAGTCTCCCATGTCCTGCCCCCAGGCAGGGAGGTGCGAGGCCCACCCGGCCCGGAGCTCGTGCCAACAACGCCCAAGGGAACTGACAGCACCCCAAAGTCAGCAGCCACTCAGCCCAGCCCAGGTTGGAGCTTTACAATTAGGTAGTTTGGTCCATGGGTTCCCAAAGTAGGATTTAGGCCCCCTTAATGTGCTGGAAGATAAAAGTGGATGCTAATTTATTATTTATTGTAGAGGGAATAAGTCCAACAAATTCAAAGACTCTCAGCAATATGGAACCAGGAAAGAGCTCCTAAAATAGACATTTGGTGTTTGTAATGGTTCACAAGTGGGCCCGAATGATTGGGGAACTCTTTATGTTTTGCAATGCATTCTTATTCTTTTTTTTTTTTTTTTTTAACATGATCTCATAACGCGCTTTAAAGGTAAGACTTTATGCTGAAAGTGGTAATGTTAGCTGAAATCGGAAATTTAAGATAACAATAATAAAGTAACAACATGCAGGATCTACTTGAAAAGTATAGATTTAGCTGGAGTTGGACAGTTTAAAAATTGTTTGATTTCAACTAATATTTTTGTTGATATCCGGCACCTGCATTGTCCAAAATTCAATACGGCCCATTGACAGGTCACAGTTTTGTGCCATGCTAGTAGCAGCTAATGTGATGTCAAAGCAAAATCAGCTTATCAGTAAGGTCAGGTCTGGTCAGCTTATATAGTTCTGACTCCACATCCAACCTGTAGTCTTCAAACCCAAGTAATGATAATAATCAGTAATAATAAACTTCCTTTAATACACACATGCAGCTCAAAGTGCTTTACAACAAAGAAGTTACCCACAGATATGCTTCACATAAAATGAACATAAAGGCAAGAATAAAAAAAAGCAACAATTAAGACAGTAAATGTAAAAGACATAAGAACAATAGAATCAGAAATTAGCTAATTATCAATCTTTGTCCAAACAATTCAACTTCCTGTCCCCGTAGAGCTCTCCTTTACTCTAATTTTCACCCATCAGTGACAAAGTCAGTTTTTTCTAAACTTTGGTTAAAACCAAATCAAACCTCTCATTTGATTCTAATTTTGGGAGGAATATGAACTTTCCTTGTGTAGTATTTGCCCAGAGCGCGTCTTGCACTCTCTGGGAACTGTCCTTTGCATGATATTACATGCAAAACAATATTCAGACGCTCCGCAACCACTCTTAAATATAGATATGTGTTGGTGCATAAAACGTCAACACGGACGGATGTGGTGCCGCTTCATGTCAGCTGAGAATCAATATATTCTTCTGGTACTGTTAGTTAAGACTCAATGAAAGCCGTGACATGTCATACAGATGTTCGATCTGTAGAAATAGAATTGCAATTCTTTGCTAAAATACAATATACCTTTAATTTGTCTGAGCTCTGACTCTCTGCTCTAAAATACAGATCATTTAGGCTTCCGGCTGCACTCGCTTCAGCACGTGGATTGAATGAGGCCTCATGGACTGAATGCTGGCGTTCATACTTTCCGTGAGGTTTTGTATTGGGTGGGTTACCGTAAATTCACTCCTAGATAGCAGTGGAGGGGTGTTTTAGACTCCAATTTTTGATATTTGGGGTCACTGGGGTACGTTTAACCCTGCTGTGGTGAAGGGTGTGTTCATCGGTGGCAAGGATTGGCACTAAATGTTTAATTATACGCACTCCCACGTTCTTTCCCAGGGTATAGTAACAGCAACTTAATATGACACATGCTCTGTAATCACGGTCAAAGACCACATGAGGTACAGTGCTTGCAGACAAAGCTCAGAAGCCATCTGAGACCCTGCAGAGCAGAACACACATCCTTTCTGCTGTCAGAGCTTTCTGCACTGTATGTCTGTCTCACAAAATACAGAATGTGAAGCCATTTTTCTGTTATGTTCATCACCTCCAACCCCTCTCAATGTCAGCAAAAGGGTGCCCTCATTTAAAATGAAGATGATCAGAAAACTAAACGTGACCTATTTAAAGTAAGATAATTTGACATCTATGTTTAGATTGAATTGCGTGTGATTAACTTATAATGAAAGATGATTTGATTTGATTTTTTTCCTGGCATATTGTACTATAAAAAACCATATGGATAATGAAGTTTAATGATATGAATGGGTGTACAACAACAAAGCAGTCATGCTGCCAGATTGCAGATTGCACAGACTTTTAGATTACTCAGCAAGTCTGCTTGTTTCTGTTCCCAGAAATCCAAATGGTCCAAAGATGAAAGGTGCCAGACCTGCACATGAGACACAGACCTCAAGCTTGAAAAAGGAACAAATGACGGACAACCTCAACGAGACTCCTCAGGGGTATTTTATAACTCTCCACCAGAATTTCACTCATTAGGAAAGAGCAGCATAAACACATAGGGCTGCTAAAAAAACTTTCCAAAAATGAATTCTCATTCTTTATCCAGATTTGACTCATTAAAAGTTATAAGATAGACAGTACAGACCATTAAGCAGGGGCCAGTTAACTCGTTTATATCTGTTCTCAGTCGACTTCATGTTGGAGCAAGAAACGTAGTTTCTGTGTGCACCTGAATCTGTGTTTGATATTTCTGTAAGCTTTCTTGCAAGTTCATCCGTTGAAAGACTGAAACCTGTGGCAGGGAGGGGGCTAAATGTATGCAAGAACAATTCTTAAGGATGTTTTCCTGCTTTTTACTAGAAAAAACGAGAGGTATAAGTGATCACCAGACCCTGATTGAAGTTATTTATTGAAGTATGTTCATTGACTTTCTGTGAGTTAGCATGCAGAGCACAGAAGAAGAGACCAATGTTGCTCATGATCTTTATGATTCATATTTTGTGCTTTGATTTTTGTCTTGATTAGACAAACAAAATAGAATATATTCATCAGTGAGCTTCAGAGGTACAGGACGGCGGATTTGGTTACCTTTCGGAATCCATACTAGCTTTTTTTCCCTGTTTCCAGGATTTATGTTGTAGCTGCTGAGGATCTTTGTACAGACACATCATTTAACACTAAGAGGAAAGCTTATACATTTATTTTTGAAAAGATAACCTTTAACATGGAATTATATTATTTCTTCAAATTTTTTGGTAGAAATATAATTTACAAATAATTGTCTGGAAATATTGTCACGGTTCTAGGCTTTAGCATTATTTTCTGTATGGATCTGAGTTTTTAGTTAAAGGGCCAGTGTGTGAAAATTAGCATCGTCTAATGTTTAGGTTGCAGAACACAACCAACGTGCAACCCTCCTTCTTCATGCACAGATCAGAACTATGGTTGCCGTTGAAGTCAAACTGTCGACGACAGCAACAAGCAGTGTTTTGTCAAGTGATGAAGTGTCTTTAGATAAATACATTTATGTCACCGTTTCACATTTTGGTAGCAGTTTTAAGTGATTACACATTAAATTCAACATAGTTATGAATATTATATTACATATTTACAAATAGTTAATCCAAATTCTACACACTGGCTTTTTAATTTTCCTGCGTTTGTTGCCTGTAATATAACTTGTTCATTATTACCTGTTTTATTTTGAAAATTTTCTTCCCCTGTGTCTTGCTTTCCTCTTCCCTGTAGTTGCCTGCCCCACCCTGATTAGTCAATCAACCAATCAATCAAGTTTTATTTGTATAGTCCATAATCACAAATTACAATGAGATCTTGCTACAATCTGTTAGCGACACGCAGGAGATCTGAGTCAAAACTCAACAAAGCTAAACTTAGCCTAACTTATTTGAATGTTTTCCATATTTTTACAAACATTTTTCCATCTTGTGCTCAAAATAGTGTCGATATTTTCATACCAAATAGATTTGTCCTTAATATTAGAAGAGCTGCCACTTTTCTGCAGTGCACCGCTTATTTTTTATGTATTGTTGGCGCAGCTTCTTAACTTTAACGCGACAATGTTCAACATTTCGGTTAAGCCAAATCTGTTTCATTCTACTTTTTCTAACAGTTGAGAATGTTCTCTTCTGCCCATACTTCCACGTTTTGTTGGTGATCCTGATTCACAATCCTCGGCCATATGATCACCTCGCCATTAGCCAGCAAGGGCACAGGCAAATGAACAACGTTCTTATTTCACAAGAATCTGCGGGACAAGAAAGCACAGGGTCTCCGGAGACAGTGTGAAGTTAGTACAAACATTAAGTCAAAAATAAGAGAGCGATAGAGGAGCTCAGTGCATCAATGGACTTCCCTCAGCAGTATAAGCCAATAGCAATGTAATTATGTGCAGGCCTGTGCCAGCACTAACTATGAACTTTAACCAAAATGAAGTTTTTAAGCCCACTCTTAAACATAGAGAAGGTGTCTCCCCCCCGGACCTGAAGTGGGAGCTGGTTCCAGAGAAGAGGGGTCTGATAGCTGAAGGCTCTGCCTCCCAGACTAATTTTGGACAAGTAAGCCTGCATTTTGGGAGCATAGTGATATAGTTTGGTAATAAGGCACTATAAGCTCTTTAAGATATGAAGGTGCAAGACCATTTTGGGCTTTACAGGTAAGGAGAAGGTTTTTAGGTCGTGTTCACACATAATAGTTTGCTTCCTTGGTGCAGATCACATGCAAATTTAAAATATTATTTCATTTTTCAGCTGGTTTGGTTTCTGCTGATAAAGGCAAATCTCAAGAGGACTATGAAGTTGTAGACAAAAGTCATGTGCACGGAATAATTGGTCAGACGGTTGGGCGGGTAGAAACAAAAACCCCTCACAATTTTTTCTGTAGCCGACATCATGGAGCATTGGCAGGTTATTTTGCACCTGGGTCCAACCCGCAGCGCTCATTGCAAATGTGATAGAAGCTATCTGGAAAGTGTCGGTTAGAAACAAAATTAAAATATTGTATTCAAATAACCTAGCCAAGAAAAGAGTTTAGCTCAGAAAGAGGCAAGCAGTGAGCAGTAATGCTCCCTTTACACATGATTTGAAGTCTCTCCATACTGAACATTACAATGTAACCCATCCCTCAGAGCCAGGCAGGGCAGGGTGGGCGTCCGTGGTCACTCTCTCAGCCCTCTTTGTCTCCAGTGAGCCACCCTTCAAATATTCCCCGGTGGCTTTCTGCCAAAACCCAAGGTAGCAAACCATGAAAATGAGAGCCTTGGAAGTTTAAAGAAAAAAAAACAAAACCCTTCTTATTCTATTTCTTTCCACTCTTATTCTGCTCTCTCTATAGAATTAGTAATGGTGGGGAAAGTGCGATTTAAAGTCCAATCATTTAGGTTTTGTGCTACCTTACTATTATTGCTGCCAAAAGGGTTGCAAATTAAGATTGTCCTCATCTCATGGCAACCACTAAGAGACTGAAAAATGCGTCATAAGGGACATGATACGGTAATTTGTGGCATTGACTATAAATACGATGCGTGATGCGTAGAGAATTATTGTGGATTCATTCTTCCCATACGCATTATTAGTGAGGTGCCTGCTGCAATTTTCAGAACCCTGAGGCAGCATTTGTATTTTAAAGTTTTACTAAAATTGTTACTTTTGCTAAAATCCTGCATCATATACAGTATATTCTATTTTAATCTTGTGACAATCCCACTTTTTTTGAAAGGCTTATTGGGATTTGTGTAAAAATAATTTGGGCACCATTCACAGCTGTAAAAATACAATCAAGTCATTTCGATAACATTTATTTTTCTTTAATATAGAAAACACGATAACAAGATAAAGGTGTTTGCCTTCATGCTGCCAGTGTCTATGAACAGATATTTATGTCATGAGACCAATATCTGGACACGCCACTATAGTTTCCACTGTAACTGTTCCTTTTTGCATCTCCTCGTGTATTAAACTTTGGCTGTTTGACATCAACGTGAGGAGAAGCATTTTGGTGTTTTTCAGGCGTTTTTCAGTGTAACTGCGGGTGTTCAAAATAACATTAACACTCCCCAGAGGATTTCCATGAGAGGGGAGAAGAGTGGACCTAGTCGTGTGCTGGGGTCCACCCAGCGGTCACCGGTCATCAGGCACGGCCCAGCGCAGAGCAGCGGCCCCCGCACTCTGCCCATAATAACTGTCAGAGGCCGCTTCACTGCCCAAAACAAATAAGAAGGCTGAACTTCACAATATCAAATTTAAAAGAAGCTAATATGAAGCAAAACGATGTGGCAACTTTCCTGCAGTTGAAGGGAAAAAAAGCTAGAAATAATGTTTACTCTCTGGACTATGAATCAGTTTATCAGATGTTCTATTTATACAAAAGAGAGGTTTCAATCAAAGCTTAAAAGAAGACTTTAATGGAGAGTATTTTTCAACCAAAGTCCTGGTTCCAGATGTTTTAGGTTCTAAAATGTCACAAAATGCATCTCTTGTTGAAAATGACTCCAGTATAGAGTGTGGTCGCTTGGATGGTCGATGAAGCAATACTGCACAACAGCACAGGGCAAGTCCGAACAATAAATAGCTTCTTTTTGGCTACGAACTACACTTGTTGAGCTAATTGTTCCAGGTCACCAAGCACCATTACTTCAGTTATTTCTAAAAGATGATTTCAAAAAGATGTATTTTGAGAAATTCTAGAACATAAAAAAGGCCCTTAACTTGGGATATACTTGAGTTCTCCTTTAAGTCAACTGTAACCCTTAATCTTAGTCTCACACAAGGCTAAATAAAACCCACAATATAAAACAGTTCATGAACTCTGCGACCATCAGTGAGAACAATGAAACTGAACGACTGGCCACAAGAAACGTCTTTAAGAGTATTAAAAAGACACATTCTAATCCAACATGCTCATAATTTACTAATTATCTAGATGGCTATTAGTCTCTTATCCAGGGCCGTAAACCTGTGACCGTTCCAGGACCTTTAGGCGTCTCCTTAACTCCTGTCCCAAAATGCATCAGGATAAATAAATACTCTGAGTTACAGATAGTCTTAATGACAAAATTACAGCAAAAATAGAGAAATCCACTTAACTTAATGAGGTGTTTATTCAGCTTTTTCATACGGTGGGCATAAACAGACTGGAGTGTGTGAGTGCACATCTGTCCTTTCCTTAATGATACATGGATGATGTTGGTAAAAAACTGCATCAGATTTCAGGTTCCACACACACAGAGGGGTCTTGCAAATGTATCAGAAAGGACTCACAACCTCACGCTTCCTTAACCTGTTTGCCTTTCTTTTTTAAACTCGTAATTGTGACCCTTTTTTTTTCGTCCTAGATGTATGTTGATGCTGAATAAGAAACTGCATCACGTGCGGCCTGTCAGTTGTTGACTTTCTATTTCCAGCTCTATGAAGACAAATATACACATGCAGTGGAAACCATGATGGCGGAAACATATATACAGCGTTGGAGGCTGGTTAAGTTCTGGTCATCAGTTTGACCACTGGTGGTTTCCATGTAAAACACCACCGTCTGATCAGTGAAAATATGTCCTCCACAATTCACTTCATAGCTATTGCTGTCTGCAGTGTCTCTAGGAAATGGCTCAGACATTCCGCCCTCAGAAAGAGCATAGCTTGCTCTTTTACATTTGGAACCAGTTATTTACATAATGTATTTTCTTTACTCTAATTAAGGAAAGTGTCCGGTCAAAATTCTATGAATTGAATCCTTGTACAGAGTTCCACTGGATGACACAGTCACATCAGGTAGGAAGGAGACACTTAATGTATGTGCAGAGACACACATATTTGCTTCAAATGGCTAATCGCTTGTTAAACTGTGACTTTATGATGATGAAAAGCTGGTGCAGCTTGTGTGCATCAGCTCACCATGGAGAGTACGGGCAAACTGTGGCTCTGCAAGGTCTCTCTGGCAAACCGTGCACTTCTGCCCCTTGTCCAGTCTGAACTTTGTTTTGGAGTCCTGCATCTGCTGAGGAGAGGGTGAAACGGCAACACAGTTCAGGAAAACAGGGAAACAAGCATACACGCGATGTTCACTGGAATAAAAAATGAGAAACATGTCGTTAAACTCACTTTAATGTTCTTGTGCCGCATGAACTCCGCCTGGCTCAGTGCCTTTTGCAGCTTTGCCATCCGCCTCTGGTGCAATGTCTCTCTGAGGGAGCCAAATAAGAACTGGGAGATCAGTTCAACGGACCAAGAGTCAGGCAGGATCTGGATGACCTTCTCTGCTGCAATGACCCGAGAGTAGTTGTTTAGCAGATCCACAGCAGTGCTGATTAGGGCCTCGGAGCTCAGGTAGATTTGGAGCAGGGTCAGCAGCAGGCTCTGCCTGAATTGTGAGTCTTGTCCCTGGGAAGCCCTGCAGCAAAAGGCCTCTGCTGCCTCGGGGTCTCGCACCTGGTGAACGAGGACTTTCAGCGCCTCACCATATTCGCCTGTCCTACCGAGGAGAATAGCCTTCTCTGTGTGCAGGGTTGTTGATTTGACCCTATCTGTGATAGGAACAAAACAAGACTTAGAATTTAGCCACAATTCACCAATAACTAACACACTTCTACACACCATACACAGTGGAGACGTCATAGAATTTGGATTCCCATAGATGCTGCTGCAGCTTCCCTCTGGTCTTCTTAAAATCTGCTTCCTCTTCCTCTTGCTGCGTCTGAGCAACATATGCCAGGGCCAGACGGCTATGATGTCTCTCCTCCTGGGGGCAGATTACAACAAATCAAAACTCAGTGCATTTAATTAAGGTGTCGCATGATTACGTTAGATGTAGCTGCTGCTGTACCCACCTCACTATTCAAATCATGGATTATGAACTCAAGATACAAAACCAATGCCAGTGGGTACTTCTCCAAGAGAGCAAGGACATCTTGTGTTTCAATTTGATCATCCGGTCGATGCCTGCAGAAAATCTGCACACCTATCTTTTTAAAAGATATAGGAAACTTTTGTCCAATCACCAATAAATGTAATAAGTAACATGATTTTGTTAATATAGAGGGCAGAATTGTGCTGTTTGTTTCTCTAACACATAATTGTATTGTGCAACTCTGCCCTCTGCTGTCAGGAGCATGAATAAATGAAAAAAGGCACCTCCTGGTTTCTTTGCAGTGTCCAGTCTGCAAATGTCCGCACAGCATCTCTGTCTTGCAGTTGACTCAGAGTCCAAACAATGTGTCCATACACATCTGAGCAAGAGGAGTCTTGGTGCGCACCATCGACAATTTGCACCCAAGTCTGGAAGAATAAAATAGGTTAAAAAAAACAAACAAAATAAAAAAGATTAAAATATTGATTAAGCACGAGTGGATTGTGTTGACTTGTACCTGAATTGCTTCTATTTGATTTCCATGGCTTTGAAAGAGGGAACCCAAAGCAAAGAACCTGAAAATAAAAAGAGATCAAATATTACTCCAATTAGGCGAACTGTTTCAATGAATCATTTTGTAAAAATGTTTAACTATAATTCTGCCTCAAGCAAATATGATTTTTTTTTTTTTTTTTTATTATGTGACCTGTTGTTTTGCTCTAGAACAGGAACACAGTGGTCCAGCTTGCACTCATTGGGAGACGCTACAAGCTGCTGCAGGCTTTCAAAGTCTCCCAGTTCCACATATAGCCTCAAGAGGGCGCAGTCCAACTCCTTAATGCACCCCAGGCCCTGCTGAGTTCCCCTGACTCCTCTGAGAAAATCTCCCAGGAAGCACAGGTGATGATGAAACGCCTTCTTGTCTTGTTGCCGGAGCACCTGGAGGTCCGTGCCTTTGTTTACTTGCACAAACCGAGATTGGAAGTCATCAGTGAGACACGCCTCAATGTCTGGGTAGAGCCGGATGATTTCTCTGGGGTCCAGCTCACCTTTACTGCACATGCAAGGAAAAAGTGTTGATTCGTGTTAGACTTAAGCGAAGCATTAAGGGGGAAAAAAAAAAATCACAAAATCCACGTATTACTGCACATTCACTGTGATTTATTTAGCGTGTTTGGGGTTTTGGGGTGCTGTGTGAGTGAGTTTTACTCTCACATGAATAGCTTTTTAGCCTCGGAAAAGCCCCGTTGGAAGAATTGAGCAAATCCAGCCAGGCAAGAGATGGCCTTCTGTTGCTCCTGCCGGTTAAAAAGAAAAGCTCTTAAAAAAACAAAACAAAACAGGCACGTGTTGGGTGGACATATTTAAAGCACCAATATGTCATCTCAAATCGTCGTGGCAGGAGAGTTGGCGGCTCCCTTAAAACATAAAAATTAAAAATGAAAAATCTGGAGGTGAGTGTGTTACACTAAGATATTAAAACAGCACCAAGGATTGACCTATGAATCATTAATGTGTTAACTCTGACATCCTCACCTCGAACCTGTAACCTGAGATATGGCTCAGATTACACTAAATCCCAGATACCATCTGCTGTCCTCAATTGCAGTCATCCGACTGGAACACACCTATAGGAGCTCACAACACTGTAGTCACTCTACGCCTCGACAGTGTGCTTCAATCTGTTCTAGTGATGAAATATTCAATCCTAACACTGCGATGATATGCCAGCTGGGCTTGTAATGCAGACGTATTATCTACACACCAGTAGTGTGTATGAAGCAATGTTACAGTGGAATTAAGGCTGCCTTACAAAGACAGACTCCAGAAGGAATTCAGAAAAAGGGGTTGAAGTGTGAGAGAGCCGTGTGTGTTGTAAAGATTTGATGGATTTTATAGGAAGATAATTTCACCTCATAGGTTATCTCCTTCCACCCCTCATCTATCACTACTTATCCTGTACAAGCGTGCATACTCACATAACTGATTAACCAAAGTTGTGTGTCTTTGTTTAGTGGGAGGAAGCTGGATGCAGACACGGGAGAAATCCACACTGAAATAGGATATCTAAACTGCTTTATTCTCCTTCATGCCTTAGCTACCACCTTTAGTGTAGAAAACATGAACTCAATACTAAGATGTGCAAGATTTTTAGAGTGTACTTTGTAAACATTCTCTTTGTCAGAAACCTAGACTTTAACGACACGTTGTCACCCTTCTTTGTGTCTACAAATTGCATTTCACCTGGTACGAGTCAAGTGGATCACGGGATTGAACTCCCTCCAGCAGCAATAAGGCCTCCTCGATCCTCTCGTGCCTCACAAGTGTCTGGATTTGCTCTTGGAGAGGCACCATTTGTAGGCTGAAAATGTTGCTCTCTGTGAACACTAACACACCA
Source organism: Mola mola (assembly GCA_001698575.1). NCBI lineage: Eukaryota > Metazoa > Chordata > Actinopteri > Tetraodontiformes > Molidae > Mola > Mola mola. The sequence goes on from KV751346.1 coordinate 1,017,688, forward strand.
TCTGAAGGGAGAATGGTTTTGGGTTTTCAGAAACACTCAGTGTACAGGAACAGTCGGCTCCAGAGTAAGTGACTGAATCAGTGCAAACTGACAGCCACGTCTTTCTAAACAAAAACAGCTATTTGACAGCTCGTGGGTGTGCAATCTGCCAGGATTAGGTGAGGAATTGGTGTTGCTTTGTTTACCTGGTGTGGAGAGCAGACCCTTTGCTCCGCTGAGGCTCACAGTCTGTTTATGCTGCTGATCTACCATGCTGTAGACAGACAGCATTTGGGGCTGCAGGGTTAGGATGTAAGGGAAACATACGGCAGCTCCCAGCACCCCCTGGGGCCACTGCAGGGGAGGACGCTGGCATATCCCTGTCTTCATCACAAACATGCCTGGGGGTGAGCATAGAGAAATTGCTTCTTGGAAGAACAAATATCCTCTGGCTGGATGGATATATGGAGGGACTGAATTGAGAAGAAGTATCTACTTGACATTTTGGCAGCTCTTACCTAAAGATTCAGGCCCGTTGAGGAGGAATTCTCCCTGTCCCACCGAGGCAACGATGACATGCTGCCTGCTGTGATTGTGAGGAAAGAGCTCCTCACTGCACCCAGTTTGAGAATCGCAGAGGAGATACCTGTCCATGGTAGCTAAGCACACGCTGGTGCCATCTACCGCCAGGGCCACAGGCTCCTGGAGCAGGGGCACTACCTTTACCACCTCCCACCTGTCTACGCCCACTATGTGGATCTGGATCACCTTCCTGCGGCTGGAGGAGGTCACCATTTGCACGCATGCTGTCGGGGCTGCGAGCGGCGAGTCGCAGACCTCGAACAGAGACACCTGCTGGATCTTGTTCAGGCCTGGAATTGACTCTAGGGAGAACATGTTGAGGGCAGTGACGCTCCGGTCCCAAAGGACCAGCAGATGGTTGAAGAGTGGGACCGCTCTCAGTCTGGCTATGTGGCTGCTCGTGCCTAGTTTTCTTGTCCTACCCTCTCTGGTTTTGCACGGGTCAGGACTTAGGTCGCCATTTATGCTTTGGGAAAGGATCAGATGCTGGACTATTGCGTTTTTGGTCCCTATGTAAACATTTTTGGCATAGCACTCAAGGCACTGGATGCTGGATTTGTCCTTTTCTTTTTGGGCTGCTTGCTTTTCATAGATATGTGTCTGTGTGAGTGCTCTAAAAGCCATTGCAGGAATTCAAAGGTTTGATTTCTGTGAGGTAAATTGAAATCAGTCTAAGAGAAAACAAATATAGAAAATGAGACTTCCCTACCTCTCTGGCCCTCTCCTTTGCTCTTTAATTCCTCTGCAAGTTTATGGAGTGTGACAAACCGCCCCATATGACTATACCCTGACAGGAAATCTGTGTCAGCATTTTACAACGCTCATCCTATCATGTGAGGACACTTATGCAACTCCACCAACAGCCCCCACCATAAAAACAAACTTTTATGAGTATCAAAACAATAGGTGCCATGAAAATGACAGTTTATTTTAGATTCCCACTTAGAATGACTTATAATCTCGGCCTCTGCATAGACCAAAGTGGTTATTTTGGTGAGCCTATTATGGAGAAGTAAGAGTGCAAGTGATCATATCAAACCATATATGGTTACTCTGTTTACAGTGTGAAAGTCCTGGTTGCAGACAATTTAAGAGCCAGCATAAACATGCCGGAGGTTTGCTTTCGGTGATGATGGTCTCAAAGGGTGACAGTTGCCTTGTAAAAAGACTTGGATCTTAAACCTCTCAATAAAATATATAGTTGTCACGATGACACATGTAGACTCCTCTAGTCAGTCACAGTAGATTAAGATTAGGATTTCTAGAGTATATGACCTTTTTTGGCTACTGACATTTATTACCTTTTTTATTAATTTATTATTAATATGCAATCAAATAAATGTTTGTACCAACATGAAAAAAAATTGTAAATAGTATTTTATAGAAATGTTTTTCAATAAATCAAGATAAATATGTATAACATAATATGATTTTGAATACATCTTAATACATAAAACTGTTATAATTGCAGTTTCATAAGAGATCCCTGTTGTGCTACATGAGCTTTATGTTGGGACTAACTACAGTATTGGTTCATTTAAAAGCAATCGATACCAAATGAGTAGCTTGTGTGTGTGTGTCAGAGTATTGATCCCGCAGCATTCATCTGCCCACCCCCTATACTGTTTGTGACCCTCAGTGTTATTGAAGTCAGCTACTCATTTAGTGGCGCTGTAAGAAATAATAACCTAAAACAGAAATTAGAAGTTTTTATTTATTTTTTTTTTTTAAATTTCAATACCGTGATGGCTCAGTGTGTTTTCCATTCTGTTGTCTGTATTGACAGACTGAGCAGAATGCAATGGCTTGGATAATAACAGATATCAGACTAAAGCCATCACATTAGCTTGATAATAGCCGGTGTCACAGGTGTCCGGCGTGTCGATTGCTTTTTTAGTTTCCCCTAGAAACATCCATATCCATTGTCATCTGTGCTACTTACAGAGCTTCTCTCATTGGTTGTGTTGAGTGTTTACGGCGCTCGTGTTTGTAATTTGCTGTATTTGTCTCTCTGGGCCGCTTTAGTGTATAAAATTTTTCATTTGAGAGAAGCATATATTACGCATCCTTTGTGGTGAACCATAAGCATAGAGCACAAATGCAAATGTCAGATCTTTATTAAAAAGAAATATGCTGTGGGGCTGCAAATTGTTAAACAATTATTTTCATCGTCATCGTCATCATCATCCAAACCACTAATTATTTTCTTTATTAATTAGTCAAATTGTGTGCATAAAGATGACAGAAACCCCCCACCCCCAAAAAAAAACAAAAACAAATGTCAAATCCTAACTCCTCAGGAGCTGGAAGAATTTTTTCCTGAAAAATTACCAAAAGGATTAGAAAATTTAGTTAGCGAATTTTCTATTCATTCAATGATGAACATTTGGATATTATTTACCCGCCTTCATGCTATTGTAAATTAGTGTGTGTAGTAAGTCTTCTTCAAACTTCACTGCAAAACAGTGTTAAAGTGCTCTCTCAAACAACTGAAAAATAACTATGTTTAAATAATGAATGGACTTAGTAATGTTTTAAAGGAACACTCCAGCTTGTTGAAACTGGACATTCACTGCCATTGGATCGTGTATTTTTGGGCGAACTGTACCTTTAAGTTACTAGTCCCCTTAATAAACTTTGCATTTTTTTTTTTTAAATTAAACTATATGAAGAAATTTGTTTCATTTCAACAAACAATTGATACACTCTTTTTTTTATTTTAACATTGAAACAATGGCATCTTTTGACACGGAGAAACATCACAGTTTGTTTGTGTGGGCGGTGTGTATGAACTAATGGTTATTTATAACCAAAATAAGCATTTCTGTGCCAAACATGCCAGAGTTTTTGTGTCAGAGTTTGAACTCCTGCTGGACTCAGTTGACTGCAGAAAGGTCACTTCTCCCTGCCGCAGTCGGTGCACAAGATGTTGTCGCGCTGAGTGAGGAAGCCCCGTCCCACCAGAGACACGGAGCACTGCATGCAGGTGAAACACTCGCTGTGCCACTGGCGCTCCTCAAAAGAGATGTACTTTGCTCCTGCCAGGCCTGCACAAACAAAAGATCCATGTGTTGACATTATGTGAATGCGTCTTTACCTTCTTCATGTGACAGTGCCTTCTCAAAATGCAAAATTGGGGTCTTCAATAGAAGCAGGAAACCTGCTTGTGTGACGTTAGAGTAAATGAAACATAGCCGTTGACTCACTGGTGATAGGCTTGGTGCAGCCCACGCATTTCTTGGCGTACAGGTTGCTGAAGCATTCAAGGCAGTAGGGGTAATTTTCCCTGGAGGTGAAGCGCTGACCCGACAGCTGCTTTCTGCAGCCGATGCACAGGAAGCACTCGCGGTGCCAGGGCTTGTCTTGGTAGGTCACTCCACCAGTTGTGATGGCCTGGGGGGGGGGGGCGACACAAATCAGGACAAGGCAAGAATGAATCTGAAAACTCATTTCAAATGCTGTGTGTAGTTTTTCTATGCAGCTACAATGCGGGTAACATCAAGGCTCAGTGGGATTTTCTGTAACCCTACCTTCTTACAAGCACAGCACTGGTAGGCATATTGCTTCTCGAAGCAGGGCATGCAGAAGTAGCCGGAGTCTTTTGGGATGAAGGACTTGGTTCCTATTGGCTGCTGGCAGCGGTGGCATAGGAAGCAGGTCTCATGCCAGCTGTTCCCCTTGTATTCCATTTTGCGGGAACCTGGCACAGGATTCAAGGGCATCTTAGTCAGCATATGGTACCTCAATGACAGAAACACACTGCAGCCCAAAATAGTTCTTCTTTATCTGTTGGGAAAGGGTGACACAATCTTTTTAATTTTGGAAAGAATGTTTGGAAAGGAGGAAATTAGAGCTAATTGAGCTTTTGGCCCTTACTTTAAAAATGATTTTCTTTAAAATGCATCCGTTTAACAGTACAAATGTCATACAAGATTAATCAACTCAAAGTGCTATAAATTGTACAAACACCACGAAAATAGAATAACAAAACTATTGAATGTCATCTAACCAGAAGTTTAATCTACAGTACCAATCAGTTCACAGTCAACACACAAGAAATCCTGAATCATTTACTGAGCAGCCATGATAATGCATTAAAAAGAGAGTCTGGGAAATGAACTGTGATAATTAATGAGCTTCAGAAGAGCAATGGCTTGGATTTTGTTACCTTCGGACAGCTAACTGTCCACTCCCTTTTCCAGGCTATATTATGCTAAGCGAACTGTTACTTCATATTTGCCATACTCTGTAACAACTGAAATAGGCATATTTCTCAAAATGTGCAACTAGCTATTTCTTGTCATTAGTAGCTTTTGTTTGTTTCACTTGATCTGACCTCTGAGTTGCCAGCTTCCTTGAGTGGCAGTTAACAAATGCACATTTATGTTGGCTTTAAAACTGATATCGAAAGTCAATTCTGGAGCTTAGAAACTGCAGTTGAAAGTCCAGAAACAGCCAAACGGATCTCAATTCCAATTAAAGACTATGCTTTTTAATAGTTATTCATACAACACATAAATGTTATCATTCAGCCCTACTCATAATTATTAGCACCATCATCATCATCATCATCATCATCATCATCATCATCATAATCATCATCATCATCCCATTCAACCTGGCATGACCGTCTTCTTGCAGGTGGCACACTTGGAGGAATAATCGTTGGCGTAGCACTCAGTGCAGAGCAACAGATCATCCCTGGCAGCAAATGCCTTTTCCACCAGTGAGCGGCTGCACTTTGCACACTTGAAGCACTGCTCGTGCCAGTGGCGATCCTTATAGGATAAGTCCTGTACAAATACAATATTAATTGCACTTTTCTGTAAAGCAAAATAGAGACTTGGGAATGTGCATGGACAGAAATATACATGAAGAACACACTTGACTGACAGCAGAGATGTTACTTTCAGGGTAGAATTTTCTTACCTTGCTGTTACAGCCAATTGGTAAAGAGCAGCCCCCACAGCAGTTAGCAAACAGGTTCTCATAGCACTTAGTGCAGTACTGTGTGTCCTCTTTCATTATGTACTTCTTCCCCAGCAGGGAGTCTTTGCAGTAATGGCAGTTGAAGTGCTCGCTGGTCGACATTGCTGTTTGCCTTTCTTAGCTGCAGATCAAAGAGAGCACATGAGGGAAGATTGGGTGATAAGGAAGAATGAAACAGATGAAAAACGTCCAGCAAAAGTAATCTTTTCCCCTCTCATCGAGCAAGTGGAAAGGCCGAGCAATCATTCCTCCTTTCAGAGGAATCAGAAGAAATCAGTATTGCATTAAAGTAGTCTGTACCTCACTTGATACGAGACGAGGACGAGGCTTGAAGCTGGGGGCTGCAGAGAGCGAGTGGTCCAGGCTCCGGGATGGGGCAGGGATGAAAAGGGGTGAGGCAGGATTAGGGGGATCCACCGTGGGGGTATCTTCTATAAATACTGGGCCTCTAATTAGCAGTAAGCTCTGGGGAGAAGGAACATGCTCCGCTACATCATTCTGCACCTTTTAAGGAGGCTGATGGTGCAGAGATTGCCGAAGGCTTGGACTGATTTGATCATTAGCATTTTATTCCAGGAATGTGTACAAGCAGGTTTAGGACCAGATCATTGAGTATTGTTGGGAAACATAACGACAGAGTTAGTGCCAAAAAGTCTAGTTTTCCCATCCATGTTAGTTGTTACAGTTGCTAAATCTTTTATTCCTTTCCACACATATCAGTTTGGACATTAGTGAACAGCTGAGGTACTCAGTTATTTGGATGCTTCAACGTGTCTGGACACACTTGTGGCCTTTGTCAGCGCCTGCTACACACATGAGCAGTTGCAGATGGCTTAGGATAGGTAGGCGCCAGCAGCTCCATGGCTGCCAGGTACTGAACTATAATGCCAGGACCTCTCAGTAGCCATTGAGAGCGACTTGGCAGTACTTCAAAAAGCTAGAAGCTCCGAGCCGGTTGTTGTTCAATCCATCCATGGCAAAATAAAGGACGAGGAGCTGAAATGACAGCTTGAGTGTGAACGTTTTGCTGATAATGACACTCTAACCTCCTTAAGAGGCATTATGTTGCTCTGGAGCAAAAGATAATTAGCAGTGCACAAATCAAATGGCTGACTTTAAAAGCTGAGCCAGTTTGGATCATTGCAGCACCAGCCCAAACTGGGTTCACTTAAACGTGTACAACTTGATTCACTGTTGACAAGCTTAAGTTTTATAAAAACACTGTGCAAAACAAAGCACAGGATACGCATCTTGTTAACAATCAGTGAAAATTTGACAATGAAAATTAAAACAATTTAAAACGGCCCCTTTTCTTGTGTGGTTAGAGGTTGGTTGGTTGTGTTGGAGAAATATTACCCAAACTAGTTAAGTGCATGAGTGATTTTCAGTGTGCTGTGCATTGTAAACAGATGCCTATGATCTATCTTGGTTTGTGTTTGGTGAGCGAATGTGCTGTTAGCAAACGGTCCAAATATGCCTTTTCCGACTTAAAAACAACCTTAGCATCTGTGATTGACGGTTGACTAATTAAACTTGTAGCATGGAACACTTGCTCATATCAATTTTCCAAAAGGATCGGTGGATAGGAGGGCAGACATCTCCGTAAAAATAGACTGAGTATACCACAAACCTGGCCCACAGGCCTAATCCCTCATGTACACACAAACACACACAGGAAGGTCAGTGACAGGGATGAAGCTGAGAAGAATGCTCGCTCTCTCTCACTCTCTCTCTCTCTCTCTCTCTCTCTCTCTTAACCCCCCCCCCGCCTCCTGTTCTGTCATCAGTGTCACTCCTTGTAAAGAAACCCATATAGAATTACACTCTTGTGAATAGATAAGATGCAATGCATTGTTGGATCAGCAGATGATGTTGGAACATGTGTCCATGGTGTATGTAGGCGGAATCTACAAACCTCAGGGGAATAATGCAAGACTCTGACCCACAAGCGTCACATTATATAAAGCTTCCTGCACAAAACAACACTATCATGTGAAGAATTCAGGTGCAGGATATATCTCCAATTTGAAATCCTGCCATCCTTCAGGTTCCATTTTCCTTCTAAGTAGGCGGATCTGTTGGATTACACAGCGTCATCTGCTGCTTTGGATTAAATTACCACTGTATTGTATCCTTGCTCCCTGCTGTTGTCCAGATCAGTGGCTGTAAATCACAAAACCACGCAGACCTTAAATAAACCCAGAACCAACTGTGGGACGAGTATAGTCGTTGCCCCTGCAAAGCTTCTAGTGTTTGTTGCATTTGCGAGCTGCTGCACAGGACGGTTGTCCGTCATCATGACACATCACGCCAGGCTGGAGGTGACCTATATTCACCAGCAAAGAAAAACTCTCGTGGTTCACTGGATATCAGAATATAAATGATTATATGTGTATTAATATGGTCTGCTATAATCTGCTTTTGTACGCTTGCCCATTGTAATTTTACTATATGTGCTCAGGCTTGTTTCTGTTAGATAAAAGGTGTCCGTCTCTCGTTACGGTTTATCAACTTCTATACCAGAAAGAGCCGAGTCTATAGAGGAAAAACCTGGCTGATCTTGTGTTTTCTTTTTTTGCCTGCTTAATCCTCCGCAGTCAACTATTGAGCAGCTGCCAACAGATTTCGTTTGTATCCCGTGTAGCCCCAATAAATAGGCCTTTATTTGACCTTGTGCAGGTGTCCTCTTACAGTATCTTAATGTATTCAGGTTTTACAATAAGGTGTCAGTGGATGTTTTTCCCCGCCTAAATCAAATAGTCTCAGAGTAGAAGAGGAGCGTTTAGTTTGGTGGCTCCTTTGAGGTGCAGACAGGTCAACCCGATACAGTTGCATTTCTCTGAGGCACCAAAGCCTGACTGCGCCGGAGTTGACAGCTGGTTGGCATGGTGATGACAGCATAAGTAGGATCCATTAGGATGAGATGAAGGCAGATCTAGTCGTTGATGATCGTTCTCAGACCAAACCGGGCGCTTTGGGCAGTCCTTTGCGCTCTTCCTCGATGCGGAGAGCTTTCTTTCAACGCAGCGTTTTCAACTGAACAGGATAGCCACATTGGGGGTTGCCAGCGGGGGCGATGAGATACAATCTACTGAGCCTACTATCTCACAAAATGTTACACCCCTTGAGGGAGCCCCTGTTAGCACCCAGGTAATGCCTCCACTGACTTGGCATGTCATGGTATTGGTGGGTGACATGACCTGTCACAGAGCCAGACATACAATCCCAACTAAAGAGGAGAGAAAGTTGTTGCCCCCCCGCCAAGAATGCACAAGCCATTTAATGTTCTCTTGTTCAACCCTTTACCTCATCCCAGTCCACAGCGTTTGTGATATTTAGTTGAACGGGGTAGAAGAAGCAGGAAGTCAGAGCACAAGTGTATCATCTAAATTAGTAAACCTTCATATTTTATTTCATTATTCACAGTCTGTAAAAGGAGATAAAATTAGAAGACAAAATACATACATATTCTAACATAGCTGCTACAGGGAAATTCTCAACCTTTAGACAGCTTCAGAGCCTGAGAAGACTTCCTTTTCTCTCCGGCTTTCTGGTTTTGATACCGTCTTCCTAAGTCTTGTTGCCTGCTGGAACACTTGGTGCCGTACAAATAATAATTAAAAAAAAACACAACCAAAAAAACCCCATAAAACATCTTATTGGATGTATTCAAATCCAAAGAGAGTTATAGCATGGCGGGAATCAAACTACTTTAAGTTTGTATTGGAATCAAGAGACAATTTCACTCACGCAATGGTGTTTTTATTGGCACTTGTGTCCGGAACCCACAGAAAGTGCTGTTTTGTACTATGTTAACCAGCTAAGTTTAAACTTGTACAATGAGTGTGAGGGCCTTTTTCATTTTGAAAGAGCTGACCGCATGCTGTTGAAAATCATGCTGCAGAGTGACTAGAATGTACTAAAACAGTATTTTTATGTGCCAGAAAAAAACTACAACTTAAGATGAAAAAATAGCTGTAAATCCCTGTTGAGCTGAGGAAACTGCCGAGTGAAATTTGAACTTTCTCTCTCTATGAAAAAAATCCATACCATGACACAGTTTTCCCTGGAAAAATATAAATTATTGAAACTATGCAATCCACAGTGACGTTCTGTATTGGATTTAACCAAGCAAATATTAGATCCATGACTGATATCCTGATCTGCGACACCATCCATCTCGAGTCCCCCCCTCCCATGGCACCTGAACTTTTACACTAATCCCCGAATGACATCAATAGATCATTTACACTGCCAGTCCTGCCAACACACACATTCTGAGACACTTCAACATGCAGCCTCGAGCAAAGGCAGTTCACATGAATGTGTCATCCCCTCATCCCCGCGTGGTGGAGGACACCACAGCAAATACCAAAGTGCTAGTGAGGATACGGGGTAACCAACAACAGCCAGAGGATTGTGCTGTTACCACAACACTCTCATCACTCTCATCAATCACTTATCAAGGCTTTTGGGCAGGTATTTATAGCGCCTGCATTGCATGAAACTAATGTACAACATCAACTGAAATGATAACTGTAATAGATGTAGGAAGTCTATATTGGGTTTACATTATACAGTATATTTAGAATGTACTCAAAGATCCATGTAAAATGGTGTATTTGAAAGGAGGGTTTGGACACTTTGAACTAACAAGGCAGAGATGAGAAGAGTTTTTGCACTTTTTTTAAAATAGTCAGGAGTTGTTAGCTTAGCGCAACATAATGAGGTAAGATGATTTGTCCAAAACAACAAATTCCCTCAACCCCCTTAATTATATAATACACTATTCTTTTATTTGGGGTAATTTCAAAAGGTCACCATCAAATATCATTTGCTTTCCCTTTGCAAATAAGTACTGATTTTACACTCATGATTGATCATTTTCCCATCTTTATTTTCTTTGACACCATCAGACAGCTACAGTTAAAACACATTTGGCAAAAAACTTGTACCAATTGACCCGCCGATTGCTTCAGTGAACTGGCAGAAAAGAGCCATTTCTGGAGAAAGTTTCAAGTTAACCACACACAGATTTCAGATTTCCACCCAGCTCCATATCCACCAAAAGTTAGTGTCAGGTCAGAAAGTATCCAAAGACATCCGGATTCAACCCCCTAATTCTGTGATACACTCACAGACTCCGACCGGGGGCAGAGAAAGCCACAACCCCTCATGTTTGTTTTTGTGCAAAAAAAGGGCAAGAGAAAAAGGGATTAAATATGAAAAAGAGACATACAACACTATTGTTTTGTTCCCCATAGTCACCAACCTCATTATCAAGAAACCTTTGTTTTGATAAATGAGATTGGACTGTGAAATATAAAACCGTGGGCGGCAGTTTCATGATTAATCTGTGGGACAGCCGAGGTCTTGGTTGAGTTTCTGAACTCACAATAGCTGCATCTAACACAGGCACCAGCAGTGAGCACAACTCCACATGAATAAAAGTGCTATATTGCTGCTGCATTTTGGCACGACTTTCTCGATTAGATCATGCGAAAAGGATTGCGCCTAATGACGAAGGAGGACATCAGTATTTTCTCCTCTGAACACTAAAATTCATTGTCCTTGGTGTTATCCTCTTCAAGTGCCTCTTCTGCCTTGATTCATGGCCTCTTGGCGGCATTTGCATGTAATAAAGCGATCTGAACATTAAAAATATATACAACACATTTCCTTTCCCTATTAATGCAGACACTGCTGGAGCCCCCCTCATTCCTGTGCACATAGACGATACATCTGTGTTAGTGACCGTCTCGTTTGGTAGATGACGATTCTGTTCATTACAAGGTTTATATACAGTTTCACTATGGCAATTGGAACCATATTCCATAAGAAAAATAATTGAATTCATCCTTATTTACAGCAGTGGTCCCTTTGACAGTGAAGAAGAAATATCAAAATAAAACCTGAACCATGTCTTGGGTACTTCGACCATGAACACGCCACCTCATCTTGCATAAGATGTTATGTACAGTCTGTTCCGTTAAAACCTAACTGTGTACTTCACATCAATAGCTGCTGGGTGCTGTTGAGATACACCGTTCGTAGATTAGTAAGTGATGTGATATGTACAGATGGTGAGCTGTCAATTTTTTGTGTCGTCTGACTGGGGTAGATTGGCTGGCAACTGTCATAACAACAAACAGGTGTATAGAAGAATTCCCATGCAGCCTCATCAACCAACACGATTCAAAGACAAATGATGCATTTTTTCTTACAGGTCCCAATGCGTTTAGCCTTCAAATGCGTCATCCACATGCTTGGTACAGTTGGAAATGTCAGCATAAGTATTTAGATCACATTGTGGGATGACAGTACACACAGACTAGCACCTACATCAAAGGATTCAGTAGTATCATTGTGCTCCTCCCCATCCCTGAATTCCATTTAAAATTTATGGATCAAATCAGAATGCAAAATAGAGATGTGCAGAGCTTTCACATTGTAGTACAAAGGCTCTATTCTGTATTATATCATCCACACGGGATTCCAACTGGACTGTGACGCATCACATGCGACAGTTCACAATGTGATTAAAATAGTAACCTCCCTTTCACACTGCAGTGACATCTGCTGTTGCAGAACGGGTTAATGATCCCCATACGCCACCTACAACCACATGGCGCGATGACCGTCTATCTTACTGTACATATGTAAAGATACGTTACAGTTATCAGCAGTGCAAATGTATAAAAATATGGGAAAAATGAATGCTATATAATCCATAATTATACAATACAGTTGACACAAATGTACTACTTTCACAGTTGAGGAAACACTGCAGAGATGACTGCATCACTAGCACAGATGATATTGTTTTATCATTGAATGCCTCACTTGATTACATAAATATTTACTTTAAGTTAGTCGTCTCCTGCAGCCAGCACTATTCTGACATCTGCTGTGTGCCACTTCATGACAAGGTGATATTCAGAGAAAATGATATATTCCACCATTAATGTTTTACAATCAAGCATTCAGATTCACTATGGAACAAAAATATTTAAAAAAAAAAAAAAAAAGTGCATTTGTGAATTCAGAAAGAACACAAAACAAAAGGCAACGTACGGCTCAGCAAAATTGATTTGTATATTTAAGAAAAAAGATTTCTCACTATGCCACCAATTGAAAAACATAATTCTGGAGCTTGGGATGGAAGAGTAATGAACCTTCATCTCAACCAAAGGAAATAAATCTTAAAGCACTGCCTCCAGCAAACAAATCAAGCATTCATAGCCCTTGAGCACAATCAACCCCAGTACCACTTGTTAAGGTTATTAAAGGCCTTGTACTCTTTGTGCCTACGGATGTAATCACAAGCCAGGCATGTGTGCTCTGCCCAGAAACTGACCACCTTCGCTTTAAAGTGCCGCCGCCACTCAAAGTACTTGAGGTACATTTCCTCACTCTTGTCCAGGAGCAGCAGGTAATCGGCGAGCTCCTTGGCTGAGGGGAAGTCGTCCACGTGGATGAAAGCGTCGCCCCGGATAAAGTTCTCGTAGTTCTGCCTGGGCGGGCCGAGAACCACTGGCACTGTCCCCACAGACAGGGGATTGTACAGTTTTTCAGTAATGTAGTCCTTGTGGATGGAGTTCTCAAAGGACAGGTAGAACTTACAGCTAGCAACGGTTTGGACATAGTCTTTGTCAGACATGTGCTCCCCGAAGGCTTTCCCATACGCATGGACCTCAATGTGTTTGTACAGCTCATTGTAGTATTTCACCCGCACATGTTCCTGGTTCCAGTTGCTCACAATCCAGCAGACCAGCTTCTTTTTGCTGGGTGGGACGAAGTCCTCCTCATCTTCTGAGGTTATGAGGGACCCATAAGGCACTTTGATGTCAGCATCCTGACGGTAACTCAGAGTCGCATTGAACAGGTGCTCCATCCCAGGGATCTGGGAGGAGTGTGACGGCGACTCCAAGTTCATCCATATCCACTTCTGAAAGGGGGGTCGCTGCTGCAGCGGCAGGTTGGATAGGTCCGAGTTGACATCTCGGTGATGGATGACGACCGCATCCGACTTATTGTAAAAGCTCCTGTTTGCTGTGATGAAGCAGCCATCAATGTTGAAGACAGAGCTGCACACATTCATATCATAGGTTTGTCCGAAGGGCAAGAGCCAGAGCAGTATAGTGGTCACGTTTTTGTCGCTCTTGGGGGAGAAGAGGTTCCTGACTCGGTCTGTGGTTTCTGTTGACTCCAGGGGACCTAATAACCAGCTGGTGGATGGTTTAAAATACATCAAAAACAGAGTCACAAAGCATCCCAGTAACACAGTGGCGAGCAGAAGGGGTCGTAGGATTTTGTGAAAAGGTGTAGATGTCATGCTCTGTCCTGGAAAGGGCACAGCAAAGGAAATAAAGCCTGAATTAAGTCAGTATCATCAAAATACATTGACTAATCATCAATTTTATTTAATTTTATCTGAGATTTGGGTACAGGACCAGACCTCAAACAATCCCTTTGTATTTATAGAAGACTAAGCCTTATTTCATCAGTTCCTTCTTTTGCTCCACCCTACCTTGCCTTAATTTCTGTCTTTTATCCCGGTTTTCATTCTACTAAAGAATGTCACTGGACTGAATCATTGAATCTGATCACCACTTGTGCCTCGATTAAACACACATGTGGCCTGGGAGCATCTGAATGTGAACACAAGGTTTATGCTCTTCTATAATCTATAAATGCAAACCCTGCCAGAAATATGCCACCAACAACTTTGAAACAAGTGCATTTACTTCTCATGAACATTATGATACACACCTGGTGTATTTTGACTGAAGGCTGAAATCCAGGCAAGAGTAGAAGTTGTGAGAATCAGAGGGATACGTTTCTATATTTGGATCAATCGTCTTTTCTTTTCGGGGCTCAGATAGAAGAAAAAAAAAAAGAAAAGCAGGTCACAGCCTCTTTTTTCTCACGTTGAATAACAATGACCCGTTAAGACCTAATGAGAGGTGTTGCGTCTCTTCTCAATGACGCCTCCTTGATGTGAGCAGAGAGAGAGGGAGAGAGAATCGATTAGGGGCAAGAGAAGGGGAGAGCAAGTAAACATCACTAAATGAACAGCAAAACAGTGTGGGGGTTAGACGCAATCATCCTGCTGGGCTTTATCTCCACATCCTCCTAATATCTGAGAAATGAAATAGAAACATTGAGGTTAGCGTAAACGTGCAAGTGATTCATGAATTCTATTTCAAGTTTCCTGGTTAAGCATTTACTGATGCGTGCAGTTGTTCAGTGTCAGGTATGTTTTCTACTCTAACAGAATGCTGCCATCTTAAGGCTGAGCAGAGTAGATAGGCCCAGTGTCGTGTTTGTACTACAAACAGTGGAAACTGGCTTTTTAAAGTAGCACCAACACCATAATAATACTTAATAGGAACCCAGAACACTCAAGTTGAATTCACTTATGCTGATATTAGACTTAATTTTCTTGCTAAATGTAACTCACTTACAGGTAAGTACATGTAGAAACCTGTGCATAAGTTTAAAAAACTTAAATTTATTTGTAAAAAGAATATTTGTGAATGACCTCCATTATATGTGTTCTCAACTTCCCCCTATCCATAATTCAGAACCTGCTCACTGGTCCTGCGTGCCGTTCCACCTGACACCAATATTGCAAAGCGCCTCAGAAATTCAATAATGTCAACTCATTTTTATAGCATTTCATTAACACTGCAACCAAATAAATCAACCCAACTAACTAAAGTTCGGACCACTGAGAGGCACAGCAAGCTCAACACACTAGAAAAGAACAATGGGAGCTTAAAAGAAGGGCAGGGCAAGAACAAACACAGCAGACAATGAACACGTAGACTTGAATGCAGGATGAAAATGCCAACATGACACACAGGCATTTTGGTGCAACACATTATGGACAGAGGGTCTGGTGAAACAAGACAACAGGAAAAACCAGGTAATGTGAGAAATATATGAAGAGCCCAATGTGTGGCAGCAGTCGCTTCACAGTCAGATGGACAAGAAGAATGCATATTTGGGGTATCGAGTTTAGAATCTCTCTCTCATGAATATATCAAACATCACTAGGGGCACAGCTCCTTTACAATACAAGTAATAAACAGGAAAAACAAGTAGAAACACAACACTACGAAAGCAATAATACAATTCACGCAATCATGGATTCAGAACCATGCCTGCCGAACACCTGCACGTTGAATAGAGACAGAACCTGTTTTTAAGTCGCTCATGCCACTGAGGCTGATTTCAATATCCCAAAAGCCAGGTCTGGCACCCATTTTCCTCTCGTCATTGGTCTGTCACGAGGAGGAATGAGAATCAGCCTCATACGTGACGGCGTGAGTCACGTGGCAGGTGTAACAGAGTTAAGTCTACTGATATATGTGATGTGGGCCAAAATAAAGCGGTCTTGATTTATAAATGTGATTGGGAGCCACCTTTGGCCATAGTGCGTTTCCCTGCCCAATCAGAAGCGCTATTTTGGATCCGGCAGGTACACGGTAATAAGCACTAAACTCTATACATTAGTTTTCTGATGGCAAAATGATTTTTAAGTTGATAACTTCGACATATCCCGTGTGTTATATTATTTCTCATGCATCGTAACGATCTGGGTACATTTCCAGCGTCCAGTTAAGCTTCGGCATGTGTACGAGACGACAGATAAAGTTAAGCGAGTATTCCCGAACGCAAGCGCTAACAAAGTGATGGAATGGGATATTGAAGTGGTAACGTAGCCCATGTAATGCAATTCTTTATATTTTGCTTGTGCAGATGATGTATACATGTACACCACAGCCTGAAGGCAATGTTTAGTTTCATTTTTCCAAGAAATAAATACAAATAAATTCAACAACTTCGCCTCATCCCTGACTGCCATACAGCCATTAAAGAGGCGTGGGCCAAAACCGGAACAATTTATTCAAAAACGCACAATACATAAATAAATAAAACAAACCAAACAGAGGCAGAAACTCAAGCCATTCGAAAAGCACAAGAAACTTACTGGAACACTCGGATGACCCACACAGCAGAGACACAGACGTGAATGAATAATACGGGCGAGGACACACTTTGACCCAGGTGGAGCAGATCAGGGAGGAGCAGAAGCAGGTGAACCGAGCAGTGCGATAACAAGGGAGGAAGAGAGAAAGGGAAGTAATTGAACTCCAAGAGGAAACACGACACGGAAAATCGAGTTTCACAACAAAAGTGGGAAAAAACAGATAATGGCAGCACTTAAGAAATGCACAGGGACACTTGAAACTTATAGATAACCAATAGAATCTAGCCAGCCAAACATCCAACAATTACAAAGCAAACAGGTTGCAGGTTGCCTAAAGAGAGTTGATTTGTTTTTGCCTCTCACGCCACTGAAGCCAATTTAAATCCCTAAAACCATCTCCGACACCTTTTTCCCTCTCGTCATCTGTCCGACATGCCACAAGGAGGAATGATGTGGGGGTTATCTGACCTATTTGTGACCTAAAGCACAGGTCTTCACCGGCAGGCGACATGCAGCAGGGTCGATACATTTCCATGTAGGCAAATCCTCCAACAGCGGTCAACTAGCACGCTTTATGTCAGCAACAGTAATACGCTCCTCTAAATGGAGGTGTCACAGAAGAAAGATTCCCTTTGGCTTTACTTGCCAGAATAAACGACAACTGGGTGAGATTTACAGCTCAGACGTTCGTTCGGTTTCTAAATAAGTCTCGTGAAATGCATAGTGACGTATTTGGGACACGGACAGAGCTCCGCGTGGGTGAGTAGTTCGCAGCGGGGCTACGTTTGAAATGACCGGAACGATTTATGGAGGAGGAGGAAGAGGAAAACGAAAAAGGAAAATCCCTGATTTTGGTACCATCGCTCACAACCACGCATCGGTTTTAGTAACAGCTAGCTGGTGTCCTGCAAAATAACTCTTTATTTCTGATAGTATTTGTGATATGCATGTGTGGGAGGTGCAGCAGTGACTGGAAAAGGACCCTCCATCCCAGGTGAGAGTCAATTTGCACTGAAGGTCATTTCGCAACGTGGCGCCGCGGACGAGCCACCGTCTAAAATGGTTGTCTTTCAAGTTGATGAGAATGAGCTGCCGCAATCAGCAGCCTTTTGCACACACACCAAAATAAATAAATAAATAAATAAATAATAAAATGACAAAAAGGCGCAGGCTGTGGGCTAAATAACAACCTGGCGTGCGTGGAGGATGGTGAAATGTGCAGCGTTGTGTGCAGCACAAACACGGAGCGCGCTCACTGGGTCCATTATGTGGGGGGAAAACAATAAACGGAAACGGTGAATTCGCTAGCAACGTTTCCGATCATTTAATTAGCAGGCGAGGGTTCGCTGTGAGAGGCAGGTAGAGCTGCTCATCCGCGGGATGCAGGCGGGCAGGCGGGCAGGCGGGGAGGGAGGGAGGGAGGCTTGACAGCAACGCATTCCACTCACCATCTCGACAGGCGTGAATCAAAACAGACCTTTCTTCTCATTTCCCCTTGTCGGTGACGCCTCGCACGGGACGGAGGACGTGGATGCGTTGGGAAAGAAAATGGAAAATGATAAAAATCAAAAGTGGCGCCCGCGGGCCCCGTTTGCAGGGAGAAAATCGGGATGAACCCGCGTCCATCGTCTCGGTCCGGAGCACGGCGATACCTCCGTGCATCTCCCCCCGCTGCTACACACCGAACGACGGCTGAAAAATAAAAATAGTGATTAAAAAATGATCAAACAAAATAAAATTAAAAAAACCCCAAAACAAAACCCTTGGTTGCTATCCCATCAGCCTGCACACGGAATTCATGGCTCGGTGCGTGAGGACGCCATGTATGCGCAGGGATGTGAGTCGGTGTGGAATAATTCCCTGCTGGCTGCCCATGCGCTACCTTGCTCTGTTTACCGTCAATGCAGCTGCGGGCTGTGGCGGAGCTCCAACGTGTACGTGTGTGTGTGTGTGTGTGTGTGTGTGTGTGTGGGGGATTGAGGGGGCGCTATTACATTTCAGTCATCTACTTATGGCTGGCGTTCGACTAAACAGGTGAACCACCTCTGCTGGCACCACGGGAGGCGGCCTACATGGCTGCCATTTCATGTAGTTATTAGCCAACGGCTCAAATGACAATAATGTGCAAAACCGCAAATTCAGGGCCGTAACCATGGAGTCAATGCTGGGGAGGGGACCAAATGTGATGTCCCACCCTCATCCAACTGCAATAAGTATTCATATACGACGAATGAGAGTGACAAAATGGTTGTATTGTTTCCCCCGTTGGCTCCATATGTTTGAGTTGATTTCATTCAGAAAGTTTCATTTATACCAGGTCCACGCCACAGACGTTTGGGCCTCTCGTCCACACGCAAAGAGCCTTTTGGATCACTGCAAACTGCTATTTGCCGAAACGCCTTCAAAAGCGGTTTCGGCGAATATGTGAGCACATGCAACAGCGTTCGGGGCGACTGCTGCGTCATCATCATGTAATTCATCCAATTCATTTTCCTAAATGAGCAAATGCGTGTAAACAACAGCAGCTACAGCTGCGCCTTGCATCATTTTAGCATGTGTCAATCAAAGCAATCCCTGTTTTTTTAGTGTCTACATAGCCCCCCAGCTCTTCCACAGAGGTTTTTGATCAAATTTTAGCAAACATATATGTCAATAACTGCAAATAACTTAATATTTTGTTGTTTTAAACCACTTTTGTTTAAGGGTAAACAATTCACTGTCCTTGTTCTTCTTTGTTATTTGACATATCAGTGGTGTAGGCTGTATCGCCCTCTACTGGCCCGATATGCCTGTTTTTGCCTTTGTGTATTGAGAAATCTTGTAAAAAGAACGTGTGGAAGGGCTTTTTTTTTCTAAAAGAGAGGAAAATATCTACTTATAAAATGTCCATGTTAGTGGAGACAGGACGTTCATTCCGTAATTATTAGAGAGTAAGAACTCAGTACATAAATAACAGAAATAGAACTTTTGTTGAGTTATTATTGCATTTGCTAAGGATTGTGTAGGATGGCTACTTGTTATAGCATCACATTTCATTTTTATTTAAAATATAATGGAAGGACCATTTTTGACATATTTGATTAGTGGGGGGATGCTCCCCTCATATATATATATAAAGAAAAAAATTTCCCCACTCGCCCTCTCTGTGGGCGGTCTTGCGTCTCCTTCAAGCTTGGGTCCTCTACCAGAGGCCTGGGAGCCTGAGGGTCCTGTGCAGTACCTTAGCTGTTCCTAGGAATGCGCTCTTCTGTACAGAGTGTTCCAATGTCCGCAATCGACCATTACAATCACAGCTAGAGATCGATGAGGTACAACAACGATGCTACGGCAAGGGGGAGCCAGGACGCCGGGTAAGTAGGGGGACTTCATCGTTCTCCCCAACACTCAGAGATTGGGTTCCAAGCCCCAATAAGAAGCCTGGAAGACATAAGTACAAGTAAAGCTGGCCTGTGAAGGAAGCTAATGGCTAATATGGATACCTGGAACCCCTTGGAACGGTTACCAAGGCTTAGTGGCAGAATACCCTCAGAAGGTCTGGTGGAAGATATGAATGCGGCACTAGAAACTATCCCTACTGTGACCATCACTGGGACCAACAAGCTGATACAGCAACAGCAACAGTAATCCTAGAGGTGCTTGGCTACAAGTTGAATGCGAGCAAGGGGCAATACCCTCCATGGAGAAGACGGTTGGGACTAAGATTAAGGCAATACGGAGAGAGGTTAGCCAACTGTCAGAGCTGGAGAAGGGCAATACCACAAAAGTACTAAAGAAGTACAGCAAGCTGTTCATGACTGAGACACTGGAGACTGCTTAACAGAGGCTCACAGCCCTGGCTGCCTGCCTCAAGAGGTATACTAGAGAAATAGGCTCCAGCTCCTACCTGCCTCCTTGCCTGATGCTATCCACTATCCATCACAATTTATAGTGTTGCAGTGAATATAGTGGTGGTCAAAGTGTAGTACATCTTTGTATATTTCGGGTTACTTTTTCTTGGTTTATATTATGTTGTTCATTAGCACATAACTAACTCTTGCTGTTTCTTTGCTTGCTTATTTTAGACTAGTAATGACAGGGCTGCACTTAAATACAGTACACTCTAGTCTAGGTAGTACCAGAGCCTGTAAGAAGAGAAGAGCAAGTAGAAGTGATAAAGTGGAAAAGCAGCACTTTGACTGAACTGAACTAACTGAAGGTAAGAAAATAAAAACAAGAAAACTCTGAAAGTTTCCTTAATGAACACTTTTTATTGGAATTATGTGCCGATTACACAATATATTTGACAACATGTTAGTCCCTCATGGCACCAAATTAGCTTTAATTCTATAGAATTTGTTTGAACAGATCAGCATTGATTACATCTTTTTAAACCTATGACGCTGAAGAAAGAAGAATGACAATGGATGTTTATAGGCGACTTTGAGGTGCATGGCTGTTTATGTAGACGAGTTTGATTATAACGTACGGAGAACGGTGACATCTTGTTTGTAGAATAGCATTGGGCAAACATAAAAAGAACACATTCCCACATACCCCTCTGACAGCGAAGCTACCCTGTACATATATGTATTTCAAACTTTAATTTATTTTCATTTATGTCACGAATGGAAGAGCCTGCTGTGCCGCCAGCAGCTTGTCGTATTAGCTTATTGTGGTTGGCTTTAATATTAGAGTGGATGCTGATGGCCAGCATCCTGTTCTTTGTTATTATTTTTCCACTTCTGCCACATGCCTTGACTTCATTTGGCGATAAACCATTAAAATATTCAGCTCTCTAAGGACATATTTGCTTGTCTTTTTCTTTTCTCTAAGATTTGTACTGTCAGAAATGTTCATTTTTTTCTGGGATGTCTATTTCATGATTATATTTAGATTTTCTCCCTTGTCTTCTATGGAGCTGCTGTGAACTGTGAATTTCTTTTGATGATGGTTTAAGTCTGTCCTGTTGTAACAGTTTTTGAGGTCGTATAGCTTGTTTATCTAGAAAAGGCACTCAAAAATGTACTTCCACACATGTGATGGGGATCTTACAAAATAATTTTAATAAAACGCACCTAGACGCTACAAGCCCGGTTGTACGGCACATGGAAACACACGCTACACTTATCAAAACCGTTACTAAGTTGTTGAGAACAAAACAAAGAAAAAGATGAGGGTAGTCCATTAAAGACGTCCACTCAGGACCCATGTGCGCTGCTCAACTCTCCGACTGTGCACAGGTTGATGACATCATGTCCAAGCGACGCATGTCCCTTAAAGGTCCAGTCCGACTGTTGCACTGTGAACATGCTGCCTCCGTCATATGTCAACTTATATCGTGGCTCATGATTTTCATTTCAGCATACACACAGATTTTTGCCAGTTAATGTAATTTTTTTAGTTTTTACATTTAAACTTAAGCTGTGAGCTTTAAATGGCATTCGTGTGTATTAGTACTACTCCGATCAATCTCAACACAGGGACCATTTGATGTGTCATCAACTGTGGTAGTTGTAAGCTCTTAACTCCTCAGTATTTGTACAATCTCCCTATTAACCTTTGTTCTTTTCTTACCTCAGGATCATTGCACCAACTTGCCTGACACAAGATGGAGCAAAGAGGAAAAACCAAGAAATTGGCACAAGGCACCAACTCTACACGCCCATCTGCAATCAACTCACCTGTCCCAGTCTGCTCACCTGGCTCATCAACTCAACAACCTGCAGTATATCTACCCCGGCTCTTCACCCACTCTTCGCCAGATCGTTGTACCCACTATGTGGTAGCGTACGCTCAGGCCGTGACTTATGTTATTTCCTAGTTGGTTCTGTTTCAACTGTTTCGGCAGTATACCTGGACCACTACTGCCTGCCTGCCTGCCTGCCTACCCACTGCTGCCAGCCCTCGCACATTTCGTGCAATAAAACCTCTTTTGCTGAAAACCACGTTGGTCTGTGTCTGCGTCTGGCTCCACCACGCTACACCTAACGCTAACTGTAACGTTTATAACAAAACATTAAACATAATGTTAGCTGCCCACTTTACATTATTGCTGTGTGTTTGGAATCCAGGGCCCTTAAGGCTAATTTTCTTGATGTCTGTGAAGATTATTTGTCATCCAGCTCATGGTATATTACCATAAGAAGTCAAATTTGTGTTTCAAGACACTCAAGCAAGTCCAGTTCACATCTTAAAGTACTTGAATATTGTTCTGGATATACTGATAGTTTATAGCTTCAGAGTAAGAAGTAAACACCAAAATCTAACATAAACAGACTTCATCAGGACGTTACACTGACAGAAGCTCAAGCAGTAAACGGCCTTGGCATTCGCTGCAGTTAACCATAATCATATAATTGTCTAATACAACAGACATCAAATATGTCAGAGCACAATATTCTAGTATTCATACAGCTGCACTGCTCTGCCTCCACTTGGCAGATTAGATCACAACCTCGACCTGCTCTCTCCATCAAACAAGCCTGTTGTTTAGCAGCAACCAGTCACAGTGAGGACAGTGAGGAAGTGTTCTCCTGAGGCCATGGAGGCACTGAGAGGACCAATGGAGACCACTGACTGGAATGCACCATGTGAACCACATGGTGCATTGATGGCATTGTGGACTGTTGATGGCATTGTGGACTGTGTCTCTGAGTACATCAGGTTCTGCATGGACAACACCATTCCCACTAAAGTGGTCAGCTGTTGCCCATACAACAAACCCTGGGTAACCAGTCACCTGAAGGCTTTTCTCAACAGAAAGAACAGGGCTTTCAGGGTAGGGGGGACTGGGAAGAACTCAAACGGGTACAAAGTGAACTCAAACAGAGACTCAGAGAGAGTAAGGACACCTACAGGAGGAAACTGGGGGAGAAGTTGGGGAGGAACAAGCTCAAGGATGTTTGGAGTGGAATGAGAGAGAACACCCACTCCCAGAGAAAAGGTGGCGCAAGAGCAGTCTGGGAAAAACACACAGAGGGCAAACACATCTAACCAGCTTTTCACCAGGTTTGACTCCAGCCACCTGTCCACCACCAGCCCTCACACTCCACCCCCGGACCCCCATCACCCTCTCCCAACCCCAACAGCTCCACAAAAACCTCCACTTCTGACACCTCACTGCCCCATCATAGCCAGCCCTCACCTGCAACCCCCAGGATGGCCTACACATCACAGCCCAACTGATGAGGAGAAAATTGGAGAGGCTCGACCAGGGAAAACCTGCTGGACCGGATGGCATGTTCCAACTAGCTGAGCGGAGTGCTCAAGCTCCTCTTCAACCTGAGCCTGCAACTCCGTTGCTGTGGAAAACATCCTGCCTGGTCCCAGTGCCCATGACAAGTCGTCTGACTGCGCTGAACGACTACAGGCCCATAGCACTGACCTCCCACAATATGAAAGTCATGGATTAGCTGTTCCTGGAACATCTCAGGCCACTGGTGTGCTCATCACAGAACATTCTGCAGTTTTCATACCAGCCCTATGTTGGTGTATATGATGCCATCATCTGTCTGCTGCAGAAGGCACATTCTGCACTGGACCGACCCAACCCAACGTCCGCATTACCTTCTTTGACTTCTCCAGCACGTTCAACAACATCCAGCACAGGCTGCTGAAGGCGAAGCTGGAGGACATGCGGGTGATTTCTCCTCTGATTGCATGGATCGTGGACTACCTGACGGGCAGACTGCAGTTTGTAAGATTACAGCACTGTGTCTGAATGTCTGATCAGCAACATCGGGGTCCCCCAGGGAACTGTGCTATCCCCCTTCCTCTTCACCACCTACACTTCTGACTTTCAGTACAGCACTGAGTCGTGTCACCTGCAGAAATTCTCAGATGACACGGCCATAGCCGGGTGTGTGGAGAATGGATGGCAAGGTGAGTACAGGAACACTGGTGGACCGATTTGTGCGTTGGTGCGGTTAGAACCACCAACAGCTGAATGTGAAAAAGACGAAGGAGATGGTGATGGACTTTAGGAAGAACAAGCCTCCACCCTCTCTTGCCTACATTAATGGGACTGATGTGGAAATTGTCCAGACCTATAGGTACCTGGGAGTCCACTTGGACAACAAGCTGGAGTGGTCCACCAACACAGACGTTGTGTACAAGAAAAGCCTGAGCCGGTTCTGCTTCCTCAGGAGGCTCAGGTCCTTCAATGTATGCAACCGGATGCTCCTTATGTTTTTATCAGTCTTTTGTGGTGAGAGCCATCTTCTCTGCTCTGGTGTGCTGGGGCACAGGCATCAAGGCAAAGGTGCACACAAACTGAATAAACTGATCAGGAAAGCAAGTTCTGTTGTCCTTGGATGAGGTGGTGGAGCAGAGGAATCCAACCAAACTGCTGGCCATCATGAACAACACCTCCCACCCCTTCCATAAAACTGTTAGCATTCTGAGGAGCAGCTTCAGCAACAGAATGATCCAACACAGCTGCTACAAGGAACGATACATGATGTCGTTCCTCCCAAGTGCAATAAGACTTTTCAACACCTGTTATTAGACACTTTGCCTGTTAAAATCATTCACCTCCTACCTGCACTAAACTCTGCACAAATTCTTCATATATTGTTAGATTTTTACAACCCCTTATACTGTCTATATATTTCTACTTGTATTTTTATTTTATACTTTTATACTTCAAACTGTTATATGTGCCACTGGTCCTGTATCTGAACTTCCTTGCTGCTGTGACAAATGAATTTCCTTACAGGGATTTATAAAGTCATCTCTATATATCTATCTATATAAAAACATTTATATCTTGCTTACTAGCTCCAAAATTCACTGTTAAAAAAAACATACTGTACCTCATTCAAAATATTGATTCAAATTACCCACCTGGAACTATTCAGCAGCTCCACGGACCACATGACCATCTACAATTCTGCTGCAAAGTGATAAATATGCTTGTTGAAACAGCTGGTGAGAGACCAGTACCAAGTTGATGTAGACACCTGTGGAGGTCAAAGACGGCTATGTCCATGTATTGCACTGCACGTAAAGCTAGAAAGACAAAGTGGGGACAGTGACGATGGATTGTTTTGTCCACGACTGATCAGATGTTACCTGATGCCACAAAAGACTGATCCCAATGCTGCAAAATATCATTTCTGATATCCTGAGTATGGCCATGGTTAGCCTTGGACACAATGAATGGAAGTCAATGCAATGTCATAATAGGTATAACAGCCTCTACTTTTATTTGTGTGCACACAATTAGAGGGAAGCATGAGGTGGAATTTAATTGGTAAATGGGCATCTCCTTTAGCAGTGAGTGTGTCACCTACAGTATGATGTTTATACTGTAGTAATAGTAGATGTAGTAATTTTGTTTGCTAAAATTTAGTGTTACGAGGGACTCGGTGTAAGTTGTGACATCCCAAACTCATTAGATTGTAAAGCAGGCTTAGTGCTGTTTTTGTACTAATGCCTCATGTGAAAATATGTGTCTGGTGGCAAACATGACTAAAATGTGGAGTTAAGTTTCTCTATAACTGCTCAGTGTGCAAAGAAGCCATTGTTGGCTTCTTTCAAGCCAGTGTAATTAAGGAGATACATCAATTTTGTGTTCCCAACTTGTTTCCCCAGCATTCTATTGTATAAAACATTCACGGTAGGTGAAAGGTCAGACTACATTATGCTTCTTTGCCAAGTGATGGAACACTGAAGCAGGTCTTACTGGATTTTTCCGTAATAACCAAGACCACGTGTTTCGTCAGTCAATTAACACCAATGCAGTATAAATACTGATGTAATCAGTTCTCAACCTCCCACCTGCAGCGTGGCATCACTTTCATTCACAGCGTATACCGTAGTTCTTCTTTCTTCCCACAACCAACATGTCATTTTCAGATCATGAAGTGACTTTATATCTTAGCACTTTAATATTGGATTTTATAATAAAGTGGTGTTTTTGTGTTATAGTAGCTTTGCCTTTTCTAATAAATCCTTGCAGAGCTTATTTTATGGTCACTTTTCTATTTGCATTCTTTCTCGTCTGTTTTTAAATCTAAAAACTGGTTTCGCAAGGGTTTGTCATCGGTATAGTCTTTCACATGTCATTCCTCTCCAATTCCATTATCCTCAGCTTGTAAGGCAGGTATATAATTGAGTTTCCTTTCAACTTCCCTTTCAAGTTTGTGAGTTTTCTGTTTTAACTTGCGAGTACTTAGATAAGCTAGTCTCTTGAGTGTTTTTTTTTTCTTTTTAAGTGGGCCAATAGAATCGAGTTAAGCACAAAGAGAGCCGGCAGTGAACTCAGCAAGCTGATCAAGCTGGGAGGGGCTAAAATTAAGATATGGCTCCTCTGCTATATTGGGATGAGGCACTGAATTTATTGCGAAGGGAATAATTTCTTTTAAATTTTTCAACGGTGTCCTCAATTATGCATCTGCTATAAGTAGTGACTCTTGGCGTATAGTTGATGAGCAGAAATTCAAATGTTAGAAGATAATGAACTGATAAAAGCAGATTTTGGGCAGAGACTTTTAAGTGCTCAATTTCAGTGCCATATGTCAGAACAAGATCAAGGGTGTGATTACAGATGCATCAGATGACTCTACACTTACATTTCTGGTGGCAAACACAACTGACTTATTCAACTGGGTGTGCAAATAAGCCATTTAGAACATGCCCCTGCTTGTTACTTTGACACCATCAAAACAAAATAAAAGGGATTCCCTGCCAATGTTTAGAACTGAAGAAGCGTCTTCAAAACCTTTAACTTAACCAAAATGTTATTTGCGACTTCAGGGTTCACTTAATTTCTGTTAAGGCTCAATATACTCTTAGATTACAGGATGGCAAAAAATGCCAGTGCACAGCTTTAGCAAAACATGCTTAATACATTATGAATCCAAAAAATGTACAGGAATGTGTAAACAATAAGCAATTAGACATGAGTTAAACAACAATAATTCATCAGTTTTTTTTTCTTAAAGCGCATACATACATACATAAATGGAGAACATAATAATATAACGTACTGGGTAGGCTTGGTGTGGACTTGCAAATATATTAAGACATTTTCATACAATTTTTCATTGTGCATTACATTGGACGTTTTGCAACTAAGTCCCTGTCCGCACCAACAGGGATATTTTACTTAACACCTTATGCAGTGTATATTCTAAAACTGGTTACTGTTTTAATTTGTGCGTGGCCATTGTTTTCAGATTCAGATTCAGATTCAGAATACTTTATTTATCCCAGAGGGAAATTGTTAAAAGTTTGAGCATGTGTGTGAAACAACAGCTATGATACACATCCTTTAGTAATGTCTGTCAACACAAATTAATCCACTTTTAATTTCACTTCCTCCACAGCACCTTGGGTTGTCTGCAAAAAGATGTTTGATCAAAGGTTAAAGAACCTGTAAAATACCTGGAAATGAATGAATACTTAGCTTTACTTTAGACACTTTTGATGAAAGTGAAACAGTTCACTGTGCATACCTTTCCCTGGTAATTGACATATTGGTGACTGGCCTGGCATACCTGTTAGGGGAGGAGAAAAAAATCTACTTACAGAAATATCCTGGCCACATAGCCCTAAAGCTTTGTTCAGCTCTCATACAAACATAAATGAATCTCCGATCACTCCTGCCATTTCCGTCGCTCATCACCAAATATGGCAACCCATTTACGAGTTATCTCTAGATAGATTGCTGGTTTATTGGGCAGGTAGTCCAGATAGACAGTCTGGCTTTGTTTGGGGACTGCCATTTCAATCTGGGTCCCCTCGTGCCATTCATTAAACGACGTTATCGAGATGAAGTCAGGCCTGGCTTGCAACGCAGCACTCAAAGAGGTTTCATAGTATTTGCCGTTCATCCGGTTTCTAGTGTTTTGGAAGTTCCATGGTCGAACACTTGTGTCAATATACCCAGGGCTCACGCTGGGGATGAATATCAGGTTGTGATCTTTGCAGAAATCTTTGATAGACTCCCAGTTATGCTGAGTGGACCCATAGGAAAATCCATTAGTAGCAAAGTAGGTGTAGACACCATCAAAACCAGCAGTCAGGATGTCCCTCTTATGCTTCTCGTCAACCAGCAGAGCGATGAATATGGCGTCATATGGGGTATCCCTGATGCTGTTACTCTCTGTGTGTTTTAGGAGTTTAGCCCACTGCTCTGAGTTCACCAGATATGAGTCATACACATAAATAAGTGGAAGAAGCTTGCCAGTGTTTGTCCGGTACTTGAAGAAAGCAGGGTGTGCTCCGTATCTAAGAAAATAAACAACCATAGAAAGGAAAATGTTGTGGGACTAGAAAGACCAACGCAAGCGTGACAATTACTGATTGATGCCACCTTTCTGCCATGACACGTAAAGGTGTCCAGGGGGAGAGTAAGGTCATACGGCACTACTCACTTCTCAATTATGTATTTGACATTGGTGAACATGTTGACTTCATCTCTTTCTTTGTATGGTTCGATGTGAAAAGCTACCTGTGGAGACAAAAATCATAGCAACATAAAAAATTATGTAACACTTTCAACAGTAACTTAAACTTTTATGTATAAATTATTTTTTCAACTTTTTCGGAATATTACAGCTAATTGACGAAATTTTAATCTGCTAATACATACAAAAGGCTACTAAATTCACTCATATATTCATACAAACCTTTATCTGGTATTTATGTGCTACTCCAAGAAGCAAAGGCATAAATTCATCCACTGATTCACCGTTATCATCTTTCATATTAGGAGGGTACCAGGAAACAGCAATGACACCTGAGAAAAACACAGAAACATGAATCCAAAGGAGATAAAACATTAGTTCAACACAAGATACTGTTCATAAATAAAATAGGTTATTCATATATTCTTTATTGGTTGCAGGTGAAGCTTTAAATGTTTTATTAATAAAATCATAAGTCACTGATAAAGTAGGCTGTTTATTCAAATATAGGATTGTTAAGCGTGATGTCCAAAAATTATACCATAAATATTACAAAATCCTAACAGCCATACAACCCTTGTATGATCATCACTACATTGAGTATGGGACCAGGCCGTAACTCGGTAGAATCATATGTTGACATATACACCATATGCAAAAAATTTAGCTAATTTGCCCTTTACAGTTAACTGTATTGTATAGCAGTTTTGGATTGTTTACATGTGATATGATCTGAATAAAATTCTCTTACTAATTTTGTGATAGGGGTTTCTATCATGATGCACCAATCATGCACCAACCATTTGTTTCAGCTCACAATACAGACCTCGGGGTATCTGCACTGTTGATACACCGGTGTTTTATTTTTTCAATCCAGATCATTTTAAGTAGGTTAAAATGAGGCCATTAGTCAGCGGCCAAACACATTCCTCCATCAGCCATCAGATCCCATAGATCATCCATCTACAGCCAAGCATCCTTACACGGAAACACTTTACAGCAATGTTTATGAAGAGCCCGCGTGTGTCCCATAGACATCCTTTGATTTACACCACATAACAAAAGATTTTCATTGGAGAACAATGAGCCATAATCCTGAATTTCTCTCCAACCCTGGAGGTAAGTTTAGGTTTGTTTCTTACCTATGGCTGCCGTGCGCAGCTGCTGCATATGGGCCTCCATAACGGCGGGATCCCTGGAGCTGTATGGCCCTAAAGAGGGGTAGAAGTTTGACCCAATATCTGCTGGTGGGCTGTGCTTCCCTTGTGGGTACCCCTGAGCCACTTTGGAGTCCCAATGCGGCAGTTGTGGGTGGTCCCAGTGGATGTATTTACCGTCAAATTTTGGGTTCCCATACCATGCATAATAGAAGGCATGGACATAATAATTTGGTGGAGGGAACTTTCTGAGCATGGCTTCCAGTCCTGCATCTTTGTTAGACTGAGTGGTGTCGCTTATTTTGGTTTGGTCAGGTTTCTTAATATTCTCTCTCTCCATCTCATTCTGTCTGCCCTGGAACAGATCAACACCAGCAGGGTCCCTGAACAGGCCATCCTCTGGTGTGAGCCCCTTCAAGATCACCGTTATTATGAGCACAAGTAACACCAAAGTAATTAATGAGATGCAATATTTCCTCCTAAACCTTGCCATTCTTCAGTCAGTGCCCTCATCTATCCCCACTTCATTGATGATAAACATAGTGAAGGATTGTTGATGGGCAGGATGCCGCTGAAGTTCACTCAGCAAGTTTTTGTTCAGGCTGTATAGTTGAGAAAACAAAAGAAACGGGTTAAAAAAAGGAATCATTCATTTGACATGTTAGTGACATTTTCAAATTCCTTGTTTGAGTCATCTGCAGTTCAAAAGCAAAAAAACACAGTCTAAAATGAAAAAAGGAGCACATGTGTAAATATAAAAAGATAAACAGAATGTGATTATTTACCATATTTAATTGAAATACGTAAAAAAAGTACAAATGTTGAAACTGGGATATTTTATTCTAATTATATATTTGAAGCAGTGACGGTGGCAACGGAAGATTGTAAAAGTATTGTTAAAAAAAAGAAAACACCTGGTGGTACATCTCACGATAATGAGGTTTACTGGTGACAGGGTTGTGACATGATTGGGTATAAAAAGAGGATCCCAGTGAGGCTGAGTCCCTCCGAAGTAAA
This sequence comes from Mola mola, assembly GCA_001698575.1. Classification (NCBI taxonomy): domain Eukaryota; kingdom Metazoa; phylum Chordata; class Actinopteri; order Tetraodontiformes; family Molidae; genus Mola; species Mola mola. The sequence continues at coordinate 1,048,803 of KV751346.1, forward strand.
GATGGGAGGGGGTTCAACACTGTGAAAGACTGCACAGATAAACACTGCAAAACATTAAGAATGTTTCTCCGTTTGTTAACATACAATTGCAAAGAATTTGGGGATTTCATTGTCTATCACAAATAATATAATTAATTGAACTAAAATACTTCTACACGTGGTACAAGACCGAAAACCAACATGGGATGGCTGTGATCTTCGGGCCCTCAGAAGGCACTGCGTTGAAACTGGAAACCCTTGATCCTAGAATTCACATGAAAGCCACTTGACCCAAACCATCTGCCCATAACATCCTTGAAGACCCAGCATACCCCACATAGCACAACCCAGTGACAGTGGGTCCCCCAACCAGGACAATGCATGCTGGGACACCACAAAAACCACCCAGGAAATGCCAAAGGAATGTGACAAATAACTTGAGGTATTGACGTGGCCTCAAAATTCCCTAGAGCCAAGCCAAGGCACAGTCACATGATCTCTAGGTGTACCTGTGGTCCTGTGGTGTCTGGCACTAGAGTGTTGGAGGCAGATCATTTGAGTACTGTGGGTTTCAAGGTGGGGCCTCCTCAGACCATAATTTTTCTGGCACATCCTAAGGATGCTCAATTAGAATTGGATATGTTGAATTTTGAGGCAACGTCGACACTGTTACGTTCTTTGTCATGTTCCTTTGGCGGTTCCTGAGCAGTTTTGGTGGTGTTGCAGAATGCGTCATCGTTTTGGGGGAGCAGTTGCCATGGGCGGTGTGCTTGGTACCAACTTCAAGGGTGTTTGGGGCAGATGGCTTGTGTTGAGTGGCATCCACATGAATGACAGGATTCAAAGGGGTTTCCCAGCAGAACTGTGCACTGCAGCGAGGTAATTAATGTTATTCACTTCAACATCTGATATCTTGTTTTGGTGCTATTTTCTGTTTAATCCACTGTGGTTTCGGCAATAAAACGGAGAGAGAGAAGAGGAGAGAAGGACGCGAGAAGTCCTTTTAAAATGACAGGACAGTATACGGAAGTATACTCTACAGTCGCTCTATAGCAACCTTACAATTAGTTATCTTGCTCATGACACACCACAGAAAGGTATTAGCCGAACACTGCTGGCACACATTCCTGTTACCTCTTACAGCGTGTCAAAATAAGGATGAATAAGTTAACAAGCTAGTCCAACTCTACCTGCACGGATGAACTTTGGACTTGTCAACAGCTGCTGCCACGGATAAAACTGTCACACAATTAGTTCTGCCTCCGAATACCTTCACGTTATTCGGTATAAAAACTAAGAGAAATACAACGTGTAGCATGTAATATGTTACAGCTCGTCCTAAAGTGCCGTAGATCTGTAGACCACCCGCAGCGGTGAACCCGCGGCAAAGGCGCCATCCATGTTGTTTTACAAGCTACTGTCATGTGTTCTGTCCCCGTCCGAACAACAACAGTCAAAGGAGTTTGACTTGAATCCCGGGGATAGATGTCGCCCCCGTTCGCTCGGGAAGGTGTATTACACCAGCAATGCTCACCAAGAAGACCCGTTGTCAAGTCTAAAAGCATTTCATATGCTTCATAATGCAGAGATGGAGGGGGAACTCAGTTCTTTCCCCGAAAACACAGTCTGTAACAATAACTGTCCAGTTTTTAATATCTTACACAAATAAAAGCACTAGAGTATTAGGGTCCAAGTAAAATTACTCATTATGTTAAATGGCCCCTTTCAGAACAATGCATACTGTTTGCACTTACTGTATCTACTGATTGTAAATATGGGCTCCTTATTGTGTTCATTATTATACTGATTTTGCTGGTAAAGGTGGAGATAATTATAAATACTTTACTGTTTGTTCAATCTCAAGAATTGAATTATCATGGAAGTTATTTTTTTGTAATGTAATTCCAAATTTTAAAATTTCATATTACTTGTATTCGTTACACATAAAGTGTAATATGCCAAGTGTTTTTTGTTTTGTGATGATTACAGCTTATAGTTACAATGTAAACAGTTAAAATAATAAACAAAATTAAGATAGTAAAATGTTTTTAGTGTATGTGTCTTGAAAATAATATTCATTTTGTTAAATAACATTCAAAAATTACCTAATTTAAATTTTTGGACATGTATAATACATCACAATGAATTTTTTGAATTAGATCATTTAGGTCTGAAAGATACTGTAGTGACTTATGTTATCAAATGTAGTTGAGCTTGCATTTGAATACATGTATTGTTACTATACACCATGCCATGTGTTTCTATAGCACCCTGTTTTTGAGCTGCCTCAAGGTTATTCTGCAGTGTTCAACATCACAAGCTGCCCAAAAACATCAAAAAGTTCCACCATCAGCTATTAGCTGTAAGCAGATACTACAGATACTGTAAAGCAATTAAAGCACAAATTTTACCATTATGATTTATTATTCATTGTAATTACTAGTGGTCTCGAGAAGTTAACCATCTTTTTTCTATTTAAATTCAAAGTGTTAATTGAAATTTCACAATATTGGAACATCAACATTACCAATAAGCTTATTTGATAAATCATACTTCCAGTTTTCAAAGCCTGAAACCATATCTTCCGCAGACTCCCATTGACAGTGGAAGAACCACAGCCAAAAATGTTAAAAGCTGAGTCTAATCTTAAAAAAATGTATAGGTCACTCAATCCAATTTCACCTGTGTGCGAGCATCTTCTTCTAGCCTGTAGAACAATGTTGATGCAACATTGGCTGTACAATGTCTCAATATTCTCGACATGACAGAGCCAGGCGTTCATGCAAAGACTAGTAAAAACAGAGGGGTTTGGTTTCCATCCATTTTAATTGAATTTATAGACTTTCAAACAAACTTGTACAAATTGCAAAACAGCTTTTGGTAATGCCTTATTGATTTCTCTAGGATTATTAGGAAATAAATTAAGTATATAAAGTAAACAATGTAAATAGAGAACACAGAAATACATATACAACAGAGAGGAAAAAATACCACGAAGAGCAAAAGAAAAAGAAAAGAAACGAGGCAACTGTTTTCCACAAAGGGTTAAATGCATCTCACTCGCAGTAGACTGAAGTTAACTGCAATCCAGGATTAACATTAGGAACTCAAACAGAAGTACCTCCTCCTGGTAAATAACACATTTTCCACTTGCCATGTAAAGCTCATCCTGAGCTAATTTGAGAAACTAACACCAGGTGGCATCACTATCACATAGGCAAAAACAGCATGGTCCTACCACCACTCCCGTCTTCACTGGCAGTGAAACTCATGTGAAAGGATCAGAGCTGGCCTTTCGAGACCAAACTTTGTCCAATATGTTTTATTGTTGTGTGCACCACAAACCCAGTGCTTAACAATTCAAATATTATGGAGCATTTTGTTAAGCTTCTGTATATTTTAATTAAACACTGTACAGGCTTATTTAGGAAAGTTACACACTTACTGAATTGCAGCCAGCGCCATTTGATATTTCCTTTCCTTATCAGCTTGCAGCGAAAATACATTAAGTGACTCCAATTGTTTAAATACTTATGCAAGGACTTAACTTTCCATTGGCACAAAACATCAACTATCTTTCAGGAAATAATAAGGGAAAATACATTTTGATGGGAATGGATAAGAACAAAATGCCTGCTCTGTATGAGAAGCGACATGCTTTTTTTGTGGGTCTGGAGTCGAGGCACAGGGAGGCATAATGGAGCGGAGGAATCGATGCCGGGGGGGCGTTGGGAGGGCAGGAGTCCACTGCCAGCAGATTCTGAATCAGCATCCATGTTTCATTCAAGCCAGTTTCTTCACATTCTTCGCTACTCCTGGGAATGTGCACCTTTTCAATGTTTAAATATATAACGTGCATAACAACCACAATTTCACCGCATATGCTGCAAAGCATTTTAACTGTTGTACTGAAGTATGAAAAATGACAATCTGCATTGCACGGAAACCTACTGTAAGTCTCACTGAAACACATTTCAAGGATTCTCTCCAGATTTAAGGAAGGCAAAACAATGTTCAATTTTTACTGTGTCTTTGTAAAACTGAACAAGAATTCATCCAACTCAGTCACTTTGTTCTTCTACGTAGAGAAGGCATTTGCTTTCACGACACAACCTCAGAAAACCTCAAACGGCATTGGAAGTAAAACCACAAAAAAAGTTATCTGTTAATAATATCAAAAAATACCACAAACAGGCAAAAAATAATCATAACAGATTGGTCACAGCAAATTTATGTACACATACACATTAAGAAAAGAGCTGTCAGTGGAGTTGGGGAAGGAGTCGTTGAATGGGGAAGAAAGAAGACTAGGATTTGGGCAATTAGATAAGCCCTGTATCTTCACTTTACGGAGGCTGCCATAATCGCAGACTAAGATGGACAGGGTGAGAGGGGGATGACAGAGAAGAAGCTGCACGTTCACCTCTTCTTGGGTGCTTGGGCAGTACGGGGTGGGGTAACAGGCCGACCAGAATTTACACCGCCATACTGGTACTTGGCCTTCTTCTCTGAGGGCTTAAGGATCTTTAAATAATGAAACAGATAGAGAATTTCATGGGTTAGCAAGAATATCAAAAAGCAGTTAGCAACAATGTCCCTTTATTTTATACACTACCTGGAAGGAGCACATGAGAGATTCGTCAACACTCATCATGCCGCCTGCATTGTCAAACTCCCCGCAATAGTTTGGAGCAGAGAAAAGTGTGACCAGTTGGCGTTTGGCAAAGAATTCATATCCATCCTCCACAACCTATGAGAGGATACATCATGTTATTCCACCTCCTACAGAGATCAATACCAAGACGCAGATCTCCTGCTGGTTTCACAGTCCAACACTGCTATCAAGCTTGAGTGTACAAAACCACCTACAACTGAAACCAAACCAAACACCCAGCAGAAGGCTGAAATAGCTGTGGCCAAAAACTGATGCGCTGGTTGTTTAGTTCAATCAATCAGTTCATGCAACTTCATATCTGCAAAAAATAGATAATAACTGTGTGCTAAATAAAATTTTAATAAATGATGCATGAGAAGAGATGAATAGGAGCAGGAAACCAGCGGCTACACGGCTTAACGAAGTCTAATAATAAGTGGTTTAGCTCAGGTGTCTGTCATTGCATCAGACACAATGATCACTTATAGAAAAGATACAGGAACTAATGGAGGTCAGGTATTATAGAAGCACATTGCAGATCAATTTTAAGTCTCAAAGGAAAAGAAAAACACCATACCTCCTGTATTTGCACTTTATTTTCAGACTCTCTACCTTCATTCCCTTCTTAATTACCTGGTGGGCTCTACAGATGAGGTCCAGGTCGTGGCGGTTTAGGAATTTGCTGACGACATCTGCCCCAAAGGTGAAGGAGACCCCGCGGTCGTTCTCCCCCCAGCCTTGTACATCCTTATCTGGGTCTGACCACAACAGGTCACAGAGCAGGCCTGAAAAACACATGGAGAGGAGACTGAGATAAAGAACAGCAAAATCAGGAAAGAGGGTGTGGACAGGCACCTGGGGCCGGGGTGGGTGGCTCTTAAATATCCAGAAGGCTTTGCTGATACAACACAGAAGATCCAATGATAATACTGTAATACTCAGAAAGAAAAAGAGTCTGGGTGTTGTCATTTAAAAGTAAACTTTACATTCCAGAGAGAAATCTGCAGGAAGTGTAACACCTGTCCAGTAATGAGAATGCGTAGAATCACAGTACCTGTATCTGGCACATCCGTTGGTCTCATAATCCTGCGAATCTGCTCCATTGACTGCAAATCAGGTGAAAGCCCTGAAATGGAAATTAGACTGTTATTTATGAATGGAATTGCCATGAAAATATTTTGCACAAGAATAAAAGTTCTGGTTTGTAAATGGGACACAAGGAAGAAATACGTGCCATCAGTATTCTTACCTCCATGGCAGCAGAAGATCTTCTCATCAATGATAGCAGCAATAGGGAGGCAGTTAAAGCAGTCAGTGAAGGTCTTCCACAGCTTTATGTTGAACCTGCGCTTGCCTGTTGGAACACATTAACACACATTATTGAAACCAAACTATGCATCTCTGCTTCAGGGTTATTGGTGTTGACATGAGTCCAGTATTCCTCACACTCATCGTAGAAACCGTAGATTCGGTTGATTGAAGCGCACTCATGGTTGCCCCTAAGCAGAAAGAAGTTCTCTGGATATTTGATCTTGTAGGCCAAGAGAAGACAGATGGTCTCCAAGGACTGTTTCCCTCTGTCCACATAGTCACCCAGGAACAGATAGTTTGCCTCTGGAGGGAAGCCACCATACTCAAACAGCCTCAGGAGATCTGTGTACTGCCCATGGATGTCACCTGAAACAGGGGTGGGGGGCAAAATCGAAGACAAGATGTTAGTAAGAATATTTTTTCTGTGCAGTCAAAACGAAATGCTGCTCACCATTAAAAATATTACAGAGAGGATCTACATAGAGAGGTGAGCAATGTGAGGAATTAAAAATCAATCCCCAAAGCTCAACATCAACATAACCAAAGAGGTTTTGGTTGACTACTGCAATGAAGCTAGAAATAAAAAAGTGGATGCCTTACACACTTCAACACAGCAGCACAGAAGATCTACATCAGGAATAACCAATACATTTATCACGATCAACCAGTCAATCACAAAGACTATGTTGTAGATTACATGCCATTCCACAAAAAGTACCCATCCCCCCTTCATGAGGTGGATGCCACTTGATTCACCTGTGACTATTTGGCATTTGCGAGTGGCCAGTCTCTGTCAACCCCAGGGCGCAATGCTAGTAGCCTAAATTGAAAACAAACTGTAGTCTTGTTTGCAAACTATCTCAGATTATACAAAGATAAAGACCAAAGAAATTATATGTAACAAATGTGGGACCAAATAGGAAACCAAGAATCTACCACAAAAAAAAAACAAAAAATCTACAACTGTTGTGGTCAAAATCGCAATGCCGTGATCTGGAAAACATCCTTGACATTGCCTCTGAGTTATAGAAGCAAAGGAAGGATCACACTCAACTTGAAAGTGCATACTACAAAGAGAGGATTGCCAATATCCAGTCTGACTTTGACAAACACCTTCAATACTTTGCTTTACTTAAGGTGATCGAGACATTCACATGCTTTCCATTTGGTGAGGACATTAATGTTGATTCCCTGCCCTTAAAAATTGGAAGTCTATTACATCTCAACTCGTCTGAGCTGGAGGATGAGATCCTGTCACTGCAGGCTGACATTCGAGTAAAGGCCAGACAGTTTTGCTCGGCAAGAAAGTATCTTAACATGAGAAAATGTGCCACTTCATTCAAAAGTTAAATGTAGCGCACAAAGCAAAGAATTGGGGTACCTCTGATCAACAATCTGCACAGTTTGTGTAAAATGTTGTAATCAGAATTGCAATTCTGAAGTGATATAGCATCAACCATCCTCGAGTCTAAGTGAAAATTTGTACCAGATTAGAAGAGATTCCCTCCAACTATCAATGAGATATCACATTCTAAATCATGGGAATGATCGTGGGTCATGGATGGATGGAAAACCTGCCTTCAACCACAGCTATTGCTGGCATCTACGCATAAAAACACAAAATGTATCTTACTGTAAAAAGCAAACTCTTTCTATTTTTTTTTTAATGTCCAAACCACATTTTTACCACTTTGTATTAGGGCATGGCTTTGCTAAGAATCTGGAGATGGGATATGTATTTTGATACGGAGGATATAATTCAATATATTGTTAAACTGTAAGGAGGACAATTTTTTTTTCATAAGCCTTTATTTTTTTGTGTTAACATTGGGAATATGTGCTTACGTCTTACTCTCTCAAGTGATGTTTCGTTTGAGTGGATGCCTGAAGATAAATTACAAATTTGCTATCTAGTGTCGCTGGTTTAAACAAACCAATATAATCAGGTGTCACAAATTTTTACAAAGCAAATTTTTAAAAAAATACTTTAAACTAAGACAGTATCACTAAACAACATATTGCACAACAGGTGTATTGATATTTTCCTTTACCCTACCATCCTACTACTTAATAGAGCCAGACCAATATGACATTTTTTGGAGCCGATACTGATACTGACATCAGAGAGAAAAAATGTTCTGATATCCCATATTGGCTGATATACACAAAGTGTTCACAATGATCCTTCAAATACGGTTTTAAAATATTTGTAACATAGAAATGCAACCGATTAAGAATACTTTATGATTAGCAATGAACTTTTACTGACCTTAATGACAGCAGTGCAATGAAACGGTAACTTTGAATGGAAATTTAACACAGTAAATTACCCTATCTGTTTCTGCAATGTGTTCTTTAAAACCCAATTTTTAGATATTGGCCAATATTGGTGACATAAGCTGATACCAACACACACACACACGCACGCAAACCCACATACACACACATTTGTCCCTCTGAATCCACTTTTGTTTTCGAAACAGATCCAGACATTTTGGTTAGTGGGATATATGACTGTTTCCATGCTTTACTGTGACTACAGCAACATGCCAAAGATACGCACACAAAATGAGCCAATACATCTGCCACCAGATCAATACCTTGACCCATGGCAAATGAGCTACTGTATGGAGGTAGAAAATACTGACCAATCCGAGTCAATGACAAAAATTAAAAAGGAAACACATACAAATATATACACCCACTAACTTTAATTTTGACAGCCTTCACAGGATTCAGGGACAAACTTGTCTCTCTGTGATCAGTCAGGCAGTGCTGTGCGGCATCACCATTCCATCACCTAGCCAAGACCTGCTTCCTTTTATATCTTGTAACAGCTTAAGAGCTGCTCTAATTTTGGGCTAAGTGTCCCAGACACAGATAATGTTAGAGAGCCTCACTAAGAGAGGCCAGGAGAATAATAACAGGCTTCATTGTGACGAAAACAGAAAGCTAATTTATACACCACACTCTTTTTAAGCAATTCTTCACTACAAGGTGCCTCCAAATATAAATTGACATGAAATAATAGGTTTTGTTGTTAGGGTCTGCAGCTGTCTGGCCCCGAGATAAAAATTACAAAACCTGCAAAACTGACAATAGCAGTTATCATTATTTCTATTTCCCCTTTGCTGTCAGTGATCCAGGCACCGAAACCCAAACCACGATTGGGTACAAACCTTTACGTCTACAGACCTCTACTTATTTTTCCCTGCTTCTTGGGAAGGCAAAAACACAATTTTTCATGCAAAGGAATGATTTAAGGAAGCGTTCTAAATGTTGGAAGTCTATCTTCATCCTATATTTAGTGAATCCAATTGTGCTGAGCCCAGTGCCATTAACATGAATCATTTTGATTTGGTCACACAGCCTCAGCTTGCCATCCAACGTTTTGATAAAAGTGATGTTAATAGTAACAAATTTACAAGCCTTTTTGTTAATAATACAATATGAAAATTTAAATGATGTAAGTGTTACAGTATTCATCAATTAATCAATAACATAGCTCAGCTCACAAGCTCTCAATGTGAAAACAAAGAACTTTGCAACATTTTCAACTATGATTTTAGTTGTAGTTTTCAACTCATATTTTGAGTTTCAACTTTTTATAGGACAGTGAAATGGTGATGGTAGCTTAAAAGTTGAGATCCAAAAGCATTCTACTGAAATAAGCCATGTATTTAGGTTTGACTAAATTTTATTTTACACCAAAATTATTGTTACAATACTGTTTGTGTTCTACTTGTTATTTCAATGTTTTCTTGCTATGTAAGCAGACATTCATTACTTATTACTTTGTCTATGAGTACATATAAAAGGTGTAAATCCACAATGGACAAATCTCACTAAAGCTGGGAACAAACCTGTAGACTGCTGGAATCTAAACACAAAACATAAAACAATAAAACACTAATTTCAACACAGAAAGTTTAGTCCCTAAAGCCTGAGAACACAACATTCAGGAAACACAATAAATACACAAGACAACACAGAGATGACTACATCCTGCATTTGCCTACATCTAAAACATAACTAACACATGAGGCATAAACTATTAGCCCTGTACATTTATCCTGTACTTTGTTTTGGGGTTTTTTTTTGTTTTGTTTTTTTTTTTTTACACAGAATTTGAAATGAATTGTAGGAACAAGGCCAGCTTCGGATATAATGGTAAACACAGATACAGTGCAACAATAAACTTTAATCTCTGCAGGGACAACTGGGGGTCTGTGAACTTTGTAAAGGCAGGCTTAATTTCAGCTGAGATGTGCTTCTGTCAGAAAGTCTTTGTCATGGAGTTATAAAATAATTCACTTTGATCACATTATTTCATCATTAGGGCTGTTTTCATATTTTCTTTATTTTTTCTTTATTTTTTTTTTAAAGGATGTACCAATGTGGGCCAATACTGACTCCAGTATTTAAAAAAAACAAACCATTTGGACAATAACAGACAAAGATACCCTTTTGTGTCAAGGAAATAAAGAAAATCCTTTGTATAAAAAAATCAAGTGACACACAAATGATGTGTGCTGATGATCTTTTATATGCAAAAAAAGATGCTTAATTAAATTAGGTTAAATTGAAATTTCCAGTGATGGTAACTGTGTCAGTGCACCTGTGCAATTTAAGCCAATAAGAGTTCATTGTTAATCAATGAAATATTCTGCTGTAGTTACACATCAGTTGATTGAAAAGATTAATAACATAATTTGAAGGATTATTGCAAGAAGTTTGTGCATACTGGCCAATATAAAGATATCTGAGCCTTTTTTTTTTTTTTTACTCCCTAATATTGGTATCGTTGTCAGCCCCAAAAATTGCTGATGGATGGGCTCTAGTAAATAATAATAGTAAGAACAAGGACTATGGGATATAGTTGTTTATTTGCACAGAGAATGATTGCCAAATACAGCAATCAACTTTATACAAAAAAGGACCATAGTATCATTATGATGTAGAATTCAATTTCAATCGTTACTTGAAAAATAAAAACATGACTTATGGTATAGTGTGTTATTTTCAGTTTACGGATACATCTTACAGTTGATGATCCACCTTTGTTCAGAGGCCCAATATAACAAATGCAAATGTTAACAATTTAAACACAAAATACTTGAGGCCAAATTAGGAAATTTAATACAGACTGCCAATTATATTTTGTTAAAATGTGGCTACAATAGTTTCATTTATTTATTTTATCAATAACTTTTAAAGTAACACTCTTCCATAATGTTATCATCTCCTTGATTTTTAGTCTGACCTCTTTGAAGTACTTTTAGTCAGTTCTTTTAATTATAAAATAATTGTAGGTATTCTGTCTGACTTAGCCCAAACACTTACCTTTGCCTGGGGTTTGAGGATGTATGATAAATGCTACTACAGTACAAAAGCATACACACAACAATCACCCTCCAGCTAATTTAACATGTTAGCAAATGAGTTACATTCTGCTCAGAATCAGTAAGGTCCTTTCATGTTTGACTAGCAACCCCTATGGAAATTTTGCAGATTTTGTGCTGTTAATTATTTTCATCTATCATCTATTATCATCTAATTTAACAAAATTACTATGTATTAAAACTTCACAATCAGGGTTTGATTACTGGCTGCAAGATCAATTTCCAAAATATAAATTATAGATTTCTGTTTATATAAAAGATTTAAAAAAAAAAAAGTTAAAGCTGCTGGCTTTGGCATAATTATAGTGGTGGCTTTAAGGTGTATGAAAGAGACAAAGCGACATGTGGCCTAACTGAATAATTAAAAGCATTTACTCTTTGGTCTTCATAGTAAATGCTGGTGTTCTGAAACCTTGCCATCACGGCCATGGCTTAAAGTAATCAGTCTGGGGATAGAACTTCAGCAACAAAACAAAGAGAGTAAAGGAAGGACAAAGGAATGGCACACAATGACAAAAATACAACAAACCCGTACGTGTTTTAGAGTGACATACTGTGGTTAGGTCTACATGGATTTAGGGCATTTAGGGCCTTTAATAAACAGCTGTGGTGGAAAACTTGGATGATGATCTTTTATATCTAATTTGGGATGAAAAATTGAAATTGGACCATCAAATTACTGCTTCCCATTATAACGTATCATGTAACACTTTAATTACAAATGTTGTCTGCCATCCGAGGTTGATACAGTGTAACAAGATTTTCTGTGGGCCGTGATAGCCATGGCTGTTGTTACCTCTCTCTCTCTATTAATAGATGCCAAAACATATTTAGCGAGCCATTTTAGCATTTTTAGGGCTACATTAATTTTTTCATCCTACCAATGGAACCTCATAATCCATGATCAGTTCATAGATATCTGGTATCATTCCTCCTGTAAATTCATGAATTTTGGCTCCACCATATAGATGATTAGCAAATCTACTTGTACTAGAGTTTAAGGCTTGTTGTGCACCTGTGTCATTCTGTAGGCTATGATGTTGTTCTCAATTATTTTGATAAGGACTACATGATAAGCAACAAACATGCTGCTCATTTGCTGCTGTGAAACTTAGTAAAAAAGTCCAATCCAAGTTGTTATTTGACTTCATGAAGACGAAGAAGTTGTTTCAGAGAGGGGGAGGAGTGTGGTGGTGTGTGTAGTCAGAGAACTGGGGTGCAGGGGTGTGTACGGGGGGAATTAAAGGTAAAAACAAAGTTTAGCACATTAAAGTGGTTTGTGAATAAAAGCTAAATATGCTAATGTTGATCATTATTTCTCCACAGGGAAATTTTAAAAATCTCATATTACAAAATATGTAAATGAAAATAATAACAACAATGTGAAAGTGCCCACAAGACATTAGAATTGGAATAAGCACTTCATCTTTCACTGGACTGATAATGGAAGAGTAAGCAATCTAACTTTAGTGTGACTGTAGCTCTCTAGTATTATCCACTGAGTTCTAAAATGTCATAATATCCCATTTTAGTATGCTGGCTGAGGCTTCAGTGATATCAATTTCAACTGATATGTGATCAATACCTACTCAAAATACAAATTGTAAATTTTTTCATTAGAAAATTATGCGCATGCTATGGGCTTTACCTTATTGTTAACGTTAATAAAAATGAACTCAAGATTTTCTTTTTATATTATGATTTATCCGCTAGTGTAACATTGATCACTTAAAATGCATTAATATATCTAGAAACTATTTTTTTCAGTGATGGCCTTGTTATATTCTTACATGCGCCCTTTGGGCCCTTAAAAAAGGCCGGCCAAGTCGCCTTACCCGTACAGCGACGAAATCCCTGCAAGGCTTGAAACAATCTAAAGGCGTGTGGGAGGAAACTGTTATGAGGACAGACACAAATGAGCAGCGTGTAAGCCTGAGGCTACATGTGAGATTGTATTGTTTAGCTTAAAGAACTGTCATATATTTGTATTAGAAAGCTTAGTGTTGTTTACAGTTGCAGAGCTACACTGGAGGGAAGAGATAAAGCATGTGGGAGTGTGCACATAATGTATGTGTAGGAGCCAGCTAGAGATGGTTTTAGATGCAGCTTTTCAACATTTGACTCCACTTTGTTCTGTCCATTTTACGTGTGCAAAACTGTAAAACACAATGTCTTTAAGTGAGTAAGAGTGTTAATTATTAAGACCCAGGCTCGGACCATAGTGCTGCACAATTAGCCAATGAATCATTTAGGCGACTGGATTAAAATAGTTGCAACCAAATTTTCAATAATTTTTCAAACTAAATTATCCAAACACTGACCACAGATCTTCAGGGGTGCCTCAAGCTCCAGCAGGATGGGCTGGCTGAGGAAGATCTCCCTGGATTTGATGCAGAGGCCTCGGACCTCTGCCTCTGTCATCTGGACTATCTTCCCTGGGCGACATCCTCGTACTGGAATGAAGAGAAAAAGGGACTGTAATTTCTATCAACAATCAAACAAGCTACAGTACTTAAAAGTTCATCAGCATGAGACCAACATAAATATAATTTGTCACTTCAGGGAAAGAACACATATAGTGACACAGACTTCGAAGGCATTGTTGAAATCTGATGAGCTGCGGGCCTAATGTTTCCATAGCTTATAGCTACTTGGTCTCAGCCAAACTCAAGAAACACACTGAGACTATGATAGCAGCTTGCATCTTCAGCACTGATGTGGATTTACTGGCTCTGTAGCTGCACTCTTAGCTTAAGCCTACTTTCTGGTGTTCTGCCAAAGCTCTGGGTGCAGATTTATCTTACACAGATGAAGAGGTGTAAGAGTAGTTGAGAAATATTAGCTACAGTCAGCAGTTGACAGATATGAAAAGTGAAATTATAAAGAAAAAAGTGCTTTCTTGCCATTCCATTTAGTTTAAAATATTTACATTTCAAAACATAGCTTATAATAATATTTGATATTTGTGTTTGATTACATGTCAAGACAGCCTGGTTAGTGCATCCTCTCTAAAAGATGGCTTCCTTTAAAAAGAACATACAATCAGTCACACACATCAGTCACAAAATGTGACTACTGCTACAAAAAAAGGGTGACCAACAGTGCGTTATCACTATATGAATATATCCATTGTATAGTAAATAGTAAATGGATGGCCATAGCCATTCTCAATTTAGACTTATTTTGATTTCAGAGAACGCAAACGAAAACGTTTTCTGCATGTGTACTGCTGGTTTCTCCTTATGCTTTAAGCAAATGTGGTTAAAAATGGAAGTAGTTAAGTAAGTTTAACACCAAATATCTTTGGTTTTTACCAACTCAAGGCTGCCATGGCGCATTTTAACACCGACTGAGTTCACCTGTTATAGCCATAAACGACACCTGCACACTGTAAAGGTATGTAAATAGTAAAACGTTATTCGAAAACTAATGTCAACACCTAGCTTGACCCATCCCTTGTTGAGCCTAGCGAGTAAAAAAACTAGGCAAAGAGGATTGTGCATTTTTGTTTCCTTAAAGGAAGCTATATCAGGGAATGGCCAAACATAGAGCAGTTCAAAATTGATTAATTTACCCATTTGGGAGTAATTTTAAAATCTTAGTGCATTTCATTCTTAAACAACACATGTGGCTCCTTCAGTGTCACTGTCTCTTTAATCATGTAATCCAGCCAAATCTGAGTAAAACGTGAGTAAACTAGATGAATAGTGATCTTCACAGATTGTGAATCTCAGCGTCAAAAATATTCCAGCACTAAACAAACTTAATCAACTGTTACTTTACACCATCACTTTCATGCCATTAGTTTTCGTTATCATTCATCTACTGTGTCTGCAGTGATTCATATCCATGGTGAAAAGTGTGAAATTGCAGAAGCAGGACTCAACAGCCAGGCTTCATCAGAGCAGAGTGAGTTAAACTCAGATTGTTAGCCTGCTTGGCTTTAACACTGAACCTTTTATTGTTCACACAACTGCAGGCTGGCACTTTTAACAGAGATTATGTTCTTAAGAACACCGAGGGCCAAAGGCTGAATTGAACCAATGACAAGGATTTGTGACCACCAGAGAACCAACAACTCTGTGTGTGTATGTGTGTGCACAACTGTATGACTGTACATGTGTTTGGAGAAAATGGCAGTGTTCCATAAGTTTTCACTCCAGTGAATACGCACTTTCACGCTTGGCTTTTGCCAAGATAAAATTTCAGTAGCAGAAAAAGATACAGTGAGGTATTATGTAATGCTATGATGCAAAATAAAACCTTAAGGCCTTTCAAATGAACTTATAAAGAAACTTGGCACAACAGAATATCCAGTGTCTTGTTATATTAACTCGTTGATTTTCAATAAATACCCACAAAAGTTGGTGTATGTGTTTTAGATATGACTGGTTTTGGTACATGTATGTAGCTATAGCATACCAACAAAAAAACAAAGAATTTGGAGGCAGCCATGCACTGCCTTTATCAAATCAGACACACAACACAGAAGTTGAATAATGGGAAAATAAACATCTGTATTAATAAAAGGTACACACCAATCTGAAAGCCCAGCACTGGTTTGTTTTAAGGTAGTCGTAATAAAACCTTTACAATGTGTTTAAAATCTGGACTGATCCAGACTAACTAAATCAAAAACTAAAATAACCAACTTTCAATTATCCACTGCAGTGTTTTAGCCAAGTTGCAGTTTACATTTGTAGTTTTATAGAAGAACACAAGATCTAATGTGGAACTTGGTCAAATATTGTAACAGCTTTCATCTGAAGCTCAATATCAGTAAAACCAATGAGCTTGTGGTGGACTACTACTTTTTAATCAATTAGTAAAGCTGATTCTGAATATGAAAACATTTTAAAATTCTAAAATGTTGATGCTTCATACACATCTGTAACCCAGTGGTAGAGGCTATCTATAAAATCATCATAGTATCAAGGTGAGCAAGATTAGTGTCACCAATTTAGTTTTCAATCAAAAGTGAATTATGGTTACAATTGACACATCTGTTCTGCAGTTATGGTGTTGTATAAAGGTTTGTTTTAGCAGAATACTGTGTGAGATTCTAGCGGGCTTGACCTTGGACAATGAAATTTCTTTGTATGATCATCCTGTAGTCCAGATGGATGTTTGCGTCAAATGTGAAGATTTCAAGGCTTGTATTTTAAAATAACTCCCCAGCTTATTTGGTTGTTTAGGAGAATGCTGCCTTGTTGTTCTATAGTGAAGCTCCAGAAATATTTTGAGAACTAAAAAATTTCACCCACACATCATCCTTGAGTCCAGATGGATGTTTGCGTCAAATGTGAAGATTTCAAGGCCTGTATTTTAAAATAAGTCCCCAGCTTATTTGGTTGTTTAGGAGAATGCTGCCATGTTGTTCTATAGTGAAGCTCCAGAAATATTTTCAGATCTAAAAAACTTCACCCACACTTTTCGTCAGCATGGGTTGAATAGATATTGTACGAGTTTTCATTTTTAACTGAACTGCTCTTTTAACATAAAAGTGAAACAGTTTCAGCAATATTTTTTAGTAATAACTATAACACATCTTCACACTTCTCCTCAATGCTGGCACTTTGTTTCATCGCTTCAACAGTCACAGATACTAGTGAAAAGTATGCCAAGGGCTGCTGAATTTGCCTTAGTGGACTGGTTATAATCAAAAGATATCTCACATGGGAACAGATACCTCCCCTGCCTTCTCTTCGGTGGGTGGACAGCCAACACAAATAGATTGTAGCATATCCCAATGTCTGCCAAATCCAAAATCTGATTCCCACATACAGACAAGTTTATTTACCAAGAATAAAAGAGTGAGAGCCCACCATCACACTTTTACAAGATGGCATAATTTGAACTGTAAATATGGACATTTTTGAGGACAGATCAGAGAAACTCTTATACAATATATACTACTTTTGCCATTTCTTTAATTGTTATGTCTTTTTATTAATCTGTACCAATGTATTACATGCATATGTAGGCACTGCATGCTCAATATGTGTACTTTATGACAGCAACTTGCAGATTAAATTAGAACAGAAAGAGCAAAGGTGCAGAACTTGAAAATGAAGAAAAAATAAAAATGGGCAGATACCTATATTCAAATTAACAACCTGGCCAATAACCATTACAAATACTGATACTATTATGTGCCAAGGAAATAAAGAAATCCTCTATGAAATATACCCTTACTTCTACTATGTTAAGCCCCATCCCCTGCAATTAAACAAGATTGGTTCCTTAGGTTTTCTAGTAGATGACCCCCGCTATCTGAGTGGAGTTGAGAATGAGAATGTCACTGGTGGACTGCAGAATGAAAGCAGAAATCCCCAGTCATGGCCAAAACACCTTACTTCTGTCATGACGTCTTTTGTAGTATATAACAACAACAAATGGACAAGGGAACAACGTCAAAACCACAATTTTCATCAGAGGGGGTCTTAAAAGACGCAGCTAGATACAGGACCACCAATGTACCCAGTGCAAAATCAATGAAACATGACAAATTGGTGTTGGCCACTGGTATCAGAGATTGGAAACTCATCAATATCTGTTCATTATCTATATTGGATTATACCGATATTGAGCCAATAAATTGGTGTATCTCTAGTTACTTCAAATTACACAAATGTGTCTAGTGCGTGGCTATGAGGAAATGAGCTAATCTAATACTAAATTGAATTCAATATTAGATTGTATTCATTTGAATGCATTAATAGATCGTCCATCCGTCAAATGATTAGCAAAAACGTCATATTACTTAATTCGAACGAAAAATGAAAAATCAAGTCTGTATCTCACACCACAATCTCTACCGTGGATGGGTGGCAAAAACTTAACCGTGTCAGGGGTAAATTGCTGGTGAAAACTGGTATCCAAACTGCTAGCATGTATAAATCTACCCTATGTAGTCGTTACCAAAGTAAGAGCCATTACACATGACACAGGCTTTCATTTCCATGCTAAAACTCAAAAGGACAAATATCCCAGATCCTGGTGCTCGACACACACCAACCCTACATAATTCTGAATACATATGAGCCAGACTACAGCAAAAAGAAAACAGCGGGCACAAATTAATTCCGGGCCAAAGTAATAGCTGAGAAAAAATAAATTAGTTGGTAAGAGTCGCGTAATTCTTACAGCAACAAGTACGAAATGTAGGCGTTCACCGCTACGGTGTTTATAAACACGGCATGCTAACAGTACCGTTAGCCATAGCTAGCCGGGAAGATACACCGCTACGAGTGACTGACGTTACCCGACTTGCTAACACGTTTCCTGCGTTTTGTGGGGGACAAATGTGATAGTTACAAAACAAATCTCAACTTAGTTTTAGTGGAAAAAACAGCAAACTGTGTGAAACACGAGACACTGCGTGGAAATTGCCCACCTTCCAGAAGCCGAGAGATGAGGCTATCAATGTTCAGTTCGCCCTCCGCCATCTTCAAACTGATGAAGTACAACGTTGGCAAGCTCTGCTCCCGCTACTGACACAAGGGGGCGCAGTTGTAAAGAAAACAGTCCCAGCAGGTGAATCGAATTGACCGTATTTATTGAAAGGGAAACATGTGGATTTGGCCGACAAATTCATCCAGTATGCCTGTTATTAATATTGAACTGATCTAAAAATGCTCATAATTGTGTTTATATTTGAGTGATGGGAATAAGAAGTCTGATTCCTATTCAATAATGTTAAAATAACAACACATTTAAAATCTGACTACGGTAGTAAAGGACTAAATATCAGCAAATAGGTTAACTGTACTGAATCCCTCACTTTTACTGGTGGATTAAAGTTCAAGTGGAGCTAATTCTAACTATTTACCTCTATATTTCAAACACTCATCACACATTTTGTGTGTAAAGCCAGCAAAAAATGTAGTGGAGTTAAAAGTACAAAGTTTTTCCTCTGAAATCAGGCAGAGTAGAATTTTAAAATAAGACAAAATGTATATACTGAATGTAGTGATATTACCTGGGTGACTAAAATAAACACCATTGGTGATGATTATCTGGTGGTCCAAAAGTCACTTTGGCAGTCACAGTCCAAAGTGTATGAATTACTGGAAGTAGTTTATTCCAAATGATCATGAACATTTTGTTACAATAAAAGGCATTAAGAGATTTTTAAAACAGACATTGAGGAAGAAAGCAAAATACATAATTACATTGTATTTCTATTCTGTATGCATAATAGACATCATTTTTACAATCATATTTACATCTACAAAGAGTGTACTGGCGATATATATATATAAAAACGATTAGTTCATCTATCTTAAAACATTAGGAAGTTTTAATTATAATAAAACTGAAAATATAACAGCAGTCATAAGTTAATACACAGTCACTTATTCCAGTCCTTATTTGCGGATAAAATCTAAGTCGTATGAATTGTAATAGACGGTGATTGCATTATCTCATCACGCTGTGAGACCAGCTACAACATTTCATGATGGTTTATGATATTCTTCCAAAATTTTCAATGAGTTTTGAATGCAGGAGCTCATTCATATCCTTAAATAAAGACCGTATTCAGAGCTAATTTTCTATGGTTCAGGACAATACCTGACATCTGCAGTCGAAGCAGACAAGATATCATCTTATGTTTCATTTTGATAACCTCCTCATCATCACCGCAAACAATATGCTTTATACATCTTCTTTAAACATCACAGTGTTGTTGTGTGGGCGCAATTCTTAAATTTCCCCATTTGATAGTCCAGTCCAGTACAGTACGTATAGCGCTTTAAAACATAGTGCCCTTCATCTCCACCGCAGACGTCATCTTCCTCTTGTTCCTCTTTGCTCTGCAGGAGAGGAAGAGGCAGGCGGCGCCCAAGCCAATCAGAAGACCTGTTACAGCCATCACAGCGGCGAGCCACACAGGCACATTATTTGTGCAGTCAGTAGTGAGAGGCTGGGCTGTGGTTGCAGGAGTGGTGGGGGTGATGGAGCTGTGGGCAGAGACTGTGCTCTGTGTTTCAGGTGCTGTCGTCGTGGTGGAACTGGGGAAGCTGTTCGCCTTTGTGAAGATGTAGGGATGTACCTGGAACACACACAAGTTGAGGCCTCGTGCTGAGTCACACCCAATTTCATGAACTATTCATGCCATCACACACACAACAGATGCAGATCATACAGAGGAATCACAACTGGGTCAGTGGTGACTTGTCGGAAGCGCTTGTGTGGCAGCTTTCTTACCTCGGTTGGACACCTGATGATATCTCTGGCATTGTTGAAATTGTTGTATGTCTGTTTTTCACCAACTGGCTCCAACTAGAGATCAAACAGCGAGAATCGTTGCCCGGTTTACAACTGAATTGCAGTCAGCTGTTACGCTGTTAAACTTTAACCTTTCACCATGCAAGACCCACCATGTTATTCCACAGAGCTGCAGCCATGTAAGCATGTCCCTGTTCACTGAAGTGGAAACAGTCCACAGAGAAGTAGGAAGTGTCAGGTCTGCTGTCCTGGAAAAGTTATAATAATAATACAACGTCAGAGTTTATAGGAGTTGTGTGCTTTCAAAGGGGCACTGTCCCAAAGCGTTTGTTTGTTTGGACAGGTAAAGGGCAGTGGAAGCTGAGGGGCACAATGAGCACTTACAGCATTCAAAGGAACGATGGTGTTCTTAAAAAAGGGCTGCACAACCACGGCAAAGTCCTCTCTGCCATCATAGCGGCCTCCGTACACCAATTTTTCTGTTACAGTCTTAAAGAAAAAAAAAGGACACAATTACTGAAAAATCCAGAATCCATAAAAAAGGGATTGCAGCTTTTGACCACTGAAGTTTCAAGTTTCAGTACCATCTTTATATAAGTTGCACACTATGGTGATTGGCTCCAAACTATAGTTATGATGTCACAAAGGGGTGCGACAATAAGCATAAGCCTCAGTCAAATATAATCTAATTTAATGTAGAAACAATGACTTATTTCACAAGTGCATAAATGATTTGAAATATGTGCTTGGAAGTAAAAAGAAACCCCCTCAAAAGTGAAAATATGGTCACAATTATATCTTTCTGCAATGGTAAAATATCAATATCAGTCAATTTACTACTGTTCTACATTAATTGCTAAGAGTTCTGGTATAGTAATGTATCGTTATTTGTGAATGTGGTGCATCATCACACCCCCTAGATGACCCAAAATCCTATTCATATGTATGCATATTAAATTCATGATTTAACGTGAGCAAAATAAAAATTTCGCTTCTTCAGCAGTGGAGTCTGACATCCGCCTGTGCAGAGTCTGAGCATTGAAATTAAGACCTCTATGTGAAATGTCTAAATGTTGGTCACATACTTAGCCTCACTGTTCCTGTTTCCTAACCTGTAGTTCCCGATTGATCCGTTTTATTTCAGCCAGTTCAGGGGAATCCTCCCCTGGTAATAAGAAGCACTGGCAGATGTACCTGAGGAACAAAGGTGGGAATAAAGAGCTGATTTCACACAAAGAAAATGCTTTCATAATCATCCATTACTGATGCCAGAATTGGATTTGTTGATGGATTATTTACAACAATATTAATAGAAATGGAGTTTAAACTCTTGATTCAAGAAGGGTAGACTTGGCGGGAGTGTACTTTTGTAACACGCTGCACCCAATACTATCCTTTTTGATCCTGCGCAGGCCTTCGATCTCCAGGATCTCCAAGACGTTGACAATCATTCTGGGAACCTACAGCCCAAAAACAAGAAAACATGATCTATATGGTATAATAATTGGTGAAAACTGAACTGAACTGAACTGAGCTTTTTTAACAAGGAGCTGGTAAAAAAAATTTACAAGGGAAAAGTGTTGTCAGCATGGTATTTTTTTTTGACTGATTTTAAAAGATGCCATCATTTTACCTCGTTATAAAGCATGTCCAAGCTTGTCTTCATATGGTTGCTGTAGTTCTGAGGTGACAACGAGGCCTGTAGTTTTGAGACAAAAAGATTAAACACAGAGGCTTTTCATTCATTTCACACTGGACCATTCTTCTTTGGGCCATTCTCATTGACATCAGTTGTGGGTACAGAAAAGCAGGATAATTTTAAGGTGCGTTTCAGATCAACTGAGCTCAGATTGCAGCTGAAAGCACTTATAGACTAAAATAGCCGGTGCAATGCAACATGCATGGGCGTACAAACAACAACTGTGACCCTAAGCTGTCACAACTGCAGTCTCAGTGCTCATCTTAAATTGATGCTCTACTTTGATATTGTGCTTCAAAGCACACGCGTTAAAAGAGAGACGACAGCCTCAGTGGAGCAAGAGGAACGTACTGTAATGGAGAGGGCAGGTAGGAAGAGAGAGTGAAAGGAAATCGAGGCAAAAGGTGAAAGGAGAAGGAGGTAGTGAGACAGAGGCAGGATGAAGAGAGTCTGGGTTGACCTCCGTGTTGTTTATGCCTCTTGTAGAGAACAAGGCCGGCCACTGTGCCCCCTGTGCTCGCTTAGAGATGGAGGAGAGAGACGGAGGGGTGAGGTGACAGAATGCTCTCATTGAAGAGAAACCATGTCTGCTCTCATCTTACTCTGTCACAATAAAACAATCACAGGGGAAGGGGAGGGGGGGTGTTCACAGAGCGCTATTATTCTGCTCTGGTGAGCGGTCCCATTTGGAGAGAGATATCATGAGACGGCTATATGCATGAGCAGCAAACAACACTATGAGATTTTTTTTTTCCATTGTGCTGTGGTAGGAGACTGTCTTAGTGCAAGTATAATAGAATATGACCTCTAATTGCAACTCACACGGTCATTGCAGTACTGACACAGGTCATTGCCTCCGATGAAAAGGGTCACCAGCTTCCAGTCCTTTTCAAAATCCACTGTCTGAAAGGATGGAGCAAGACATTTTTTTTTTCGGGAACCTTTTTAATTTCTCTACATGAATGACTGTACTGTAGTGCCAAATAACAAACTCACAGGGTCAGTTTTCATGGTGTCAATCAGGTGCCGGACCTGCCCTGGGATTCCTCTGTATGAAAATAGAGATTTTTATGAGGGCACAAAATCCTGAAAAAACCAGAAAAAAATTAAAGTGAACCATTCAAACCTGAAACTCACGCTATTTTAGCTCCCGATACAGCCATGTTGAAACCGGGCTGTGATTGTCCCTTTGACATTCCTTTGATGTCAGGATTGAACTTTTTAAGGATATCTGATGTAAACAAAATTGGGGAAATTACTGCAGAAGGCAAAATTGCTACCTTTGTAACAGTCCAACACTGACATCTAGCGGTGCTAATGTGCATTGATCGCTGGGGGAGAAATTAGGCTTGGGACTCACTGGGTAATGTTGTGACAGACTCAAGAGTTTTGTCTCCTCCAATGCTTGTTAATGGAAAAAAAATAGCTATGAATGAAAAGATCACAATCCGTTGTAGACAAATGTGTTGTGTATATAGTTTGTCTGCCATCTCTCACCTCCAGGACACCCCTTTGTACTCAGTTTGGAGCTGCAACAGATTCTTTGCTTTTGCACCAAAGCCAGTCTAGTTGCAAAGAAAATAGCAGACTATTAGATAATCTACGTATATGATCCACTAAATCCATAATGTTTTTGCAGCTTGCAAGTTAACCTGGTTTATATGCTCATATAAAAAGTGAACGGTTACACAATCAACCCACCAGTGACTCATAATAAGGGGATGGCATCTAATTTTTAGTTTACTTGGCAAAAAAAACTGAATCCATTTAATGAGGTGTGCAAGTTGGAACTGAATATCCAGGAAACAATTAATAATTTGGCCTTGAGTTAAGGTATTTAAAAAAAAATAAGAGGAATATCATTTACCGCTCAGTCACATTCTTGTGGACAAACTTACCGTTAAAGAGTCTCCCAGAGCAGCCACCACTTTGATGTCTGCTGGCCGTAACCGGTGAGCTAACAAAAGATCAGCATGAGCATATTTTACATCAGTTAACCTTTCTATTCCCCTGTGGGCCACCAAACAATCCAACACTTTGATTACTTACCTGACGTGGGCACAGAATTGGATGGAGCTGTGTTGATACAGGAAAAGTCACTGCCCCAATTCTGGAGAATGACAGACACTTGTTTTTGGTATTTCTAGACTACTTCTAATCGTTAAGTTGACATTTTACACAGAAATAATAGCTGCTTGCCATTCTAAAGTTTTGCTCTCTATGAAAGTCAGAAATGGTGACTTACTGTAGCGGGAGCAGTTGTGGGCGGAGGGCCCGGAAAGGTGTAGTTGCTGTTGATCGCGGTTCTAAAAAACAGGTTGGTCTATGAAGAAACAACCAAGAGCGCATTAATACCCAAACATGATGACCACGACAACACAAAATGTATAGTTCTTCGTAAACAGTGGGACGTAGTTACCCCAGAGGGACACTTCAAGTCAATATCGGCTTCAAAGTCTTGTGTAAAAGTCTTCTTGCCCACTGGTTCTAACTAAGAGATTAGCAAAAGTCAGAGGTCATTAAAAGAGAAAACAAAACAACATGTGCTCAAATATGAACGAAGGAATCTTACCATGTTGTTCCAAAGAGCGCGAGCCATGAGAGTGTGAGCTTTCTGGCTGAGGTGAAAACAGTCTGGTGAAAAGTACGAGCGATCAGGCCTTCCGTCCTTCAAAGGAAAAGAACGGACGGGAGGGATGAACAAAAAGTGTAATAATTAAGTAAGATACTATTTATCATAATATAATGATTCATATCATATCATATTTATATAAATTGGAGGGCACTGGGTGTACAGTAAATGGTATATTTGTTATGGTATATTTTCACTCAGGTGTGTTAGTTCGTACCTCTAATCTGGGCAGGTAAACCTCCCTCATGAAGGGCTGCAAGACCACAGTGAAGTTGTTGTGAGTGTCGTACCGCCCAGAGTCAATCAGCTGTCTCATGGCAAGCTGGACGGAAAAAAAATAAACAATAATTAGAAGGAATTGTGTCGTAGCCTAGAATATAGTCAAGAAACACAGATTTTTTTTCATTAAAGTAAGCTTTATTGCTTTACCTGATAAGCCCTATTGAAGTCTTTGACCTTCTGGAGTTCAGCGGATCCCTCTTGAGGTTTCAGTACGCAGGGGCAGAGCAAACTGAAGCACAGAGCTGCAAACTGTTAAGCCATGATGTCAGTTGTTTTTGTTTGGTTTCAAAGACAGTAAAACAACCACTGACCTTGTAAGCCACGTGGGACAGCCCAGGGTTTTATTACTATGCAGATCACGCAGGGGCACAATGTTTAACAGCTCCACCAGATTGACAATGGCACGAGGCACCTGGATCACACGGGAACAAAAAGCTTGTGTGGTGTCTGTGCGATTACGGTGTGGTGAACTAGTGGTGAGGCTGTGCAAGAAAGATGAAAACACACTTCGCTGTGGAGGATGTCCAGAGCTTGTTGGATACGAATGGCCACATTCCTGGGTGAGAAAAATAACTGCGGAAACAGAAATGTCACACTGATATACAAAACTCCAAGCATGACACGGAACATCCGTGTGTGCATATAAAAAAAAGAAAGAAAATCAAATCAAATCAAGAGATAATTTTGCAACTCTGTATTAATATGATCATTGATTGAATGGTGTGACTAATTTTTTCAAGAGATGATGCAAAAACACAAAAACATTATCTCTGCATGTCAATTAATCGTTTTTGGGCTGTTTATAATTTCATAGCGTGGCTTTTAGGGCTGGAAAATTGTTATTTTAAACAATTAATCAATTAATTGAGGAAATAACGCGCCAAATTATTTTTAAGCATCATAATTGCGAGTTGCAGCCATAAAACAAATTCTTTACAGTGGGTTTTTTTTTTTTGGTGCACAATATGATATATAAAACCATTTTAAAGCATCTCAAACATTTTTTTTTTTTTTTTTGAAAAGTTAAGTATTCCTAAATCTATATTTTCATCCTCCAAAGCAGTTCCACAATCATTAAAAAAATCAAAATAAAAAATGCTCTCAAGAACAAACTGTGCTCACGCTGTCAGTGCAGAAGTCACACAGGTCATTGCCACCGATGAACATGGTGATCACCTTCCAGTCGTTGTGAAAATCAATGCGCTGTAACGAAGACGCGAGGTTAATCCTTTCTTAAATTGGCACTTATCCGAACATAAAACTGAGACATCAGAGGTTTAATGAAAGCACATCAGCGCATGTTTTTGCTGTGGTTCACCGCTGCCTTACCGCATCGGTTTTCATCTTGTCCACCAGGATGCGCACCTGTTGCACCATGTCCCTGGAATGGATGGTAGGCATTTAAAGAAGTGCAAATTCTTTGTTCTGGTGTGCCTTAAGTTTTATTAAGCTTTATTCTGTCATGATTTGAGAGGGAAGGCACTGACCCACTGTTTGCTCCTGGCACGGCCTGGTTGAGGAAGGCTTTCGGAGAGTTCTGTTTACCTATTCCCAGTGAGAAGCCTGTCAGCGAGGGGTTAAACTCCCTCAGGATGTCTGCAGACCACAAAAGACAGAGACTGATGAACACGGATGTTGACATCTGATGTTTTGTAGCTGATTCAGTCTAACAAGCAACGAAAACTACTGGACGAATCAATAAAGTGAGAATAAAAAGTCATCATAAAAACGGCCATTTACTTACTTTTTATCAATAGAAGCTATTATTTGAAAATTCTCCTCATGTTATTCTATGATTAATTGCTCTTATGTAGCATTTGAGCAAGTAGTTTACGGCTCACGTGGCCTCTTAATATTAATTAT
The DNA here is from genome assembly GCA_001698575.1 of Mola mola. Lineage (NCBI taxonomy): Eukaryota > Metazoa > Chordata > Actinopteri > Tetraodontiformes > Molidae > Mola > Mola mola. The sequence goes on from KV751346.1 coordinate 1,075,856, forward strand.
TGAGGGCACCCTAAAAAGAAATTAGTTGATTTTGACAATATTGGCCAATGATGGACATTTGTTATTTTCCTTAATAAACATTTTTATTTTATTTACATTGTAGGCAACGCCACAACAGTCTTAATAAAACAAATTGAAAGACAAACATACTTGGCAGAGTTGTCACTGTGGTGATGTTTTCATCTCCACCAATGCTGACAAATGCAGAAACAGATCGTTAACTTTAAGTGCATGTCACAAAACTGGCAATAAAAAGGGTGAAGTATTTTGCCACGCAATCAAAATTTTAAACAAAGGTGACTTTTAGCTTGTCTTACCTCCATGACAGTCCTCTGTACTCATTAATCACCAACAGAATGTTGTCTACCTTTGCGCCCACACCATTGGCTGCCTGTGGAGAACACCTGAGATAGTGAGATTGTGTAGAACCTGAGGAACACTTCAGTGACTCAGAAGCACTGTGGGGTTTGCAAGTCACTGTGCAAATGTGTTCACTACCTTAAAATTGATTGCCTAATCCCTTAAATGTTGCTTGCACACGTACAGTTCAAACACAATCTGACCATATCTTTACATCTGTGGCTGTTTTTTTTTATATACACCGTTCATCTGGTCTGACTGGTTTATAATAGTTTTAGACATAAATTTAGACTACAGCAAAAAGATAAACGACAGGAGAAGGTAAACACTCACCGTCAGAGAATCTCCTACTGCCGCCACCACCTTGATATCTCCAGGTTTCAGTTCATGAACTACACAGAGGAGAAAGAGGTGGCTGAGCTTGGTTTGACTGAACTACATTTACCTAGAATCCATTTTCAGAAAATGAACTAAAACATATTTTACCTGAGGTGGGTGTGGTAGGAGATGGAATCCGGTCTGTGCAAGGTACGTTAGTGCCCATAAGCTGCAAACATACAATACTTTAACACAAGTTTATGCACTGTAATTGCATCCCAGTCGAAAGACTTACAGCATCTGCGATGGTGGATTCTTTCTCCTCAGGTTCAGCCGGGGAATTCCTCTGAGTCCGCAGGAAAGGTTGCTCCTGTTTGAAAGTTTTTTGAGATTTGTGAAACAACTCTGCGTGCTTCCTGCACATTTAAAGAGACCAAATTGATTATGGGATGGCATGCCTCACCTGGGTAGGGCAAGGGATACTGATGATGCTGCTGTCGGTGACCTCTGGCTGACCTGTCGATGGCTGAAGCTGGAGGAGGAAAGTCACGATTGGTTTAAACGTTCGCTTGAATTAGGACCACTCAACGTAGCCAATGACTGCACAGCACCAATCAATATTGATTTCACAATTCTTGTATCAGCACGTCAATTTAGAGCTATCAGCGCTGGAGAAAGTCATCCTTTATAGTTATTCCTTTAGTACTGTTCTCTTACAGTATCTAATCTCTTGTGTGAGACATAAATACAGTCATTGTTCCGCCTTACTTTTGCTTTGAGGGATTGTGTTATTTTATAGCTGAGAGCTGGAGTCAGAGCAACAATAAACACCAATCAATGTGTTGCCTAGTATATAATACATCCATTTGTTATTCAGGGATTTGATGTATAAGAATTTACCATGTTGCTCCATAGCTGAAAAGCTAACTGGTCCGAGTCAGACTGTGTGTTCCCCTACAAAAGAAACACAAAATCCATAGTCAACCAGTAGCTGTTCCGAGGCACTTTTATGCATTGTTCAATTTACAGTTACAGAACTGTTGATTATAGATTTTCCCCACTTACAGAGTGTGTGTCTTGTTCACGGATGACTGGGGCAGACTGCAGCGCAACAGTGAAAGTTTTGCTGTGCCACTCTGGATTTTTCAACACATGACTTAGAGAGTCCTGAAAACATGACAAACAGATTTCTGTCAAGCAAGTAGCCTGACGAGCATGAGCTACAGGCAAACAGACTCTTTTTCTTTGCATGTGTTTTACCTGTAGTGTTTTCAGGAGTGTTGCTCTATATAGGCGCTGGTTGATGCTCTCATCTCTCATACACTCACACCTGCGACAAATCAGGCATTTTTCACTTTACAGGATCGCTTTTAAATACCCCCAAATTCAAAGCACTCACATATCTTGTTGATGATTTGTGCTCCATACAGCAACATGAGCTAACGTGTGCTGCAACTGTAAACATAGAAGCAGCATTTTAGCCTTTTTGCATTCAGTCCTTTCAAAGTAAATTTGTGTCGAGCAAACAACAGCGTGCCTTTTTCTGCAGCAGCCGCAGAGCTGCCTCCACTTCCTGCACAACTACATTAACATCTGCTGCAATCTGAGGAACAAAGGAACAGTTAACAAGATCCTTAATTACATCCAGTGTGTGCTGGAGCGAACGTTATTTTGTTCAAGCAAGGTGTCTTACATCTGGTGAACAGGCACACAATGAATCTGCTGGGACGAACAGCAGCACAAACTTCCAGTCTGTCGCCTGCTGGGATATGAGAGAAACACTGAGCAAACGCCACCGACAGCTAGAGGTGTGTAGATCTACATCAAAAACTGTCGTTATGTGAGAATATGAGTTTTAAATTCCCCATAACCTGATATGGACATGCATGTGGACATACTCAAAGTGAGGCAAACAGCCTCGAGCTGAATAAAATGAAAGTGTAAAATTTATGGTTTAATGGTTTTATAGGGGAATTGTCTTGATTGGGGGTAGTGATTTCCTGGAGTAGCCTGGTTGCCACAATAAAATACCAGTAATGTACATTTCTATATGAGCTGATTGTCATATGTGGAGGGGTTGGAGGTGAGCTGATCCTTTGAAGCCGGCTCAGAAAAACAAACAAACTGTTATTTTGAGGGAGTGTCGGGAGAGTTTCCAGCCACATTTTCAGTGACTAAAGTGGGTGTTTTATTATTGTGGTCAAAAATATGATCTTTTCCAAACCTTAGCAGTGTTTTTTAAGCCTAATTCTAATCAGATCTTATGCAACGTTGTCACAACGAAAAGAAAGAAAAAAGAAAAATCAATGTATAAACAATTATATATTTTCAATATATAAAACATAAACTTTCAATGTGGTCAGCAGAGATATACAGTCTTAGATAATATTGTAGCAACTGGGTTGCAGCCAGGAGCCATTTATCTTAACCAGAAGAAATAAAAGTGGTTTTCCATTTTGGAGTTGCTGGTCCTCTAACTCAATGCATGTGAGGGGTTAATGTGTACCTGATGTGAAACGGAGAGGGACAGTTTCTTCGCTTCTTCCAGCAAACTTCTGCAACACACACAAGTAAAGCGCACATGCATGATTATCTTTACGCAGCATTTTAAGTGTACAAGTGTACCTGTGCGCGTCATGTGCATGTGTGTCTGTGTTACCTGGGCTGCAATGGGGTTTGATCCACTTGTTGAGCAAGCAGTTCAGGGTTAAACATGGACAGCAGCTCTAATCAACACACACAGACACACAGACAGGATCATATGTACTCTGTAAGAATGTGTAATTGCTTGTAGTACAATCAGACATTGTATGTGTGTACCAGTGTATGAAAAAGAAGCTGATGAGCGCTTCCATTCTTGCTTGCTTTCATGTAAAATAAAGGTCAAGGACCTTTGTTTATGGCCCATTCTCTTATCCACAGAGATAACGACTGCCCAAAATGTGACATGCTCTTGACTGCGACCTTCACCTGAACTCTGAGCAAACTGTAAATACTTTCATCTACACGCTCAGGCAATCCTCTCATTGAATGCAAAGTGGCTCTTTTTTATTTTGCAATAAACGCACTAAACATTACATAATTAGTGAAAGAACAACAGTATTGTGTTTAACCAAATTAACGATCAGGAAAACATGCAAAATCAAAATAAATTAAATGAGGATAAATCAGAATTTTATTTAAAATCTGCGCTAAATCTAACTAGCAGCACTAATCTACGTATTTTTAATGACTGTACACTAGAGAGAAAGTTTATGAAAAGGAGTTTATAGACTTACCAGCGACTCTATTGACCAGTCTGTGTCCGTCACGCCTAATGATGAGGATAAAGGTTTATTTACAGTAGCTTCAGTGTTAATGCAGCTAAGGAAGCTGCAGCATTGATGTTGCCACTTCCAAATGATTTACGTAGTACTGAAGAATATTTGTGTGTATTATTTTTGGCTGTCTACCTGTGTGAGACTGGGATTCCCAAGACATAAACAGCTGAGATATCAGCAGGACTGAGAGCATGAACTGATGGAAAGAAAACAAGGAGGGAAAGTCATGACATGACATGACAACAGACACGTATTTTGACGAAGCGAACGTTTGCGCTTGCTAACAGATTATTTTTGATTATAACTTCTGAACATTTCAAAGTGGAGTATACCTGAAGAGGATGAGGATGAGGTTGGGGGAATTGGTGAGCAGAGTATTTGCATGTAACTTTGTGTCTGTGGGACAGAGAGAAACAATTCCTCAGACGTTTATAGATACCAGAGCAGAAGGGAGAATAACATCAGTGGATTTAACAAACAGCAAGTTGTTTTAATTGACATACAGCACCAGTACCTCTGATTTCTCTGGGGGCCGTTCATTTTTTTGTGCGTCAATGTCAACAGCAACTTAATGTGAGAAACAAGAAAAAACATCTTTATGTTACTGAGACTTAATTACTTTTCAAAAGGTTTATGTTATGTTCACAAGTGAAAATTAATAACCCAAACTCTAATCCTAACCCGAAGCACCTGATCTGAACATTATCTAGAAGGCTAGTTTTCTTTGTTACACCATAGCAGCATATTGTTTATTAAGATGGTGCACTTAAATCTGTTGGAATTGTGAAGCAATCAATTAATTTATTCAATGAGCCATCAGACACACATCACTCTGTGCAATAAATTAAATTTATGGTTTACTCTATGAATTTGCAGATAACATAGATAAGTTCCACTTTGAAAGGCATCGTGGCAAATAAATGCACAATACATCCAAACTAAAGCACACTGTTTGGTTATCAATATAGTCCGATCTGAACACATGACAGTACAACATTAAGGGTCATGAATGGGAATAATTTAATGAAAAAGGGAAAAAATATGCATAATTTGTCAGATGACCTGTGTTTTACCTGTAAACGGAGTGCAGTATCCAACAAAAGCTGCTAGAATCAGGAGCACAGATTTACAATCCATGATAAGGTGAGATAGTGAGTGCCTTCCAGACGGAGGGATAATTTCCTCTTCTTTATTCCCTCAGCCTCAGAAAATGAATAATTGCAGAGCTGTCGCTGATTGTAACAGCGCACTGTACCTGTGACAGGGGGTGGAGGAGGGATTAAAAGACAAAAGACACACCTGTCATTTGAAAAGACAAGTGGTTGCTTCTGCAAAGTTAGTCACTCGCTCCTTTTATTCTCAGTTATATCTCTTTCTCAAATCAGTTTATCTGGGTAACAATTCAAGCAAACTCTTAAACTAAGTCATACCACCTCTATCTCTGAGTTTTGATTATCAATATGTATCTGTGTGAGACCCGATTTCAATTGTAAATCCAAAAGATATATCGTCATGTTTTGCAACAAATCAAACTCTGACTGACATCGATAAATCTTCATGTCAGATTTATGCTTTAGCACAATCTATGTTAGTTCAATGAGTTTTCACTTACATAGGCCACATACTGTAAGGGTAAAGAGGGATGACTAAGCTCCTCCATCATTTTAAGAAAGAGGACAGAGTTTTATGGAAAAAGCGATAGTAACCAGAGTGTATTTTCCGGGGAAATAAACATCGGGATTGGCTCCTAATAAAACTCGTTTGAGTGTAAAAGCTCAAACAGCCATATATTTTCTTCCTCTCTATCAAAGTTTACTTTTCTTTGTTTTTTATTGCTTTGGCTCATTTGTTGTAACATTCTCTAAACTGTAACTTTTACATGGGACGTGACAACATTTCATTCATGTGACATATAAAATTGACATGCAAATTGACAAACTAGTCTTTGTTTTCTTAGATTTTGTTGTTGTTGTTGACGCACACTGTTTGACTGGATGAGAGTCATTTTAATCTTTTTAATTTGTAGCTTGTTTTTCGACACTTACTTATGCCATGACCCTTTACTGAATGCGCATCAGTGAGACACTATGTGATGACACATGTAACATCTGCCGTTTGTCATATTTCAAGAGGGTTACATAATTATATGTTAACAACCAGCAATTTAAGTTCAGTTTTGAAGATGCAATGAGATATGATTAGATTGCTAAATACTTTATCGGATTGTCGTTAGATTGTCCTTTGCAGATAGCTTAATCTCCAAGGAGAGTAAAACAAGTTATCTTGACGTTGTGGAGTTATCAGATTTCTGTTAAGCAGCAGACAGTTTGCAGTTCATAATGTTATGTTCCTTCAAAACACATAAAAACGATTGCCTTACAACTTATGAAAGGGCCTTACAGTAGTTTTATTTTTCTTATACTTGTCATCCATCTCGCTGACCTAGAGTTTAAACTAAAATATGCATCATATCCCCACAATCAGATGTCTGTGTGTGTCTGGACATCCCAGTTGTTTAAAAACTAATCCGGCATTAGTTTCTTGCCCATAATTCTTGCCCATAATATATATACATATATTATATATGCAGTAACCTAGGGGGGAAAAATTCAACTATTAGTTGTAACTTTCATTTATTCTATAAATACTGTATAGCACCTAAGCTAAGCTCCAGTCTGGGTCTTCTTCACAGTAAACAGTTTGACTTATACAGTGGCAAAAGTACAGGGGGTATTAATATACTTAACAATGGATCCCTTTCGAAGTCTCCCTGCAAGTCACAAGAGTAGGAAACAGTGTGTGTGAACCAGCACCAGCCTGCAGACCAGGACCCACTGCAGGCACTGCAGGCATCTGTGGCATTAAAGACTCCCTCTCATTTTTCTTTCATAATACATGCAGACTTTTTCATTTATTCTATGAGCTGTATGAATAAATAGGCAAAGAGGTTTGCATTTATAACAGCTCACACACACTCATTCACACACTGATACGGGTGGAGAAACCACATGCACACTCACACACCAATGGCACAGCACTTTGGTGTTCTGTGTTTTACCCAAGAAAACTACGACATGATGCAAGGTTTAATCTCCCTAACAGAGTTCCCATTCCAGATAGATAGATAGATAGATAATAAGATAGATAGATAGATAGATAGATAGATAAATAGATAGATAGATAGATAGATAGATAATAAAATAGATAGATAGATAGATAGATAGATAATAAAATAGATAGATAGATAGATAGATAGATAATAAAATAGATAGATAGATAGATAGATAGATAGATAGATAGATAGATAGATAGATAGATAGATTGATGGATTGATTTCCCTTCTCTCTGCTGACACCTTGTGGATCATACTGTCCACTGCAGCATTACTGGCCGTACAATGGCGGGGGCGTACAGCCACCCCCGCTACGTCCTGACGTCACGAACGGATGTTGATACAGTTTTGGAGCAGAGTGCACTCGGGAACAGCTGAAAAAGAACAACAAAGCCACGACGACGAGGGCGGCAGGCAAACAGCAGATGTACGCCTAAAATAAACTTCAGCCACTGGTGACACCATCGCTGTTGGAAGCATTTTGTGCCCCTGAACCAGAGTTCGGAAGGTAGGACGCCGCCGTCCTGAGCTGAGAAGAAATACACCGTTTCGTTGTTGTTCCGCTTGCTCCCGTCTTGTCGATATGGCCGCTAGCAGGACGGCTAACGCAACGTTAGCTTCTTTTTACGTGATTAATCTGGACCACTGCGCTCAGGCCAAATGTCCAAAAGTAACAGTGAAAACGAACAAACGTGTTCCATTTCCAGTCATTAAAACGTAGTCATTTTCCCCCTAACCCACAGATTGTCACTGTAATTGTACGCAATGTACTTTTTTGTTCTTAATCTCTTCTCTACCCACACGTCCCCATTAATAGAGGGATTGGGATTTTTTTTTAATTTCTCTAACCCCTTTTAAAGGGCGAGTTTTTCCTCATTTGAATCGACAGACTAAAGACGGAGGCTGTTTCATTTAGTACAGATGGCAAAGCCCGTTGAACAACATTGTGAGTTGTGATATTGGGCTATTTTTATGATGCACCAGGAACAAAATGTAATCAGCAGCAGGTCAACAGGCTTTTTTGTAAAAGTGTTATGCATAGAAATACACATATACATATATAAGTTGTCTGACAGGGTGTTTTGCTGAATAATGCAGAATTGGTACACTTAATCTTTAAAATCCTTTCATGATTAGAAATACAAATACTCTTTCATTTCACAATGTTTTCACTGCCAAGTTCTTTCTCAGCATAAGTGCTCTGGAGGATTAAATGTACCAGGATTGGCTTCCAAGCTCTTTGCATGTCATCAATTGCCAATTAAGTTTCAGTTAGTGCAGACAAAACATATGGTTTCAGCAGTGGACGTGAAAAGAGCCTTATACTGCACATGAGTGAGCCTACAAAGTGAAACCTATGCAGTCAACCCATTTAAAACTCCCTTGTTTCCATGTGTTGCTTTGTAAAGTCTCTGTGATTGACATTAAAATTACATGTGTGGTGCAGCATTTATATTGAAAGTGACCTCTGTCTGAATGTCTGCTGAATTATTAACCAATACGTACTGTACATACGTCTTGACATGGTTAAAAAATTAGTTGAATTTCTACTTCTTACAGTGTCCAGTCAGATAGTATGAACACGGTAGCCTCATATTCTTAAAGAAGTCACTATCATGTTGTAAGCAGTATGGCAACATTTCAAGTTTATAGTGCAGTTAACATTAAAGAATGCTTTCGATTATGCATCGTAAATTAGGTTATTGTATTGTAAAGGACTGCTGCCATTATCCTGTTTGCAGTCTTTCTTTGCCTTTCTTTTTGTCTCATTTCAACCTCAGTTCAGTCACTCCCAGAGGTTTGACGATGGGACGCATATTCTTGGATCACATTGGCGGAACACGCCTCTTCTCCTGTGCCAACTGTGACACCATCCTGACCAACAGGTCTGAGCTCATCTCAACACGTTTCACAGGAGCCACAGGCCGAGCTTTCCTCTTCAACAAGGTATAGAGAAATAAATGTCTTCTGATGTTTTTTAATCAAACACTGTTCAGTCTATACTGTAGTTCCCTGCTGTTTTACATACATGTGTCTCAACCCTGCACAGGTGGTGAACCTCCAGTATAGTGAGGTGCAGGACAGGGTGATGCTCACTGGAAGACACATGGTGAGGGACGTCAGCTGCAAGAACTGCAACAGCAAACTGGGTTGGATCTACGAGTTTGCCACTGAGGATAGTCAGCGTTACAAGGAGGGACGAGTCATCCTGGAAAGGGCGCTCGTTCGGGAGAGTGAGGGCTTTGAGGAGCACGTCCCTTCAGACAACTCATGAGCTCTTTACATCTGATCAACTCCTCTCCCCCTCCTTTATCCCCTTGCCTCTGCACTGCACACCACCACCCGTAGACTTAGTGGTCAGTGAGGTTTGGGCTTCACCTCCTTCAAACCCCTTTCCCATCTATGGTCTATGACCTCTGCTGATTAGATTGGTTTGCTGGCTCTATTCTTGCTGAATAGGTTCCCCCATAATACTCCCTGATGTATATGTAACAGGGCACCACCCCCAAAACAGCTGGGGACAATGGTATGGGGTTATAACTCCACTTATGTAAGTGTTTGTTTGTGCACGTCGCAGAATCTTGTACCATCTCTGCACAAGGCATGCTCCACTCTTTGTCACATGTTAACAAAACACATGCATGATACTAGACACAGACGTAGAAAAAAAACAACTTTTGTTTATTGAGCTAAATGGGGGCCGTTGGAGCCGACGTGGACAGCAACCAGTCCAAGGTCAAAAGAAATGAACCAGCAGAGGTGTGCCGCTCTACCAACTGCTTTCAAGAGGCTTGTGCTTCTGTGCTGTCAACTTTGTCTCAATGTGTTTGTCGCTGGTGAGCACTGAATGCCATTAAGACCACAAAAGCTATTACTGTAACGAATGTAATAGTGTTAAAAATCTTTGTTCTCATCTGAATGATGTCCCTCACACTGATGTCATGTGTAAATAATTGTCGTATTTGGTGATAGATTTATTTAGATCTGGCTGACATTGTGTCCATTTATTTTTGAATGACACGTTGCTGAGATGCAAAGTGGCTTCATTTCCCATTATTACAGTTAAAGAGTGTGGATGTGATCTCCTGCACAGTCGACAAATTGTACAATTGATCCTACGCTATGGAATTCTGTTCTAACAGTCTGCATCTGTCAACATGGATTCTGTGCCAGTGTGACGTGACGTGTCGCGTAAAATGTTGGTGACTTACGAGGAGCGCGTATCTTCCAGCCCGTGTGTGTCAGTGTGATGGAGAAAGAATGCGTTTGAGTCGTGATGGAGGCATTCTTTGGCCGCCTGCTGTCTTTTGGACAGGATTATGAGAGGATGGGTCATGCAGGAGTTCAGAAATAGCCGATAACGTAATAGTTTACAGACAACTTCTAGAAAAGTGAGCAAAGGCAGAGGCTCTCCCACCATTTACCATAGTTGGAAGCGTACTGAGAATATGCTGAAATTAAGCCTGAGTTTGACTCTATTTTTGTAAACAGACCTAACTCTAGATTCTCCTACTTTTGAGATAGTGACCGCTCCTCTTTTTATAATTCTAAGCTTAAGGCATATTTGGTCATAAGAGGACTTGTTTCTTACAAGACAAGGCCAAACAAGCTGTAAATGGAGTGTTAATGTTTAAAAGTTGAGCCTTTGTCCTCTGACTGTAGCAGAGCCTCCATTTTATATTACCAGTGTCCTGTGAAGATTTAGACTAAAATGTCAAACTGTTTAAAAAAAACATCACAATGTCGATGACATTTGAGGTTATTTTTGGAGTGGGTTATTGCACAGCATGGCTGTGGTGTAACATTGTGCCATTTCAGAATCTCCATGCCCGCACGCATTAAGCATGCTGGTCCAACCTTTCCGAGAGACAGTGTTTTTCTCGCCTTTTATAAGGTCATCCAAAAATGTGTAAAGATTAATTTCTATTAACAAAAAGAGCTACATTAAGTATAGAAAGCCTCTACAGGATACTGACACCATCCATTATCTCAACGCCAGTGCAAGATTAGCATTTTGTTGGTCACTTTTAGCAATTAATTTATGGGCCATTTCTTTTATTTGCTATATTCTATATGATTATCATTTTAGTGATGGATACATTTATCTTATTGTACATTTTTTAAAATTGAAGTACTGGGAAAAATGCTTTCTTCTATGTATGTTTTCTCTGATGTGATTTCTAAATAAAAGAAATTAGTCTTGCCGAGTAACATTTCTTTGTCTTATTTGGGTTTTTTTTTTGTGTAGCTTAAACCATATTTTTTTTGTTCTCATCAAGTGCAGAGCTGTTTGAATACACGGGCTGTATGATTTATCAACAGCCAAATTATTTTCTCTTCCTCAAGATGCTTCAATAACTACAAAAATAAGGACACATGGATGTAGAAACTCATGTTCTTGCTTGAGTTAAACAATGCTTTGACCTGTAGGTGGCAGCAGGATACTAAGAGATGACGATGGCTGAAGATATTCTTCTTAGGTGGGTGATGCTGAGGCTTTTGCCCTCCTGCCTCTGACGTTAGCCTGCTTGGCTTGGTCTGTTGAGCTTCACTGCAGTCTGGACATACATGTAAGTATTATCACACACTGGAGCAGAAATCCAATCCAAGTCTGGACCATGTGTAGTTAAATCCAATTCCAGCAAACATAGTAGGAGTGGTAAAGGAAAAATGATTTGTGGCAAATACATATATAACATCTAAACTATGAATTCCACTGTAATCCCACTTCCTGAGTACATGCTGTGAATCACTCACAGCGGACAGGTTTTGTCTGCACCGGGTGTATAAATAGGCAGTGACGAGTCACTCTTAATCCACCTACTAATATTGCAGTACTGAGTTATTTATAGACCGGATCATGTTGGTGGGCTTCTTTGTTAGCGTCTGTGTCATAGTGGTGAAATTAACAACAAATCTGCCCTTCTGCAGTCACTCCTGGAGACGGCCTGCACCGAGCAAGAAGCGGCACCAAACTTTATGTCAGACTAATACTAATCAGAGGAGGAACAAACTGTTCTTGTCACAGCTGCGACTGTTTTATTTTTTTTAGGGATATAGAGCATTAATGGATCAAGAAGACTGATGTTTTTACAACCATTTCTGGATCCATTTGAATGCTGGACATGGCTAGAGGCAAAAAGGAGGCTTCATCTCCACACAGCTCACTCTCCTGCTTTGTAATTCATAGTAGCCTGACTTTGTCCCCGGGTAACCTCAGGATTATCTGCTATCTTTATTGAAAAAGCCTTTTGGCCAGATAAGGATAATTACATTGCCTTGTTGATCCTATTAGTCTACAAGTAACTGGATATATGTGGCACAAATCTATGTCTGAAATAGTCTTGATTTATGAGAGCTCTTGGCCAGAACTTCAGATTTCCTTAAGACCAACGTTAAGCTTTCATTAGTGTTTCATTCAACTAGTCTTTTAGGGCAAAATAAAATAGATGCACTGGTCTTGTTCTCATACATATATAGGATTATGTCAATGTGCATCATCTTTCTCTACCACTCACCGTCAAACCTATCAGAGCAAATCCAACAGTCTATTCAGATGCAGGATGGTTTGGAAGCAGGGAGGGATGGACCAAAAAAAATCTAACTAAATAGAAAGAAGCAGGACTGTAATTGTACTCTTAATTGCCCCATGATTCATTGTCCCCAAGGAGCTATTGTAGTTTATTGTTACCTTTTATTTATCTTCAATTTCATAGATGTCAGCGTCACACCTCCTCTCCATCCCCTCAGGAGAACAAAAATATAAGACACAGAAATAAACTCCCTTAACACACACACACAAAGGAGTGACATCATTCCATCACCGGGAGAAAATAGCACGCTTTCCATTGACATCACTCTACATCCTGTTGCTAGGAGACACAGGAGTCAACATTAGTTACTATGGCAACTGCACTTCACCTTCAAAGCTCCTCCTGACCTTTATGGTTGACTATGGCTGACGAGAATATATGTGTGCAAAACACCGAAGTCACACTGTGGCCCTGGTGTTGTGTAACATTATCATTCAAGGTCTTCTTGAGGTCTCTTTCTTTGCAGTATACTGATGGATAAAGTCAATTTTTTAGGTTAAATGTCAAATGGTGTGAGTCAGGTCAAAGACTTTGAACTGATGCTGCTTCCACAGATGAGCTGCTCTGAAAAGATGAGGGCACTTTGCAAGCAGGGGTAAAGTTAAGTTGGTAGTTTCATACATTTGCCATAAAAGAACACTTGGAAACAAGAATGAGATGATAGACTATATTTATTTACATATAATTTTCCACTTCTGACTCAAACAGTGTCCACTGTGTTTACCTGAGGACAGTGATTTTTGAGGTCCAGCATCAAACAGTGATTGTAAAATGGGCAAGAGGACAGCACAAGTCAAACACGTGGAGATTCTAGCTGGTTCAGGGTTGAGGAAACCGAGTGTACCGTGTTTGGTAAACTACTACATGCTGATGATAAAATTGTTACCACAGCCAGACCACAGTGACTGGAATACAGCATAACTACAGGAGCTCAGGATTCATCTAAACAAAAAAGACACTTAAGTCAACTTTCTATTGTGTGGTCGACCGGGAAAGACATTAGTCTTCCAAAATAGCGGTCAGTTAAATCCAACATTGCACAGTGTTACAGAAACTGCAATAGACTTGCAAGACAGAGATGTTGGCCAACTCCCAGAGTTAACATGCTTTAAAATGGTACGGAGTGGCAAGGAGACAATGGCTAACATTGTGATTGAAGTGCCACTGCGATCTTTTTCATTTCTGTCCTTTTTTGGCACAATTGGAGAAGCTTTCTCAGCTGTCATTTGCTAATTGAATTTAACAGGATCATTAATGCTAGCCCTCTAGAGAGTGACAAAGACAGAGGTGGGCATTACAGGGCTTTTTTGGATTAGGTTGAGTTCATGGCCAGTTTTCCACTCCAAGTCTGGTCCTCTGTGCCACCCTGCACATTGAAGGGTAATGTTGTCCCAACAGGACATTCTTCCACCACAGCACCACCCACATCCTGCCTCTAAAAGGCGTTTCTTCATTCCCAGAAAGGGCACAAAGCTCATCTGTTTTTTACACTTATCAACACACAGGAACTCAGTCAGATCTTTGATCTTGATCAGCTGATGACCTAAAAGTAACTTAAGAGTTACCTAAGAGGAGCTGCAGGCAACCCTGCCAGTGATGGGTGAAGCTACTCTTTCTTGATTAGAGATATTACATTCTGTTTGGTTTAAAATCAAATCTGCTTTTCACACCTTTGGCTTCTATATGCAAAAGCTACTCAAACAAAGAAAACAACATGTTTCATGTTTCAAGTCTTATACAGTAATAAACATCACAGAAATGATCTCTAAGACTAAATGGGAAAGGTTTAATTCCCCAATTTAAAAAAAAAAAAAAAAAAAAAAAAATACCCAATAAAGGTAAACAATGATGCACATACCTGTATATTCCTTAATAATTCTCTGTGAATTATTCCTTTTTCTTCCTTGCTAAACTACTAATGGAAGGTGGTTCATTTAACTAGTCCCATCAGTTTAATCTAGTTTATTACAGTGCTGATTTGAATATTGGTTAGAGTCAAGTGTTCATATGTACAGTGAAATCTGTACTATGGCTATGCTCCATAACATATAACACGGATATAAAACCAAGGACAACACATACAATAAAACCAGTATCAAACACATGGCTACTGTATAAAAAAAATTACTAAACAGCACTGTTTCATGAAACATGTCGTCAGTGAACAATCATATTAAACACTACTAATACAAACTGATAAAACGCACTGACAGCGAGCTAAAGAATGTGGATTACATGGGAGATACAAAGGCTATATGACACATGATGTGTGATGGTTTCGTGACTCTACCACAGATAAATGTACATAACATTCTTCTTTTTTTCTTCAACAGAAAGGAAAGCTCTTTCCATTGAAGCCATGCACACCATTAAGAGGTGTGACTCCCTTTGTAAGGCATGGAGCATTGGGTCCCTCAAAGGGATCCTCTGGCCCTGTGGAATGAACTGGCAAATCAACTAATTCCACAGTGTCCTTGCTGAACGTCTTGAACAGAGGTGGATGTCACTGTCCAGTCAACCTTGTCTTCAATCGTCATTGCATTTTCCCATCAGCACCTTATTTTTCTTCCCCATGTCAGCAGCCACAGACTTCCAGTATCGATGGCAGGACAACTCCAGCAGTTCTAGCCCTCCAACCAGCTTCTGCTGAGCCATATACACTCCGACCATGACCAGGAAGTAGAGTCTGAATGGTGCCCACATCCATAGGCCAGCGAAGCACAGAGCAATGAAGCTGCTCCAGTACAGCAGTGAGGCGGCTTTGATCAGTCCCACTCGCAGCTCCGTCTTACAAGGTGGCACGTGTGCAACGCCGTCCCTGTCAAAGGCTCTGGGCTGGCCCGAGTAGAAGTCTCGAAGACGGGCCTCCTTCTCAGCCCAGCGATCTCGACACCAAGACTCCAGCTCAGAAGATGAGGTTGGCAACAAAGCTACTGGGTACCGGCGCACGTGAAAGTGGATCTCACGAGGGAAAAATCCCAGGATGAGGTGGCGTTCTGTTTGAGGGATGTTCTTGGGGTATGCTACCGTAATATCGTGGACGGCATCCAGGTTGTCTCCTAAGAATAAAGAAACAATTCCAAATTGTAAAAATGAACTAAATAACTACACTAATGATAAAACAGTCTATGACAACCAAAACAAGATGCAAATTAAATGATCTAGTACCTTTACTTACTGTACACTGCAGTTTCAGACATAACACTGCAGGGGGATTTTATATAATCCCTTTCCCACATTCACATTTGTTACTGGAACTGTGTAATTCACCCTTCAAAATCTCAGCTCTTAGCTCATTTACACATGGGCCTCTTATTATCTAGGGGCTAAGAACTTCAATCCCTCCCTGACTGTAAAACTAAAACGACCTCTAGTGTACGTCATCATCATCTATCTGCCGTGTTCTAAAACACCTAGATAAAGCTGAATCAAATGTCAAGTGGACAGGAAGACACCCGGCAGTGCCTGCTCCTGTACAGTTCAGCTCAATGGTAAATATAGAGCTGAGAGAGGCACAGTGGAGAACGGAGCGAAGCTTGGACAAAGAACAACAAGCCCAGCATGTCAATCAGCGGAGCAGAGAGGTAAATTAGCTAAGTCCGATGACATCACGCTGATTCACAACACCTGCTTGGAGAGTTAGTGCCATGTACAGCATCCAGGGCGAGTGGGGGATGCGGCAGCAGGCCAGAGGTGGTATTTAAGAATTCTGGAGGACTGCCAGGATTAGCTCATGGGGAAACATGAGATCCTCAGGGGTGTTTGTAATGGCTGGCAGATGGATGAAACATAGGTCTGAGACAGGTTTGGATTATCCACAATCATCATGATAGCATGTCATTTTCCTGTGGTCTGCTGACAAAATATGCTCATCATGATGATGGTGTTCGTGCGTCCAACTGATTAATGTAGACACTTCATGCTCTCAGAAAACACTTGATGTGGCTCACACCCGACCTTTTCGAAGCTTTTCCACAATAAAAGTGAATCCAGTGGTGCGGGGATGCAGCACATAGTCGAATTTTGGCAGGCTGTTTGTGGCAGCGAATGCGTCACTCTTTGCTCTTGTATTTTCTGCAAAAGACATAAACAAAGAATAAATCTTCAGCAACTGCAATCAGCATATAATGATGGAACTGATTTTTATTAGGGAGCAATTTCCTCTGTATATATAATGAGTGTGAAATTATTTTGGTGAGACTCTGGCAATTTACACTGATCATGCTATTTGGTACAAGCAGCAGCTTTAGTCATGTATTTGGATTCATTTTCAACCCGGTTTTGACCTACTGAATTGCTTTACAAGCTCACTTCTGACAATAAACTATCTCTAAATATAAATAATCAGTGCAAGACTAAATATTATGTGAAAGAATCTTTTTTAAAAAAGCAGAACCTTGTTGAAACATGAAACATGCATTCACAAAAATAACAGTACATTATGTTTTTACAACAATAACGGTTATACAAAAGTCAGTTACAGGATGTGACAACATTCATGAAAAACATGGACCGGTGACAAACGCTTACACATTTGTAAAAACCATGTGGGACATAAACAAAGGAAAGATGAGCACTTATTAAGCAAACATTCCTCAGGAACTTGTTGCAGGAACATGTAAACTATAGCCTGACACATTACTTATATTATGTAATGAGTGACAGACCTTTGTTGATCAGGCCTCTGCTGTGACTCGCCATTTTTATTTCATTCAATCCACACAAGTTCTAGCGGCATTAAAAGGGGTCATGGAAAATTTTCAAGGAGCTTAAGTGCACCCTGTACCTGATCCTATGGATGATGGTTTATATGCGGGTCTCCAGAACAAGTATTAGGACGGTAAACACCACGACAACTTCAGGAGACATCAGTACATACTGTTTACATCCCCTTGTTTCTTGAGTTAAATTAAGCCTTGAGGTTCAAGAGGCTTAAATGCAGCTGTACATGCCAAGGAAAAAGACACACCAAAAGTGAAAGAATCTTTAAAGCCCTAAATCTGCTAAACAATTATGATCCAACTTCACTTGACCACTCATGACATCATGGTAAGCTTCCCCCAGTAAAGCTACTCAGGATTTTCATTGGCTTAGTGCTGATCTGAAAGGGCTTAAGACACTGGTGTCGCTGTTGCATGGACTGAAAGATCAGAGCATTCTCAGTGAAATGTCTGTGTGCAGAGCATGCCAACGGATTTCACTATGCCTTATCGCTTGGAAATTGTGTTTGCATGACAATGTCAGTGCAAAGGTGCAAGACAGGTGCCACAGAGAGTTCTGGAAACTTGTTGGTGTGTAACAGATTCTGAAAATAGCAATTGTAATGGGGGCAATTTGCCACATGTACTGCTGGAGATGGTGCATTGTTTTCTCCTCACCAGTAAGGTCTGTGCCCTCAGGGAACAGTAGTAGCTGCAGGGGCTCTCTGATGTCACAGAAGTAGTCCAGCATGTTCTCCATGTGCTTCTTGTCATCCACCCAACGACGCTGAATAAAGATGAAGCAGGCCACCTGCATTGCCCACCCTGGACAATATATATTAAATGTCTTTATATGTGTAACTGGTTGGTTCTCAACTGATTCTGCAAGACTCTTCAGATAGGACAAGAGCGGACATTGTTCCAACAACAGCATTAAACATTTGGGTTTTGCCATCAGATTGCCTATTATGTACTTCCGCTTTGTTGAAAATCACTGTCATTCCTGCATAAGGAAATGCTTACGTTTTGTTTTTTGTTTAATTGGGTACACACAGCTTAAAAGCAATAGTCTATTATAACAGGCATGCAATAAATGCTACTTCATAAAAGTCATAATGTTCACTTCTTTTTATCTGTTTTACATGTATTTTGAACTCATTGGTCATTTTAAAAAGCTGCAGTTAATGACAATGTTAAATGTGTTACTTTATACTGACAGTTTGTATTATTTATTAACTCCTCTTAATGTTGTTTCCTACATTAGCACGTTTTGTTTTTTTTAACTTTTATTTTATTATCTTCAATCTGTACAGCACTTTGGTTGATGTCTGTTGTTTTTAAATGTGCTTTATAAACAAATTTGACTTTGATTTAAGTCACCAAACGCTTTCCATGGCGTTACGCTAAATAACTAGGGACGTAAAAATCTATATGGAATTTCAGGATATCCAAATTTAAAAAATGCCCTGTTGCCACTTTGTCAAAATTTACATGGTTATTTTGCTGATTTAAATGCATCCCAAGGTCTCTCCTTGGGAAAAACTGTATGACGAGTGCAATCAAACCCCTGCCATTCTTTGCATGCAAGTGTTTCGCACACACTTTAAACTTCACACTTAAAGCAACTTTGAAAGCAAGTCATATCAGCTATCTAATTGGTCAAGAAAGGTGTGTATAAGAAACGGAAGGGCACCCACCAAAGCCAGGCACAGCTTTCAGGGCAGCCTTGAGGCAGATCTTCTCCAGACGAAGATAGCTGTACCTGAGCAGACAACACCATAGGAACATCCAGTCCAGACGGGTACGGTGGTTCATGATAATCACACTTCTCTCACCCGGAATGAAGCCGTCACCTGTTATCACCACTTTCACCCCAAACACCAGCTCCAGCAAAGACTGCAGATGGGAGATATGCCAGATGAAAGAAGGGCAAAGCAAAAATAAAAGAAAGAGGCAGCAGGACAGAGAGCAAAATGGAGAGGTGGATGATCAAAGGGAGATAAGAAAGAAAATTCAAAATGGATGGAAAGGGAGAGAAGAAGAACTGGTGAAAAGATAAATTTAAGAGTCAAGAGTAGAAGGACAATAAATCAATAATGCTGTCTATTAATGTGGTGAATGTTAACAATATTTGCATAATTGTTCTCAAAAATAATCTAAATAAATTAGGTTTACTTCTGACAAAAAATAATCTTATTGGGGACACAGAAATAAGTGAAACGGCGTAGTCATCGTGCCTGTGTCAAATACAGGTAACCTAAAACCGTCTGGCACTCAGAAGTAGGCTAAGTAAAGGCTAAGCTGGTGTACACACCACAGGCAGGGTGAGCCAAGTAGCTACAATGCGATCAGTGATCCAGCGGTACCAGGCAGGAGAGAGCAGCATGAGGGGCAAAACTGGACCCAGCATGAAGATACTTCCAAAGAAACTCCCCAAGAACAGGGTCACCACAAAGTACAGGCCCCTCACAGACACAGCCATCTATGGAGAGAAGGACACATGTTAATAATATAAACAAATTGGTGTTAGATGTATTAAAAAATTATTACATACATGGAATTTATTCTGTAACATGAAACGAACGGGATGATCAACAGTCTGACCAGTAGCAAAGACGGCTGTTCTGTTATTCCTCTGACATATTTTCCCACAAACAGTGGAAAATCCAGGGCAGACATTCCTATTGTGGAATGTAAACAGGGGAGCTTTTCTAACTGTAGCTTACAAATTGTGGGTGCATGATTACTAAATCAAGTGTGGCTTCGATTAATTTGCAAACTGTACAGTCATATTAGCATTTTTTTCTCATGTTCTTCACATGTAGCCTGCTAAAATCAAAAGTGTCATAATTAAGCTACGATAACATGGAGTTGAGTTAGGGGCTTTATGAATATAATTGGAAAGCACAGACCTCTGCCAAGGCTGAACATGTTGTGGAATTACAAGCAAAAATGTTGAAATTGGCCTTATCATGCAGTGGCAAAGAATCCTTTAAAAAAAATTCCTGGATCCAGATTGTGGTCCGGGTCACCACCAATAAAAATCCTTGAGGGAAATCCTGCATCCAGACGACGATCTGGAAATGTAACTGACTGTTCCTGAGGCCATTTCCCACCTCTCCTAAAAGTGTCATCAAAATTCAACCGTAACTTTGAGTTATTCTTTACAGAAACACATAAATAAATAAACTGATGCATCGACTCCCCAAAAAACATAACCTCTGCTCCTCGCGGAACCAATTCAGATAAGTATTTTACTACAACTTCGGTTTAACAACTACCCTTAAAAGACTGTGCATCAATCACCACGGCGGCGTAAGTACTCAAAAAGAATTTTGAAAACAAAGGATGAAATCATTAGCAATTTGTAGATAATTATTTTCACTACCAAGTGAATTGACAACTATTGAAAAACAATTTGGTCTATTAAATGTACAAAACCAAAAATAAATGGAGCTGTCAGTAAATGACAAAGAAAAGCAGCTTATAGCTAAAATGCTGGACCCAGCAAAAACAGGTTACTTGAAAAATGTCTTAGATGACATAGAAAATTGATCAACTAATCGATTATCTGTACCTGTAACTAGTTCAAAATAAACTGCACAGACATCAATGATCGGGATAAATATAAATGGAAGCCATTTAAGAAGACGAATACTGGTTAAGCACTTTTGCCACAGTAGCTGCAACATAGCAGAAATTCTACTTGGTCATTAGAGTGAATTGAGTGAATTGAGCGTGTAATCCTTTCGGAAACATAAAACCAGGTAACAGGGCCTTCAATCATCCATGACATATGTAAATTAAAAAGGGGCTCATCTGGACATTCCAAGGTGGATCCTGTGTCATTTCAGTGACATCACCACTCCCGCTTCCAATAGTAATTTTACACTTAAGGAAGACGTACGCCTTAAAACTCCCGACATGTATGTGTACATTCACACAGGTGTTTTATATTTAATTTGCCTGGTTAGATTTTCTTTGATGGCTGTGTGCTCGATGGGAATCTCTCTTAAGTTCATCTTGTTACATCTGTTTTGGTGTATCATGGACTCATGTAACTCCTAGTATGGCTCCACCAAACCTGAGCAGAGCTCAGGCAGGAGCGGGAAAAGCATGTGAAAGTTTGCCGTCTTTGTCAAAAGCATCCAAGTACCTATCTAGAAACATCAACCAAATACCAAAAGGAGATACATTCATTTCTATTAGGGATGTTCATGATAAGTGGGCTTGTCATTCAAACATTTCTAACCTTCTCTGTAAGGTTAAACATTACTTTAAAAAAAAAAAAAAAAGAGAGAAAAAGAGCACTCACTACTAATGTTAGCAATGATGGTTTAACGCTCTGTCTACACCACTCAAGATAAACTGCCCTTAAACAGGCACTTAAATGCCAAATGTTTTCATGTGTGGCCCTCTTATGTGCTGAGACACTTCTGATGAAAAACTATGTAAATAAACTTGATCTGAATCCATGACAAACAGCAAAAGTGTCTATTCATGTAGGTTCTGATACTGCTGAAAAACAGTCTTACTGCACAGCATATTGCAAAAAAGCAGAGCTTTTCATTTTGTTAACAACTGATATGATTCACTAAGTTTATTAAAGTTTAACACGGGATAAAGTCAATTACTAGCAAGTCTCTTGAGATAAAGGTTAAAAGGGGAAATACAGTGAGCTTTAATTTGATTAGGGCCTAACCTTGCTGATGCAGGAAGTCTGAGCTGGTGCCACCAAGAGGATTTTGTCCTCCAGCAGGTGTTTCTTTCTCTTAAATGAACTACGGTTATCACCATTCCACCTCAATTACTGTTATGATTGCACAAGCCTTCAGTTCACACTGCACGCACCCAACACACCCATCCATCCTCACCACACTGACGCTCTCTGCGGCACCATGACACAGCAAGTCTCTGCAGTGCAGCAACCAAAGTGGATGAAAGCGCATTTAAAAGATACGAGGGTGTTTTGTGTGCTTGATTTTGCTGGCAATAGGGGTTTAAGGGTTACTGGTTATGACAATGGAAAATGTGAGAGATGAGAGAGGTGAAAAAAACAGGCCGGCTCAGCACAATTGTCACAATTAAGCTGTGTTCCCACAAAACAAAACAAAAAAACACCCTTGGGTGGCTGCTGGAATAATCAGACGGGGCCTATTCATACAGGCAAAAAAAAGCCATGTCACACCTGGAGCCAGAGATGTGATAAGTGAATGGAATTATGGATGCTGAAGTGTTAAATAAACATGTTTTTCTTCCGCTCGGCCTGCACACCTGGGAAACAACACTATCTATTTAAGGAAATCACTGAAACACTTGTTTCCCTACTCCAAAGCAAGTACCATTTGTGAGTTTGATTTAGCCCCATCC
Source organism: Mola mola (assembly GCA_001698575.1). Classification (NCBI taxonomy): domain Eukaryota; kingdom Metazoa; phylum Chordata; class Actinopteri; order Tetraodontiformes; family Molidae; genus Mola; species Mola mola. The sequence goes on from KV751346.1 coordinate 1,098,630, forward strand.
TTTCCGGTTGTTTCAACATTTATTTAATCACCATAGTAATGATTCAGAGAGCACTTCCCCGAAAACACACGGCCACAAGCAATGCACAGAAAACTCCTCATAGTCTCAGTCTGGATTCTTTGGCAACCATTTTGCATTCCTTACTTTAATCTAAGAGTAGACATCCACACAGAGCAAAGCAGAGTGAAGAGGTCGAGCATGTCTAGGCTAAACAATGAGCTTAAGTGGTGTGGGTGTGTGTGTGGGTCTGGGGGGTAAAAGACAAACAGATGGGGAAAGACAGTCGAAGAATGGAAGAATGAAATAGATAATGTTGTAAAATTAATTGCAAATAGATTTAAGTGCAGGTCAGTTTTACAACCTCGGGGACACTCAGATAACACAAACGTTCACTAAAACAGAACATTTTAAACTTCTGGGAAGAAGATCTGTCGGTATTTATTAGGTTTAATCGAAGTCTTGTATGTTTTATGGGAAGTTCCTACGAATATTCTTCAACAAGCCAGCTACCCAACTAAATGGAAAAATAAACATGAAAAGGAATTAAATAAAAGGTCTACCATGTAATATGGCTTGAAAACCACCTAACAACTGAAGCCATTAATTATGTCAAGAGCAGCAAGAACAGGTTCTTCCACAAAAACAGAACTGGGAGGAGGAATGAAATGCAATAACACAGTTTGGAAAACATCAGCTGGAGGTCAAAGTAAGCTGGATGTGGATAACAAGTGACTTCATGGGGTGAGTGTATGATGTCGTAATGAAGTTGGACATAGGGGGAAAAAAATCAAGTTTTCAGGAGCCTTTTTTACACACTCTCAAGCAGTACCACATAGAAAAGAATGGGTTGTATGCGCTCCGCATGCATGTATGCTATGTGTGCAGATGTGGGGAAACAAATGAAATATGCCTTCTGTAACCATCAGCTCTGTCAGTAATCCCAGTGTAAACATAGATCAGGAATATTTAAGTATGGAGTGTTACGTCTTAATAATCTTTAAGTGTATTCAGTATTTTATTAAAATTCTACTAAGTTAGTACTTACTTAAGTACATTTTAAGTTAATTACAATCATTTTTAATTTTCTGCTACTTTGTACTCCCTCCCTTTTATGAGGCAAAAATGTTACTTTTTCCTCCACTGACTTTTAATGATTTGATAACATTATTTACTATCATTCCGTGCTGCCTTACAAAATAGTAAATTACTAATTTAATGGTAATTATATTTTTCTTAAAAAACAACTATTCTTTAAAATGATTATAAAAGATCCCACAATCTGCTATGCTGATAAATAAATATATATGTGTAGTTTACTTATGCTTATTTTTTTCAAGAAACTTAAGAAAAATTTTAATATCAAAGACTTCTACTTAAATACTATGGGAGCCTTTTCACAAAATAGTATTTTTGGCTCTATATCGTTTGGGTGTACTGTGTGTGTGAAGTGGTAAGGGTTTACAATGAGTGGCAGCTGTAAACTAATACGTGTATGAGCACGCTGGTTGCATCACGGACTTTCCTATCTACCATATCGATTAATGCGGTAGTGACACGAACTTGACGCCTTGTTCTTGCGGTCCAATTAAGGCTGATGAGTAGCTCATGTCTGCCTGCACACATTTTCCATTAACCCAGGGTGGGTCACAGAAAACGTTCAGTAACTTGGTGGTAACACAAACAGTCCCCTGGCGAGATTTACCAAGTTCTGTCTGTAGAAACGTTTGCTGTGGAGCCAAGCTATTGAGATGGATGACTTCTTGTGTTACGGCGAAGCTACTACACCTTGTGACAGATTGGGGTCTATAGTGACCGCATCATTTTACCTAAAGACTGTTAGTGCATCTGGCAATTTAACCCCTTGTAGCACTGACTTATCATTAATGACAAAAGAAAGCTGCCGTCCACTTGGGACGAAACAACCTGCTCAGTGCAATCTTAGCTAGAGGTCCAGGTTAACTTCGGGCTAATGTGCGCTTAATAATCACGAACAACGTGACTGCTAACTTAGCATTGCCAATATATAACATGAAGAACAAACTAGCTCGTGTTCACCGACGTTTACAGCCGTCATGTCGGACACCCCCCTAACGCATTAACTACTGCCGAATGACGAAATACGCACCTTTCGCGTTTTCCTCCGGAATATACGTGTGAGTGCCTTGGGTGAGCTACTTCTGTTAGCTCCAACGAGTCCAAACACTCGATTGCGACATAGCAGCTTAGCGAGGCGGCTAGCAGCTTGCTAATGTTAGCAAACCAGTCAGGCGTATGAACTCGCCCTCGAGGCGGATGCTTGTCGGGACTGTTTAGCAACCAGTTAGTTTTTCGGGCGCTGGAATCTGAGTGAAGCACGGGGCCACAACAACTTTGTTTTCGCTTGGTTTTACTGCGGCAAAAGTAAGGCTATAGCCGCCATGACGGCTTGCTAACACGATTCCTGAACTTGTCATCTCTCACTTGTCCTTACAACTGTAGATCTACAGGGGGCGCTGTTTGTGCAAGCCACAACACAGAGGAGGCGACAGTTAGTGATTGTTGTAAACCATTAACGCTGCAAGTTACCGAGACATGACTGAATGTAAAGATGTGAGACATTGTAAGAGATTTGATTTCAGATTTTTAAATAAAAATATGACGATACCACAACGTACTATTTAATTATCTTATGTTCATTGGTAACTTGGAAATGTAAACGTGATGTAAATCTAGTGGCGCAAGAAGTACTGTACATTATTTCAATTTTAAACCAGAAAAAAAATAATTTCCTGGCGATAATGTGTGTGCCTGCTGCATGCTTAACTGAATCTGCTGAAAGCATTTGCTGATTTGCATAAATGTGAAATGAAGACCCAGAAAATTCATGAGCTAAAATGTAAGTTGACATTCTTCCTTCTCTGATGCCTTCAGTGTCGTTTATGTCACATATAGGACAATAAAGACATCAAAGAAATTCACTGATGTATTAGTGTAGCAGTTTCCACACTAATAAATCCCAGAAAAAGCTGAATTATAAAAGTCCAAATAGTAAAAATTTAAAAAATTAGGAAAAAAACCCCCACAATGCTGTAATGTCTTTAAAGAGCTGAACATTTTGATTGTTGAAAGGTTTCAACTGGTGAAAAAATTGTTAATAAGAAGGAAAATGGGACATAGAAACTGTCTCAAAATTCTTTTCTAAATTACTTCAACCTCAGTGCATATGAATCGCCCAAGATCCTACCATTCCATCCAATATCCCTATCTCATATAGCTGAGGGTAAAAGGGTTAATCAGTTCATTTAATTTAAAATTCATTTTTGTAATGATGTGAGGATGAAAAAAAAAAGTTTTGATAACTCTGACTTTTATTTTGAATGGCCTGCTGTCATAAAATCGCTGGTGTCCACCCTAACTGCTGTGGCTCCCAAACGGTACAGCTTGTGACATTTTCAGTTTATTCACTCCAGGTGACTAAAGCTAAACCCCTTAGGTTAGTTCGTGTCCATCAACCCAGGCTGGTTGAAGTGGCAGACTAGCTGTTACAAAAAACATACAGGCCTCAAATTATTACCCATAATAATGCTTCTCATTGTGCCCAGAAAAAACAAACAAACATGTTTTCTTACACTTTTAAATGACGGCGCTGTTGCCTATTGCATGTACTGTAATAAAAAGCTGAGGTCATGTCCCTGGCACGGTTAGAAGAGGTGTGCTTCAGGATGGTATGGTTGCTCACGCTTATGTATTTATGACGCATGGCATATAAATACTATAAAAACCAATGTACAGAAGCTAGAACATGGAGGTGTTTGGGAAAAACTGGGAATGATCGAACAGTGTATGTAATCGTGTGAGTGTCAGGTGACCGTGCTCAGCCCTGGTCGGGCTCAGGACAGTGTGAGTGCAGGCCAGTACGGGACTGGGGATGGGGAACAATCACGCTTTGGCGCAGTGCGAAGCAACTGAGCCCAGTGTGAGTGCAGCCTTCATCAACTCACAGCGATACATCTGCCATGACTTCCCATGGAGATGCTGATAAGCTATATAGCCGTTTGTTTTCAGCAAACCTATGTGGTAGTACTTCATTGCATTGCTGCTCCCAAAAGTAGGTGATCAACATGTTTTCTTGGTGGCTAAATAACACAACTTAGGCCCTGCAAAATTGACTGTAAATGGAAGGTTAATAAATTACATTTCAGACTTCCATATGGTATGAGAATTATAACACTCGTTAATCAAAAACAGGTTTAGGATGCAAGAGTGACATTTTATTCTCAGACTTTCTGTTGATATCATTTGTTTAAAATTGGTGTTCAGCCTATTTTTTTTTTTTTATTGGTTTCAAAGGGAAATATCTCAAATTAGTTACTAGCTGCACTAATGTTGGCCAAAAAAAGGTCCCTCATACTTTTAAGCATAAGGTGGTCCAGGCTCTTCTTTTAAATCCCTTCATTCATCCAAATTTACTAATTTTAGACACTTTGGGTTTTCAACTAGACATTATATCATATTTAGAAAAAAACAAACAGTCAAGAGTGTAACACAGTGCAGAGGCAGCCCTCGTCAGTTAATGACGTCTTTCTCACCGCAGATGCAGCAGATGCACGCTCTGTCTTCATCCTAATATGTAGACCTGAGTTCAGCTTTTCACTCTGTCATGTCAGATCATGCAAATGTTATTTGAGTCTGGTAGGCATCTCAGGTTTAACACTGAGCTGGATTTTGTCAGATTAGGCTAATCAGCACTTCCCACAGCACCCACATCCCCTGTGGTGTAACACAGGGCTTAATTCTTGGCCCCTGTGTTCTTCTCCCATTGTTTCCATTAGACTGTTCAATTCAGCGTTAGCATGACATTTCTTTTGCTATATTGGCAACACAGAAAACACTCAAAACATAATGATTCCACCTGCTTTAAAACTCTCAGAAGCTGTCCTTAAGGAACAGTTTATATGATGTGGATGTATAAAATGTTATCCCTAGGTTGTCAAATATTGACACTTTGGGTTGGCAGCCCAGGCCGGCTTCCGACCCAAAGCAGTACCAGTATCCACTGTAGTATACATTTAAGGATGAAAATGCTTGAAATAAAAAAAAGTCTCTTAAGTTAAAGTCAAAGAAAGAATGAAATAGGTTCACTTAAACAGCAGTGGGAAAAAGTCCTTGGCTGAAGTGTTTCAAGAGTAAATATCCAGTTGGCTGCACACGATTTAATCAATGTCTAATTAATAGCCTACGTTATGTTTGAAATTTTAACCTTTGCGGTCACAAATGTTTTTGAACTCACTGTAATGTGCACTAATCCATTATTCAGACCTTGAGTGGTTCTTGTTCCTTGTGGTGACCTTTTCCTCAATAGCACCATGTTAATAATATGTCAGAAATCATTCAAATCCCAAGCTTAGTATTGATGACATACTTCTTGACTGAGTCCTCAAACATGGCCTTTTAAAGTAGTGTAAATCCTGGCATGTTTCATTTGTTTCTTTTACCCACAGTTATGAGCTGCTCTACTGTTACAAATTACCTCAGCATTCAGTGATGCGTGTGCATGGCGATCTGTCAATGTGTCTGAGTGTATCTGAGCATGCACATGCACCCTCCTGTGTGTATGTATGCTGCTGCTGTGTGTGTGTGAGGTAGAGACGGACTGACAGACAGGGTAAAAGAGAGTGCACTTAGTCAAACTCAAGACTTTTCCATGACCTGCTCCCTATGGCATGCACTCTGTCTAAGAGACCGAGTGAATTGTATAGCTCGGCCGGTATAAACTTCTCAAGGGTCAGTGCATCACTTCAGAGGGGAACGGAAAAAAAAACCTCGCTTTGAAACAAGCTCTCATTTTTTCAGTTTAGTGCCAACTCACCTTCAAAAGAGAAGCACATCCGCATGATTAATGGTGCCTGTTCAAGATAATTTAGCAAAAGAAATTAGATCAGGTCCTCCTAATCATGTTCCCTTTGAGACTATCTAAGCCCTCTGGTTAGAATCACCGTCATTGTAAGCCATGATAAATGTATGGCTGACACTTACACTTTAGTTAGTTTTGCTGATAAAAATAACACGGGACGTAAGCCAAATCAAACCCAAATCTTCTAGCACTGCAAGTCAGATGGTCAGATATATGTGTCTATCAACAATAATTCGTATTAGACATGTCATTCCACTCACATAAGAACATGTGGGGGAGACAGAGTGACAGAGGGCATTGTACACTGTGTTTTGGTTTATTTTTATTGAGGCCTATTGATAGCACTTTAACGAGATGTTATTGGGGGGGAAAAAAACACGCATATGGTTTGGTTTTTTTTAAAACATTCTTCTCTCTATTGACCTCCTGTGCTTTCCTTTTAGTTCAAAGAAGGGACATGGATGATTGAACTTGAGTCTTCTGCTCTTTTGCTTCCCTTTCCTACCTCTAATATTTTTGCATTTTGATTTTTGCGAATCTACCCTCGTCTATTGCCCCAGACTCATCCTCTCTCGCTTTCCTCCCTTTTTCCGCCTTGCTCTTCTAGCGATATGGATTAGGGTGGCCGTAAGCAGTCTATTTATATCAGTGACAGCCATATGGAAGCTTAGCACAATGACACACAAAACTACAGCATAAAGCAGATGCCGGCAGACGTGTATTGATCAAAGCTTTAAAAGCTTGTGGATGAGACGAGAGGATGTAGGTTACATCACCCTGTTAAGTAGGGAATCAGTCCCAGGGCTCTCCAAATATGAGCCGTGGCCGTGAGTCCAACAGTTTTGTTAAGTCCTCAAAGTGAAAGTACAGAGAACAGTGTGGCAGAGCACGACTCTGATCACTTTCGATGTGAAGGACTTGTTTTGAATGGCGGTCAGTACGCTGTGGTCCCCTGTTGCCAAGTGGTTTGTTTTATAATGCAATGGGGTATTCAAATGTTAGCCTGCAACAAAAAAAGTCTCCCTGCGTGCTGTCTGTCACTTCAAAGTGCTCTTATGAGGCCATAATGACACTAGACAAGATCCCAAGTGCCATTATTGCTACGCGTGCGTCTCGCCTTATCTCATCGGGTCTTATCTAACCTGTGATTTATGTATGCCACAGGTGCTCTTTATGCTCTACCTCCTCAACATCCTTCCTTTTCCTTGCCTGACCCCTTCCCCTCTTAATCCCCCCTGCTTGTTGAGCGCCTCTCAGCGTATCATACCCCAGCTCTTCCCTTGTTGACCGTGCCAGATACGTGTCTGCACTTGGTGGGCTGTCTGCAGACAGGTTATAAATAACTACCAGAGGTTTTTTTCTTCTGCTTCATCTCCTGAGAGCTTTACTTTCTTCTCACACTTGAGGAACCATGGGAAAAGAATCTTTCCCTTACGCACAAGGCACTCATAATAACAGATACAGTTCTACATTGAACATCCAAGTGCATGTGCCCGTCTGCAAGCTCCGCACAAACATGCAGACACAGGATAAACCTCGATGGTTTATACAGTAAGGTTACAGTACCAAAATAGTGAGGCTGTAGGAACGAGGGCACTGTTTATATTGAAACGTGAATTTGCGTTACGTAACCTGCGCTGTGGGAATGCAGTGTACATTTTTGCTTTGGTGTAAGGATGGGAAACTCGCTGAAACAACAGAACGGGATAAAAGTCTCGGAGGGCGAAAAATAGAAGGAACAAGAAAACAACCATATTGGAGATGAGGAGAGGGAGCGGAAAAAGAGTTTATAGGATAAGTATTATTATTCTTCTCATGCCATAACAGATTGAGGGAGGGGGTTCCGGGTGCGTGGACGGTTGGTGTGAGCTTATGTTTAAAGGAGTGACAGTGAAACACCGTTAATGCAGACTATAGTTGGGAGTCAGGGAGAATTCAGAGGTTGGAAGGTCAGACTCTGCTGACACTCTGAGATCAACGATGGGATTGTTTCCATTGGAAAGAATTCCAAGAATGAGTTAGAAGAGCTATCAGTGACTTCACTCAAAGGGCTCTGACAACGGTTTTAATACATAGCCAAGCACACACGCTCTAATACACATTTAAAGTTACTCTCTCATGCCAACAATGGTGTGTGAGAGACACTCGGTTCCCCTGTTCCACCGAGCGGCAGAGAGTCTCACTCTCACCAAGTGCTCTTCTTACCATTTGCCAAATGAGTGTTATCACCTCTGACCAGTGACAGAGGTGACGGCGGTTAGGAAAAAGATTGCGTTCACACCAGAGATAACGCAATTAACTTAAATGTGAGGACACGTACAGGGATAATCTAGGATTAAAGGAACTTTAAAACCGAAAACCTCTTATGAAATGAAAGAAAACACAACAAGGAAATGAAGTTAGGAAGTTATCTATTAATAGTTTAACAGGATGATTGGACATTTTGGGAATTATTCGCTTTTTGCAGAGAGTTAAATAAGAGGATCGGTATTATAAACACAGGAAAATATGCAGAAATCTCTCAAGTTAACTTTGGCAAGAACATTTATGTTTGACTCCACCGTTTATAGCAGGATGCGAATAAAAAAAAGAATTGCAGGGACTGTAAAGTGTAGTTTTTGAGGGGGTTGTTTTTTATGAATGTTCTGAATTGCTGAACATTTTTTCAGCCAACGGTTTTTAGTAGTTCAGCCAGGATTGATTAACCCAGTGTAAAATGGGATGCTAGTTCCCAGAGGGTGACTGATTGGAAGCAAGTATTCACTTAACCTTCATTATTACTAATTGCCTTTTTTTCTCAAGAAAGAAAAGCAATTGTCAGCCTTTACTTAACTATTTATGGCACAATCAGTTCTCATTGTTTTAATTTACTTTGCCATTTATCTACCGTTTGTAAAAAAGCTTAAAGGAGTCCGATGTGATAAAAGGATCTTTGCGTAATGCATTTATCACACAAACATAGCAGGACATGCTGGTTTATTGTCTTTTACTTTTTGCTCACTTAGTTGCCTGTGTGTATTGCTTCTCTCATGGTTTACAAGTACTTTGGAATCAAGGGCATTACAAATTCTAATTACAGGTTCCATTAAAAAGTCTTATGGCAAATGTTCCTTAGTGAATTATAAGAGCTGCAATGGAAAGAAGCTTCAGGGTCTTTCTCACGTGTTTCCTTATGCCACAGAAACACAGAAAAAGTCTCTATTAAAACTGAAGTCGCTTTCTCACCATCCCTTTCTCCAGTAATATTTGAAGTACGATGCAGAGGTCAGAGGTTTCCAGCTGACGTCACATGATTTTGGAGCTGGTTGCCAAGTTCAGTCAATCTCTCTATGGACTGCGGTTGTCCTTTTCTTACTTTTTTCTTCTTTCCATGATCTCATGACATTTTCCACTGAGATCAAGGAGCACTTGTTAAAAAAAAAAAAAAGAGATTAAAAGACATTCCTGTTCTAGCCTATTCAGAATGAGCCATCTGCTCTCTGGGCTAGACACACACACTCTGTGGCTGACCACCATTATCAGCTGGGAGGTATTAATAACTCTTTATGCTGCATTTTTTTTTTTCCAGGAAAAAGGAAGCAGAGTAGACCTGTCAGTTCATTGTTCCCCTTCCTGGAAGTGACTTTAAGACCCTGTAAGCACAACCTCGGCCAATCTAGCCACTCTGATGGACTGTTCCCAGTACTAGGCAATCAAATTTGACCTTGTGGGTCATGAACACAGCAGCAAATCACCTGACAAGTTTCGACTGTTACGTCGATCAGAAAAGCTTTCCATTTATTCCTGTAAAACCCCCCCCACTTCCCCATTAGGACCTTTTTCACATTTTATTAGTCTTTTCGTTGTGGTGCAAGTTTATGGATAGCGTGAGCAGTTACTTCCAGAGGTGTTTATACCCTGTGCAGTTCTCAACATTTCTGGAATAGTGAAATGCCTCAAAAATGGTTGCTAATTTAAGCCAATCTTCCCAATAAAACTGCACAGATGACGGTCTGGTTTAAAAACATGCGAGTTTGAAGTAGAAATGAAAGCTGCTCAGAACTCAGGAATCACAATTTGTTGTAACCAAGTCAGATTGCGTGCAAGCTGAACACAGGAAGTAGCATGTGGCCTATTCTCGCTTCTATATTTATGCGTTTGATACGTGCATCTGCATTCGTAGAGATTCTGTATGAGAGAGATGCTGAGCAGGAAGTATTACTGCTTTCCTCTAACCACCGCAGGTGAAGTGAGTTGGGGGGGGGGTTCACATAAAGGAACATGAAAGTCTTTTGAAAACAGTACAGTTTAAAATGTGCTGCTGGATTACCCCCTGCGAAAGACTGATTTGTTTCCATCTTGTACCACACATATAGCAACAGCTCTGTCTCTCTCTCTCTCTCAGTAATTCACACAGTTGGATAGCGAATTCAAATGTTTATTTACAACCTCTGCAACTGTCAGAGAAAAGTGGTCTAAATACAAAAAAAAAAAAAAAAAAAAGAAAAAAAAGAGAGAGGTTTGGCAGCTAATCTCCCTGAGCTTTACAAAAACAATGTGGGACAGACATGAAAAAAAGAGAGATGTTCTGTACACAGTCCTAATGCCACTCAAATGAGAAATTACAGAAAGACGACATCTCAAATCATACTTGTACGACAGCATTTTGTATTGTGTACACAAGTGAAATCTTTTCCAGGAATCTCACCCCACAAAGTGATCAGAAGAGTGGACGAAAGAACACCAACTTTTTGAAACTGCAATACTAACAAAATGACAGACGTGACTACCAGAGAACAAATAAGGTTTTCCATAAAAACAGCATTAGGCAAACATCAAGACTAAATTTACTGTAAATGAAGAGATTAATATGGTTTAAGATATTGCCCGACCTATTTCTGAACTGTCTCACCCAGTGTGAATTCACCTTGATCAGAACTTTACAGTGTCAAAAATGATGGCTGTTTAGAAAGAACAGGAAGACCAGGAAAGACTGCCAGTTCAGAGAAGAAATTCTCAGTCTGTGTCTTTCTAAAAAAAATTAAACAAACGCAAAAGGTACAAGACAGGATCAGCGCACTAACAAGGCCTCCGGGGTCGGCTCATTCGAACAAGTATTTACATATCCTTCATTCCGTCTGTGCAATTTTTCCCTTTTGAAGAATAACCTGCCTGTGTCACATTTAGCTCTCAATGTCGATCTATTCTGCTTTGTCAACCGAGAAGTGTTTGCCAAAAGACTTACAGGAGGCCGATGCAATGAGAGGATCATAGCATGACTGCGCCCGCATTGCATAACAAGCCTTTGTACAATGAATTTGTCACGTAAGCAGATATGGGGCGCGATTTCACTTTTTGCTCATTTCTGAAATTATTTCAGGTTGCCATTTACAAAACAAATACAAATTACAAAACATTCACTTGCCAGAAACCAACAAATCTATGGACAGCAGTGGCAATCACAATAATTAACATATCAGTCCAAAAATTGAACACCGGTATGGACAGTGTGTGTACTGTAGACAACATTTCAAGGGATCGATCTGTATGCGAGTATCAAGCGTCTGGGGTCATGGCATTCGCAGTAGAGCACAGAGCAGTTGTAGCCCCTTGCAGTGTAATTGCCGTCCATGGAGCAACGAGTTGCTACTGTCCCCACAGGACATCCATTCTGGGCCGAGAACCACAACGGAGGGCATGGTAGGAATTAAGCATAGGTTAGAAGTGTGTCCATTCTTTTATGCTCTGGTTTACTGGGTGTGCAGTCCAGGGGAACATCATTGTGTGAGGGAGTGTGTTGCCTGTATGTATTGCTTCTCATGTATGAGTGATGCTTTGGTGACACAGGTTCGTCTGTCAGTAGGGCTTGTTGGAGTGCTGACGTGCAGTGGAATCAGTGGAGGAAAAGCCATCAGATATCAGAAAGAAAAAGAACAAGAGCCTCCGGGTGCTGCTTCTAGTGCTGGGAATTCTGTGTCGGCTGTCCGTTTGGGATGCTCCCATTACTCTGCTCGTCTTCCTCCTCCTCATCTTCTTCTTCCTCCTCTTCACTGACAAGAAACTCCTCTGGAGGCCAGCGAAGCTCCCCGCTCTCAACCTCCCCGTCTGTTGGCTCGACCACAATCGATGGCAGGCGATCTTTGAGCTTACAGCAGCGGTCAAAGTCCGAAGGGTCGGGGAATATCTAGAGGAGGAAAGACGGCGGTAGAATACTGGTTAGTCACCTTTTAGGAACTGCAAAACAGCCCCTTTCAAAATAGGAGCGTCAACAACCCCCTTATTGTAAAACAAGAGGTGATATGTGAGCATATTTCTGTTACTGGAATTAATCCTGAGCCTCGAGGAGTTGCAGGCACCACTAGAAGGCTAAACAACAGGGAAGGAAGTGATGTGAAGACTAAACATGATGGGAAGTGGTTACTTAAAAATCCCAGTGGTATACCTGCAACTGCCCAGCCCACATTCCTCTAACAGCCACGCTGGCTTTCCACATGTGTTCACCCAAAAGCGATTTGGACAACAGGAGCGTTAACGTCAGTCATTGTGTATTGGTAAATGAGGCATGTTTAGACAGATTTACAGCAAATGCTGCATCGTGTTTAATCTGAACGCTTTGGGAGGCATTCTGCCAGGCAGCTCGTAGCTGCTTACAAACTCATCCAGTACTGTGGCACCCGCTGCTCAGAATATTAGACAAGAGCATAATCGCGGTATTCTAAACCAGCAGCGAGTTGAAGACAGTACGTGAAGGTTTACTGGGACATGATTTGTGCATGTATGAAACAGCCTTTCCTGCAGCAACAAGCACTCAGTGGTGAATACTTTATATTCCTGAGGAGATTGGGCTTTGGAAAAAAAAAAAAAAAGGTTTTTGGAAAGAACATAAGATCTGCAGCATTATTTGCAAATCCTGATATGTCTGCTTATAAACACAGCGTGGCACAGTCAAATGTTTGGCTCTAAACTGAAGGGCATGAGAGACATTCCGAAAGGCGAGATTACAGTTCTTCCCTGTCCTGGCAAGATTGGACAGAACCTCAGACTTTCACTGTTCTCAGGAACCCGAGAAAAGACCCAGGGGGAAAAAAGGCAGCTACTCTTGGTCCAAGAACAGGATTTTTTTTTTTTTTGCGCTGTTGTTTGGATGAAGTGGATGAATATTTTTAGACCTGCATATTTCACTCCAAGACATTGTAGGGAGGGGGGGGTGATATCGCTGTCTGGGCAAAGAGCCGAGTGGAAAGAAAGCATAAGATGAGGCAGGAGAGACTGAGACAAGAGGAGACAGAAGTGAACCAGCTGTGTCAGAGTCTGAATTCCAGGACACAGATGAGGAGATAAAATAAAAGCAACAAAAGGCTATAAATATGCAAATATTACATACATGAGTATTGGAAATATGCATAATCACCACAGCTGCACCCAGAACCAAGAGGTGTGATTGCATGACAGCGTGTGAGCGTGTGTGTTCATGTCTCAAGCCTGCATCACCAATCCTCAATGTGCGTCACACCACGAGGAGTTAGGCAGCAAATGACCTTCCCTTTGGACTCTTTGCTAACACATGTCATAAATTGTTTCTTTTCCAGTGGCATCAAACACTGACACGACGGCCAGGCAAAACCATGGCTATTTTAGAGTCTTTCGGGGCTGTGGTGGGGTTGCGGGGTGCACACTATATGCCTGAATCGTGGAACTGCCTTTTGAGATAATTCACTGAATCTGGACCTATTTGCTCATCCTTCACTGATAGATCACAGTCATTTTGGTACCTTTTATAAATGCAGATGGAACTTAATGGTCACACGATTTTTTGTCAAAGCCCCCGCCGTCATATTTGAGGAAATGACGGGTGGCAGCGTCACCGCTTCATACACTGCCTCGCCAAAGAACCGGCTGGGACATTGGGCAACAGGCC